>CM067501.1:28404298-28601169 GCA_034509495.1 Acestrorhynchus altus | reverse complement strand
CAGCATGCGTGCGGGGGTTCTCTCGCTTTTGTTTAAAAAGGGAGATCTCGCCAATTGGAGACCCCTGACCATGCTGTGCGTTGGTCTTTTTCAGGCGTTCTGTCAGGACCTTGGCGAAGATCTTAAGATCATGTCACTCCTGGTTCACAGCGACCAGACCTGCGGGGTCCCAGGGAGATCGGCGACCTGGAACCTCCACCTGATCAGGGACGCCATCTCCTGGGTCGAGGACAGTAATGTCCCTCTGGCGCTGGTTAGTTTAGATCAGGAGAAGGCCTTTGACCGAGTAGACCACCGATTCCTTGGGAGAGTGTTGACGAAGCTAGGCTTCGGGCCCAATTTTATGAGATGGCTAAAGGTGTTATATACTGAGGTGGGGAGCCGTGTTTCCATTAACGGCCACCTCAGCGATTTAGTACCGCAGGCGAGTGGGGTACGGCAGGGGTGTCCTCTCTCCCCTTTACTCTACGCGCTCTATATAGAGCCGCTGGCGGCAGCCATCAGGGCCCATACGCATATAGATGGTCTCCCGCTCCCAGGGGGCGTTGGTAGTGTGGTAAAGCTGGCCCAGTATGCAGACGACACCACGCTGTTTGTATGCTCGGACCAGTCGCTCGGTCAGGCCTTAGACGTGGTACGGGCGTTCGGTAAAGCATCCGGGGCGGCACTGAACCTTGGCAAGTCGGTCATCAAGTACTTCGGCAGTTGGAAAGGCAGGGGGGACGTGGCTGGGGGGCTGGCCCTCAGCGACGGTCCCCTCAAGATTCTTGGGGTCCACTTCGATTCAGAAGGGGCTGCCCTGGTCAACTGGGATGAAAGATTGGCCCAGGCCAGGCGTAAGTTGGGGTTGTGGAAGGCCAGGTCCCTGTCTTTCCTTGGAAAGGTACTGGCTTTAAAAGTAGACGTTTTGCCTTCTCTTTTGTACTTGGCCCATATTTACCCCATGCCCCGCTTTATGCGGCGGGGCCTCACAAAAGATGTTTAATCTCATCTGGGGGGGCAAGTACGAATATGTTAAAAGGGAAGAGATGTACCTGGGAAAGGATAAGGGTGGGAGGGATGTACCAGACTTCCCTCGTAAGTTAGACTGCCTGTTTTTTGCACAGCTCTGCACACGTCTGGTGGCTCCCCACGAGCACCCTCATCAGTACTTTGTGCGGTTGTGGCTGTCCTGGCCACTGAGGAAAGTGCTTAACACTTGGTCCAACTCCGGCCCTAAGGCTGAGACCAGGCCAGATTGTTACAAACATCTTGTCCGTTGGGGCAAGGGTCAGCAGGTCTTCAGCCCGAGGCCTACGTCCGGCATCGCTCCTTGTATAAGGTGGTGCTTGAGGGACGAGGCACTCAAGGGGAGATGGGTCTGGAGAAGGACACGTCGTCTAGGGTACAGCCGAAAGGGCTAGACAACCGACTGCAGGACCTGAACTGGCTCTGCGTTCATGGTAAGATGCCAGTCAGGGATGTCTTGTACAGGCATGGGCTGACCAGGCACCCGCGCTGCCCCAGACCCGACTGCACTGAGACTGAGACGCTCGTGCATGTCTTCTGGGACTGCGGGTATGCTCGGGAGGCTTGGGATAAGGTAGCCAGCTTGTGCAGGGCATTTGACCCGCAGTTTGTGCTGACCCGGGAAAGGGTCATGCGAGGGACACCAGGTCTCCTTTCTTGCCTTGGCTGTTGGTGAGCATTGCAAAGGGAGAGCTTTGGAATGCTCGTACCGACTACCCCGAAGGGGGGCAGCCCTGAGTTTTTGGGTTTGTATAGAAAGATCTGTGCTGACGTACGTTTTAGGATAGAGCTGGATGTCATACGGTGGGCGTAGGAGAGGTGGAAGGGCCTCTTCGAGCTGTAACCTCACCGTCCAGTTTTTCATGGTTTTTCCAGGTGGCATAGCTCCATCCTACCCTTTTTTACCTGTTTTTAGTATTTTTATATCTGTCGGAGAGAAAGAGGGTTTTTAACCTTTTATTTCTTTGTTTTTTTTGCCCAAGCGTGGTGGAGAGCAGATGGCCGGGATGCGGGGCCTCCGGGGGGGATTTTACCATCTGCTACAGTTGCAACTCCCCAGAGGCCCAAGCCTGCACTTCCCTCCTTTTGTTTTAGATAATGAGTGATGTATGTTTGTGGTTTTTAGTGTGTTTTTTAAATGGACTTAAAAAAAACAAAACACACTTTTAAGGAAATGTAACCCATGGCATTGTTTTAATTGTGTATCTGTTTTTTTGAATAAATATTCAATAATAAAAAAAAATCTGTTCTCAGCTTTGCTGATAGGCTGCTACGACAGCTTGATTTCTTTTTAATTTTTGAAGAGCGCCGTAGTGCCTGGGCTTTTAGTTTAGAGAGAGCAAGGGGGATCTGAGGTGCAGTGGCTGGTGGCTTGTCCACCGCCGCCGCATATGAACCCTTGTGCTTTTTTTTTTTTTTTTTTTTTTTTTTTTTTTAAAGGTTAGCCTTTTAAAGCCCCCACTCGTCCTGGGCCATGGAGAACATCGGATGCTCATCCGGCTGTGTGGCTCTTTTGGCGGTGGACTCCTCCGGGGCCTCCAGGGAGACCGATCAGCCCCTCCTGCAATTGGCGCCCCCTCTTCCTCAGGTGGTGCAGAGAGAGGATCCTCATTCCGGTGTCCCAGTGGCTGGGGGGACTCCTTCGGCGGGATCCGGGCTGAGGGGAGGTGGTGGCCTCCTCAATACTGCCCGGTACCGCTGGAGGAACCCGGGGGATGGGGCCATTTCATCTGGGAAGTCCTCTTCGGTCTGCTGGAGCTGAAGGCCGAGGACCTGATCTGTGCCCAGAGGAATGGGGCGCAGCACTTTTTTTTAACATCACCTTTGCTAGTGAGGGGCTGTACAAGGGGTCCCTGGAGCAGGAGAGGATGTGTGGCCATCCGCTGGCAGAAAATTTTCTTCTGGAGCCCTTATGGGATGGGGACCGGTGGATGGTCACCATCCACATATTTAATCCTCATGTGTCCTCTTTTTCTGTCCGCAGGTTCCTGGAGTCCCACATGGAGGTGTTGCCGGGTGAGAGGATGGTCCGGGACGAGTTGTATTTGGAACAGACGCTGCCAGTACTTAGTTAGATTAAAAAAGGGTAATGGGGTCGGGGGGTATACCCACCCCCCAGCCTATTTTAATATAGACAGAAATAATGGTTACCTGTTTTACAGGGGGCAGCCCTCCTTCTGCCGGGGATGTCAGCAACACGGTCATACCCTGGATGGATGTAAGGAGGTCAAGTGCAACAACTGCCTTGAGGTCGGGCACCTGGCCAGGGACTGTGGTGGCCCCTGCCGCACTGCCGACATTTGTCCCGTTCCTACCCCGGCCGGGTGGGCACTTACGCTGCGGTGCTCACCGGGGGAGGGGGAATCTTCTGCCCAAAGGACCACGGAAAGAGGTCTGGTTCTCCCTGCGGGCGGAGGAGGACGCGCTGGTGAGGCACCCTCCCTGCCGGCGGCCACGTGGGAGGAACCTAGTCTGTTTGTTGTAGATGTTTTGCCTCCCTCGTTGGTAGGAGGCTGGGATAGCACCCCCTTGGTGGGCGATTTCCACATGGGGGTGGAATGTATGTGGGGGGAACGGGGGGAGCCATCTATCATTTAAGTGTTTTTAGGGTATTTAATTGTTTTTCTTCTCCCCCCTCCTGTGGGGGCTCACTTGTTGGGGCCTGGGTGGGGCAGCTGTGGCCCGTGCTCCCCTCTCTACCATGATTCTTGTTTTCCACACTTAAAAATATTCACACTATTTAAAAACATACATTGCACGTCACAGTCAAAAACGCTTCATAAATTATGTTGGCTTGCAAATCACAGTATTTGAGTGGTGTGAAAAATTGATTATGTATGTATGTATGATTGTATTTTTTTTTTTTATTGTGAAGTCCAAGTTTGTAAAATTGTGATTTTTGGAAATAAAGTGTAAAAAAAAAAAAAAAAAAAAAACCTGTTCTTATCAGTTTGATTTCTGATGCGTCCTCTATATGGGGGACCATATATTAAATTGATTTTTGGGACAGGGAAGTGGAAGAGGGGCTTGCTCAGTCCACTCCATGCATTGACCTGGTATTGCAATATCTCCGGGAACGGTGCAATCTCTTGGCATTATCATTTAACTGAATAAAACGTGCCAAAAATAATGATAAAAAAACTATAAACAGTAAGAACACTCACATTATCTAAAGTTTGTAAACTAGAAGAAACATTTCTAATGCAACTGTCTTAAGGATTTAGAAGACCGAGCAGTTCACATTTGTTTATTTTTGTATATTAATTGTTTACAGTGTTATCATTAAAAATATATAATTTTGCATTCATTTGGTGTTTATTTTGATCGTTCAGTTTTCTTGACTGTTAAAAGTTCATCTGAGTAAAAAGATTGAAGCTATGTATTTGAGTTGTTTGTACTGGTTAATAGTGTTGTGTAGTTTTTTAAAAAGCAGTAGTGTATGGTTTGATTAATACACTACTGATTGATTTGAATTAGAATTGCCAGTTTTTATCTGCTGAAGTACAAGGTGATCTGCAAAATGTTAATGTAATTTAGCATGCTGAATGCAGTGTAGAAGTAGAATTTAAATTCAAAACAAAACATATATTGTTTTGAGAAAAAAATCTGTTTATATTGAATAATCACATAAAAGGTCTGTTAAAACATGTACAGTATTTATATTTTACCAATATAATTATGCATTGTAACAGTTAAATCTTGTGAATTAACATTAAATAATAGTTTGGAGGTTATTAGAAAATATTTTAACTGTTTTCTACTGTAAAATTACAGATTAATCATAGTTAAACTTAACTTAAACTTTAACTTAAGTTAAATTAATTTAAACAATGGTTCACTTTATTATTTATTAGATTTGTTTTTACATTTTATTGATTTTACGCAATGGAAATCAATAATTTTACTGTAATTACATATGTCTGCAGGAAAAAGCTGAAATTAGAGTAATCCATAATTTTAATGCATTTAACTGGTATTTTTGGGTAACTGTAACTGTTACCTTAAAAACACTAGCTTTACTTTGATCAGTGTAGGTTGTATACAAGTTTTTTTATTAGGGCTGAGCAATTAATTGTTTCTGTCATAATCTTGTTCCTGTCAGTTTTTCAATGCCATTAACACCTTTCCTGTCCTGCATGTGTTCATGTACTGTCCCTTTAAGGACACACGTGACTCTGCTCCATCTAGCAGGGGGAAGAGCCTGTTTGTACAAAGTACCCCAGCCCTGGAATAACCTTCCAGATAATGTTTGGGACCCTCAATCTTCAAGTCTAGGCTGAAAACTTACTTGTTGAGTGTATAATTTGGTAATTAATGTCTTAGCTTAGTTACAACTGCAGATCTAGGGGTTCATGAACATAGGCCGTCTGCTGCTGTCTGACTCTTCACACAATTACTCAGGTTTGTGAAGGTGGAATGGTTAGACGGCAAGGTTTCAGGACGCTCTCATGTTTTGCAGATCTGACTATAACAGCCTAACTAAGGAGAGAACCAGAAGGTAACTCGCCACACTCGGGTAATGTTTGCATTCTTTATAACTAAACACCAGACTAATTACATCTCTGTATCTCTAAATCGTCAGTGATGACCCACTGGCCTGACCTGATGAAATGCTAACCTTGAGCTGCTCTGCCCCATCTGAGAAGGGCCGCGAGCTCCCCTGCCATGACTTCACATTGGCTTGCCATCTTCCTGCTACTGGACCTGGACTAGTGTCCCACCCGACATCACTAACTATGTAGAAATTTACGCAAACACTAATTAGTCGTTACTGTTACTATTATGGTCACCAGTGAACTAACATTACTTCAGTGCACCAGATTTTTAGAACAGTGTGCCCTAACTAACTCTGTATAAGTTGTTTGACCAGAGGAGAATGGGTCCCTCCCTTGTGAGCCTGGTTCCACCCAAGGTTTCTTCCTCCAGCTCTGAGTTTTTCCCTGCCACTATTTTCATTTGGCTTGCTCACTAGGTTTATGTCTTATCCTTTGTTCATGTTTTGTTAACCTTTTTTATTATTATTTTTTTTATTTCTGTAAAGCCGCTCTATGACATCAGTTGTGAAAAGTGCTACACAAATAAATTTAGGTTTGATTTGATATTAATTTGATGTCATATCACATATCAGCACTGTTCTCTATGTTGCAAGGTGTAAAGAGAGATTCAGGATTAATGGTGAACTTTATTTAACGTAATACTAATAAGTAAATTTGGACTTATGCCACCCTGGGAATTAAGGCCACAGGTTCATTTGGGTACCAGTAAGTAATAGATACCATTTAAAAATGTTGAGCACAGACATAAATGAACAGAAAGAAAAAAAAGAGAGCAATAAAAACAGATTATTATTAATATTCATTAACATTTATTACACAGAAGATCTAAAAAATAGCTTTATAGTACTACAAAAACATGCTAATACATAGTCCCAACACCCATCCATCCATCCATTTTCTGAATTGCTTATTCCTAAATAGTGTCTCAGGTGAGCCGGTGCCCAGCCGGCAACTCTGAGCGCAAAACAACCCGGGCGGGAAACAACCCTAGACAGAGTGCTAATCCACACACACACTAAGGGCCACTTTAGAGCCACCAATTCACCTACCATGCATGTCTTTGGACTGTGGGGGAAACCGGAGTACGCTGAGAAAACCCACGCAAACACAGGGAGAACATCCACACAGAAACTTCCCCACCCAGGGATCGAACCCAGGTCCTTCTTGCTGTGAGGCAACAGCGCTACCCACTGTGCATAAATAAAAAGTACAGGACTCAGGCTTACCATGAAAGTAAAGCTGATCGCAAACCATGAAATCAAACACCCATGCAAAACCTAAATACCAACGCCAAAGTGCAATGAAATCGAATACCAGGGACCAGCCACATCCACAAGCACACCATTTGGACCTACAATACAATGAGAATGCAACCCAGACCAAATACAGGAATCAATGGCTGTACCTGAAATATTATTCAGAGTGACTATTAAAGACAGGTCTTCTTTAAGCTCATACAGCAGCAGAATGTATACTTGAATATAACACCAGTGCAATAGTACTAGTTGTAGCCAAAACATGCCAGGAATTTAACAGGGTCAAATGAATGAATGAATTTGCCACTCAAAGAGTGCTTAGAATTTACATTTACATTTATGGCATTTAGCAGATGCCCTTATCCAGAGTGACTTACAAAAGTGCTTTGTTGTTCACCCAGAATATCCTTAGCTAGTAGACAAGGCAAGAATCTAGAGATTCCTCACACTTAGATCCTGTTGAAACAAATGTCTTCATGGAGTTAAATACTCCCGAAACAGATGAGTCTTCAGTCTGCATTTGAAGACAGATAGGACTGGTTCAAATAAACTGAAAAGATTAAAAAATGCACCACACATAACTTTCCTAGCTTTTGTTTCCTGGCAGAGAAGAAGGTATTATAGATGTCATTAAGTGAATAACTCTCTTTTGGCCACATTCTGGTCATGACTGATTTATTATTATGTCATTTGAATAACGCTGGTTTTTGCTGCTGCTTAGTCTGAGTATGCATTTTGTTTCAATGAAGGCAGGGGTTGAAATATTTAGCTTTTGCTGAAGATGCGTGTGCTGCTAGTAATGGTCCTATGATTTATAATTTCCTTCTGTTTGTGTTTTGAGTTGGTTGTAGTTTGTGTGCCAATTGTGTTCCAAAGTCCAAAGAACTGAGTCCCTCACTTAGAATAGATCAACTAAATGTATTTGAGTTGTAGTTAATATTTGCAGTTGAGTTGACAGCTCTTTTAAAGATTAACAAATTATATCTATATTCTAAATAGAAATTCTGGCTTGAAAGGCAGGAGATTTTTTTTAAACTGAAATTGTGTACAGTGCAGAGACTGTGCTGCTATCAGCAGTGGCAATCTGCAAACGGTGGGAATGTATCTGGCAAAGTAGAACCCTCCCATTGCATATCAGCACCAACCACAAACTCAGACCAGCCTCTAGAGGTGAGGGACACTGATTGCAGACACCGATAGACAGCCACTGTATGTTCTAGGTCTCTGAGACTCACTCTTCCATTTGTGTGTGTACATTTGTGATTAGTCTATATATCTCCATACACAGCCTTTCAAACAAATGTAATGAAAGCTGGAGAGGGAGAGAGGGTTATAGAGAGACAGGGAAGAAAAGAGATTAGGTTAAGGTTCTAATGCATCCTCTGTAAATATTAGATGAGGTCCTGCATCTAATGGATGTTAAAAGCTCAGATGCACTATTAAGGGTTTTGGAACCACTTCTCAAGAGAATACATGGCCCATGATCATATTTTGCAAAAACTCTGACACTGAAGATCAGCATCTTGAGACAGGTTGCATTTCTGGTGCAAACACTATGATTCTACCTATCCTGTGCTAGTCCTTCAGTTGAAATTCCTGATTTATGTGTGGAAATGTGTGAGATTTTAAAACATGTGCTAAATATGTTCAGATGTGCCATATTTAAATTTTACATAGGTGGTGAGTTTGTTGTGATATAGTGCAATAAGCACCCGGTATTAACAGTCCCTTAAGACATAACAATTATTATGCCATCCGTATATAATAGGAAAAGGGGACCCCACACTAGGCCACTCAACTAAATGAGTGTAAAAGCCAAGCCTCTAAGTCAATATCAGTTTAACTTTAGTTAATTATAAAAATACATTATGAACAAGAAATAGGATATAGAAATGGATAATAGAAAAACTGTGGGATTCAGGAAGATGTACAAAATCTACTTATCACACAGACAAATGGTGTGGCCATGAAGGAGTTATCCAAACTCACAGAGCCCTTCACAAAATACCACTAATAGACAATATCAATACGCAACCTATCACCACACAAAGCCAACCTCAAAAAAGAGCAAAATTACACTTCACAAAAATCAGAGCACCATGGTGGCCCACTCTCTGTCCTCAAAACAAAGAAAAGACCAAAAAGCATCTGAAGCACATACACAGGGTGCAACTGGTCAAACCTGTTATATGCTATTATAATATTTATACAAATAACTATTGATTGCTAGACCCCCAACAAAGCATTATGAATCAAAAGCTAAAATGTAAATAACTATCAGTTAGAAGAGCCCTGTACAGTCACAGGCCAAGCAATCCACAATGGAACACAGTTCAAAAAAACAATGGGAGGAAAACCTTGGCTGCAGCACTACTTTAAAAAGAAAATAACACAGTCATAGTAAAATAGCATTCTATTTAATGAAATATGCTAGTAAAAATGAACACAGGTCTAACCAAAAAAAAGGGTGTCCTTGGGCATGCAGGCCCACCCAAATCCTTAAAGTATCTACTGTGACTGTGAGCAGATAATAATATATATTATATATCTCATGAATATAATTATACAATACAGATATATATATGTATCTGTATATGTTATTATACAGATTATATATACCACACCAGAGTTTATAATATTACATTAAAATATGTATCTGGACACCTACACCCATCCATGCACATACCCATATGCCATTACACACAATGATACATAAACAATAACATACCCAGATAACAAACACTGCTGATGTCAGTGTGATTAAATCACAACTGCTTCCTAAACAATGAATATACAAGCTCCCCTGAACCAGCACCAATTAGAAATCACTGCTGAAGGAAACACACTCCAACCTACACGAAAAGATCACGCTTCCCCATAATGGGTAGTAACTAAACAACCTACCATTTAATTCATCTATTTTATATCTATTTTTAATAAATTTGCAAAAAACATATCTCACTTTGTCATTGTGGGGTATTGTGTGTGGACTTTTTATGAAAAAATGAATTGAGTCAATTTTAGAATAAGGCTGTATTGGATTTCTGATAATTTTTACAAATGAATTTTACACGTCCTATCAAGCCTCACAATAGTTTAAATTAAGATCTAAGGTCTACAGTTCGCATATCGGGCAGGTGTTAGTGTGGAAGATGCAATCATCTACCAGCTACACCCACTTGCACCTAGATAATGGAAACGGCACAGTGAGGATCCTGTTTCTGGACTTCTCAAGTGCCTTCAACACCATCCAGCCCCTTATGCTTCAGGACAAACTGATCAGGATGCAAGTGGACCCCTGCCTGCTCACCTGGATCCCCACAGACAGGCCGCAGTATGTCAGGCTGAAAGACACCACGTCTGACACTGTGATCAGCAGCACTGGAGCACCCCAGGGCACAGTGCTGGCCCCCTTCTCTTCACCCTGTACACGGCAGACTTCTGCTACAACTCAGAGCTGTGTCACATCCAGAAGTTTGCTGATGATACAGTGGGTGTATCAGAGAAGATAAGAGGAGTATCAGAGCCTGGTGAGGGACTTTGCAGCCTGGTGCCACAGGAATCATCTGCATCCCAACATCTCAAAGACCAAAGAGCTGGTCAATGACTTTGGGAGGTCCAGACCAAAGTCACAACCAGTTCTGATTGAGGGAGATGAGGTGGAGGCTGTGGACTCCTACAAGTACCTCAGGCTGTGGCTGGATAGCAAGTTGGACTGGTCATGTAACATCGACCACCTGTACAGAAAGGGACAGTCCAAGCTGTACTTTCTGAGGAGGCTACGGTCCTTCAACATCTGCAGGAAACTCCTGGGGATGTTTTATCAGTCTGTGGTCGCCAGTGTCCTGTTCTACACTGTGGTATGGTGGGGATATCCAGGAAGGACACACACAGGCTGGACAAACTGATCAGGCTCTGTGGTTGGCACAAAGCTGGACTCTTTGGTGTCGGTGGCAGAGAAGAGGACTCTGGAAAAATTGCTGGACATTATGCACAATGCCAGTCATCCTCTACACACTGTCATCAGCCACCAGAGGAGCCTGTTCAGTGAGAGACTGCTCCTTCCCAAGTGCAGGACCAATTAAAACTCTTTTGTCCCACACGCCATCAGACTGTACAACTCCTCTCTGGGGGGAATGAGTTCTAACAGGAGGATGAGGATGGGAATGAGTAGGAAAGACCAGTAACCACAACACGCCTGGACTTGGTGCAATATACATTTCAAGTGCAATAATAACAATGCAATACACAGTTTCAAGTGCAATAACAATAATAATGTGCAATACCCCCTCCTACTGGACTAATTTTCTCTTTTTCTACTTTTTCTCATGCACTATTTATATATATTGTATATTGTAATATAGTCTCTATATTATATGTTCTTTATATTTATATAGTGTTTGTTTACTAAATTATCTTGTTCTACCTTTTCTGTACAGTACTTATGTTGCGGCTGGAACCTTAATTTCCCTGAGGGAACCCTCCCAAGGGATCAAAAAATTTCTATCCTATCCCTCAATATATGTACACTACTGGTCAAAAATTTGAGAACACCAGAAAATTTGTCCTGAAACTTTTAACCAGTAGTGTACATTATGCAGCGGCATGTTGTTAATCAAGAGATCACATCACAATATGAGGACTATTAGAAATTGATTTGTATTACTAGATCAACTGCAACATTATGACCACCTACTTGATTCTACATCAAATCAAATAAAAAATTATTTGTATTGCATTGTTTTTAATAAAACAATAAAACAAATCAACTTCAAATAGTCCTTGTGTTGTGATCTCTTGATTAACAACATGCCACTGTATAATATCTGTACATTACCAGTCAACAGTTTCAGAAGCCATATTGAATGTTCTAAAACCTTTAACCGGCAGTGTGTCAGGAAAGGACGGATGGAATAGATGATGAAGGGTGCAGAGGCAAATGCTGGGGTTGAAAATTTAATAATAAACACAAAGCACTTACAAACAAAACACACTGACAAAACTGACTAGAACTGAAAAAAAGAAATAGACTAACAAAAGCAGTAACAAATAAATGCTAACAACATTCACCAAAAACATTTCCAATTGCATTTGGACTGACAAAGACAGGATGGGACAATGGGTCTTAAATGCAACATGACATTGATCACATCTGGGACATGATAACGAGGGGGCAGGTTACAAATCAGACACAGATGGGAATGGATGGAGCAAGGGAAGGGACAAGACCAAAACCAACAACCCATGTCCTTAGGAGCACATGGGGAAAAGACAACTAGAACACAAAGGAAGACAGAGGTGAACAGGACTGACAAAGGGCAGACATGACAGGGTATGTAATTTTCTTAAAATGGCTAAGGAAAGACTGCAACAATCCATTTTAATGCACAATAAACAACACTGACATCAAACATAGCTGATATTGGATAGTATGAAGACCAGAACATTAATTCAGTTGTAACATCTTTGAACATATGAAAAAAAGATTAGCTAGAGTTAGATTAAAAATAAATTTATTGATCCCTTGGGAGGGTTTCCTCAGGGAAATTAAGGAGTATGAAATATGAAATATTCCTAACAATAACTCTATGAACCGTTTAAGGCAGTAGCATTTTAATAGCTAGTAAAGTATTCCACAAAAAAGGTGCTCAGGAAGCTCTCTCAACCAAGCATGGAGGCTGCTGTAGAAGGAATGAGTATGATGAAAAAGTGTTCTCTACG
The DNA here is from genome assembly GCA_034509495.1 of Acestrorhynchus altus. NCBI lineage: Eukaryota > Metazoa > Chordata > Actinopteri > Characiformes > Acestrorhynchidae > Acestrorhynchus > Acestrorhynchus altus. Next base: position 28,588,628 of record CM067501.1, on the reverse strand, counting down.
TCACACAGATATGCTGAAGCAAAAATGTATGTCATCAGTTAATCCAGTCTTACAAAACTCCTCTTTTTGCCATCCACTTGCTGCTGACAAGAATTATAGAACAATCCCGCTGGCTGATTCAAAAATATTTTTTAAACTAAAACTTGAGAAGCCTTAACATGAAAGCAAATGAGACTCTGCTAGCAACTGGTAGAGGGGGGGGACATGGAAAACACAAGCACAGAAGCATATCATTTACCTTATGAGTGCTAATGGCATTAACTGTGGTAATTTCCCAACATGTCTGTACAGTGTAACTTGTAGCTCTCTTGCACTGGATTTAACCCCAATGCAGAGGAAGAGAACAAATAAGGCAATGGGTTCATTAGAAACAAGGGATATTTTATTTTACACACACACAGAAACAGAGAGAGAGAGAGAGAGAGAGAGAGAGAGAATCATCTTTCACATAGATCCATGTACCATTTTTCAGTTTTCTTTCACACTCTGGTTACTATATCAGGCATCAGCTGCAGTTACAAAGAGCAGCTCCAGCTTAAATGAGAGGATGCAACAGAAACCATGCAAATTGATTTTATCTGAGACCCAGGCTAATCAGTGAGATAAACATGCTGACTTATTCTTGTAATAGATGCTCTATAATTGTTCACTACTTTGTTGCTGCAGTAAAGGTTTCACTTGCCTGATCTTGAACTTAGGTTTAAGCATATCAGAAATGTGCAAACCCTGATTATAAAGACTTGGTTTTAAATAGTGTGCATATAAAGTTCTATTGAAATGTGTTGCATTCATTAAATCAAAATGTCATATTATCTTATATGCAAAATCCTTCTAGTTTTTCATTGTTGCCCTGTGAAGATGTTGTGTTGTTGACCATATTTCTAAACAAAGTAAGAATACTTTCTTCTATTCAGTTGTTCTTTATTGATTTTACTACCTTTTTGTGATCAAAATTCACAAGAATGGGTGAGGTCAAGTAGTCAGGCAGCTTGGACAGCTGCTGGAAAAATCAGCTGGCAAAGAAGCAACCTGACTATACACACACATACACCAAACAGGTGAGCATATTATTACAGTATTGCACACAATGCTACAAACAGAATTACAGAAATCAAGACTTGTTCATTTGCCACAGGCCATTTTTCATAACCTTTTTCCTGTCTGATTAAAACATGTATTGATATAAAAAAATGTGATGTAGATTGAGTACCTCAATACATTAATAATAAATACAGATTAATGCTGTATACAAGACACATGCTATGCTATAAGAATTTATGGAGAAATTCACTGCAACTGACACAAATCAAATCAAAATTTATTTGTATAGCCCACATCACAACTGATGTTGTCACAAAGCAGCTTCACAGAAATCAAGAAACAAAAAGGTGAACAACAGATGAACAAAGGATAAGAGGTAGATCCACTTGACAAGTAATTGACAAGTAACTTACTGTAAAACAAAATTACAGTAAAGTGGCAGCAATAGAACAGGTATTTTGAGCAATTATCCATGACATTATTATTCATTTCTACACTTACTGTCCATTTCCTCAGTTCCACTGACATACAGCACTTTGTAGTTACAAATATATTTACTTTGTAAATACAGATTGTAGTCCATCTGTTTCTCTGTATATTTTGTTATTCTCCTTTCACCCTGTTTTGATCCCATAGGACCACCACAGAAATATAATGTATGTGGCCACTTTAGTAGTAACCAACATGCACTACTCGGTAAGGCAAACAGAACCATTCTGAGGCATTCACTGAAATAACTTTACAATAATTATAATGCACTTCTTTATTCGTGTAATAACCATACACATAATTTACTTAAAAACAACAGAACTAATAAAATAAAAATAGATGTAACACAGACCAGCCTCCTTCCACTAATGAGTAATCTGGGCCAAGAATTATTGATTTAAAATACCAGTAATTGCTTAGTCACAGTTCTTATGAGATGTAAGAATCAAACTGCCCTAATTGATGCCAAACAATCCCACCAGTTACCCAAAACTGGCACACACACAAAATTAAATTGATAAACAAATAAATATAATAAAGTATAATGATATCAATGTAATATAACTAAAAAATAGTAAAGTCAAACAAATACCATAAAAGGAAACACACCAAACTGTAACAAATCTGTCATGTCTGTCTCTTGTGAGCCTTGTCTCCCCTGTCAGTTTCCCCCATGTGCTCCTTAGCACATGGTTTGTGTTTGTTTTGGTTCTGTCTCCTCCCTTGCTCCGCCCATTCCCACCTGTGTCTCACTTGTAACCACGCCCCTTTGTAATTAGTAGTTTCAGGTGTGTCCAGTGTTTTGTATTTAAGACCCTTTGTTTCAGTCTGTCTTTGTCAGTCCTTTTGTTTCTGTTTGGTTACCTACCATGTTTGTATTAGTTAGTATTCCCTGGTTTTGGGAAAGGGAACCAATACAATAGGACAGAAACTGTCCTACTAGTACCTTTATTGGACTTTATTAATGGCACTAGATAAGAAGTGGAGAAAATTCTAGACTGAGGCACCCTGGGTCTACAAACAAACTTCCTGAAAACAGTAATGAAACATAGAATGAGGCACAGGCAATAGACATAAAAAGCAAAAAATAAAAGAATGAGGGGAATAAAATATTGCTGGACATACTGATCAATATACTTAGCCATGCCCTGCATTTCATAACACTGTCAAATATCTTCATATACTCTATACAAAGCATAAAGCATGGCGCCAAGCATGTCTGCTGTGTCGTGAGCTGTATCTAGTTTTTGTAGTTTTTTGTTAATTGTGTGTCTGCTTGTCGGGCGTAAATGAGGGTGCTGACATCATTCAGCGCAATAAAAGTTATATAATAAAACTTAAAAATACAACTTTTAAAAATACAGACGATCACACAAATTGGATTTTGAGCTATGACACTGACCTTTTTTTGTAAACCTGATCTCCAAAGATAATGAGGCAGCCTACAGAGAGGAGGTCAGCTCCCTGATACACTGATACCAGGAACACAACCTCTCTCTGGAGTTTAGGAAGCCGGAGAGAGAGCACTCACCTGTCTCTATCAACGGGACAACTGTGGAGAAAGTCAGCAGCATTAAGCTCCTTGGTGTTTACATCACTTAAGACTTACGTGGTCAGAACACACCACATGAATGGTGAAGAAGGCACAAAAGTGCCTCTTGTACCCCAGAAGTTTGAATAGGTTTAATCTGAATGCCAAAATCCTGAAGATTTTCTACATCTACACAGTGGAGAGCATCTTTAAGGGCTACATCATCACTTGGTATGAGAACTGCAAAATGTAAAAATGTGCAGAGGGTGGTACTACACTACCCACTACCCTACTACAAAAGGAGGCCCTAGTACACCATTCTAATAAATTATTGTGGTCTAAAACCAGGTGTTTCAGTTTCATTGTCAAACCCCAGTAAGTAAGTAATTATACTCATTTGACCCAGTGTGTTATATACAGACAGGAATTAGACATCCATATAGATAACCCACACACAGTGATACACACATACACACTGGTGAATTTACACACCAGAGGACAGTGAGCGGAGCGGAGGACAGTGGGCAGCCCTATTCTCAACAACCAGGGAGCAAGTGTCCCGCTCAAGGGATTCAAAATGGTGACCTTCCAGTCACTAGGCTGGTTCCCTAACCACCAAGCCACAGCTGCTACCACCATGTCAGTGTCACTGCAGGGCTTAGAATGACCTACCATGCACATAATACCTGCTCAGTGGTTATCCGGTGGGGTCCCAACCATTGAGTATGCAGAGAAATTATATAAGGATGCATAAGCCCGATTCTTGCCAAGGATTCTTGCTCCAGCTCTGAGGGAGTTTTTCTTGCTACTGTCACCCTTTGGCTTGCTCACCCATCTACTCAACACTATCTGTTCACTCACTAGTACATTCCATCATTTATCAGCCTAACCTGCTGTACATCCTTTTCAGCTCTATCTCTCTGTTCAGCCAAATGATACAAGTCCTTTACTCCTTCTTTACTGTCCAGCCTCTCATACAACTCAGCATAGGCCTAAGCCGTTGCCTTTGCCACCATTCTTTTCGCTATGCGACTAGACTCACAGTACTCCTGCCTATTTCCTTCATCTCTATGGTTATCCCAATTTTTCTTAACTGCCTTCTTCTTCTGAATACTCTCCTGGACTTCCTCATTCCACCACCTCTAGGGACACCTTACTACCACTTCATCCATCATACTCCAAAATTTCTCTTTCTCCTCTAACTGACAACCAATCTGTGGTGCATATGAACTGACAACATTCAATATTATACCATCAACTCCCAACTTCAAGCTCACAATCTTTTCTGACACTCTCTTTACATCCAGAACACTTTTCCCAAACTGTTCCTTTAGGATTGTCCCTACTATTTCTCTTCATATCTACACCATGATAGAACAGTTTGAATCCACCTCCAATGTTCCTGGCCTTGCTTCATTTCCCCCTGGTCTCCTGAACACACAGAATATCTACCTTACTTCTCTCCATCATGTCTGCAAACTCTCTGCCTATACCAGTCATTGTCCCTACATTCAGAGTCCCTACTCTTACCTCCACACTCCTGCCTTTCCTTCTCTCTCATTGCCTTCTAACCCACCTTCCTCCTCTCCTCCTCAATGGTCTTCAACCTACAGTAATCCAATTTACACCAGCAACCTGCTGGTCAACAGCACTGAAGGCGATCACTGTTAACCCGGGACTCGACCAATCCAGTATGTCATATTTGTGATCTGCTTCTGCTGCTAGATTTAAGTTCAGCATTTGATCCAATAGATCACACTATTCTCCTAGAAAGATTACAAAGCGCGGTCAGAATCACAGCCCTCTCGTGGTTCAGATCTTACCTAACCAATCGGTTTCAATTTGTAAATGTAAAGAATGTGACTTCCAATCACACTTAAATGAGATATGGAATCCCACAAGGCTCTATTTTAGGACCACTACTGTTCACTCTTTACACACTACCCCTTGGCACAGTAATAAACAGACATGGCATTAATTTCCACTGTTACGCAAATGATACTCAATTGTATATATCAGCCAAACTTGATGATAAAACTAGATTAAAAAATGGAAGACTGTATAAAAGACATCAAATCTTGGATGTTGCATAACTTCCTCCTTCTAAATAGTAACAAAACAGAGGTCCTCCTTTAGGGTTCTAAAATTTCAAGAAAAAAAAATATCAGACTTAGCACTAAATCTGTCTGATTTTTCAGTTGTATATAGCTCAGTTGCAAAAAATATTGGCATCATAATTGATTCAGATTTATTGTTTTACCAACACATAGGTAATATTACCAGGACAGCTTTTCTTCATCTTCGTAATATGAAAATATTAAAGTTAAGAAATGCCCTATCCTTGCACAATGCTGAAAAACTAGTGCATGTTTTTATTACCTCAAGGTTAGATTACTGCAATGCACTATTGTCAGGTTGTCTCTATTCTCTTTAAATTTAAACATCAAACTAATTCATCTATGTACCTTTTCCGAGTTAATGATGACCCACCGACCTGAGCTGATTAGGTTCAAGGTTCGATTTATTTGTCACATACATAGTTATACACAGTACAACATACAGTGAAATGCTTTTTTACAACTGTCTGCATCCACAGATCAATAGGGGAGAAGGGAGAAGGTAGGGAGAGGGTAAACAGAATAAACAGAATAGATATGTGCAATGAGTAGAAAAAAATGAATAATAACTAACTTAATAACAAACTCTGAGAATAAGTGACTCTGAGGAAGGAAAAAGTTTAGTGGAGGAAGATGTGTTTCCAGTTAGTGTAGGAACCTGAGACCAGAGAGGTACATAAAGAATAAAGTATAAAATTATATGAAGTGCAAAGTTCAATGTTAACTCCATAAGGTTGTTTTTAAATAGAACTTTGGTGAATGTGAGAGTCCATTGGTGACTCTTGAGAGTCAATATGTGAAATGTGGGATTTGGTTAAAAATGAAGTTTAATCTGGTTCAGAGTCCAAATAGCCTAAGGGAAGAAACTCAGTCTCATCCTCTCTGTGGCGGAACCGCTTTCCTGATGGCAGCAAAGCGAAAAGCCCATTGTTAGGATGACTGAGGTCCTTCACGAGCTTCATGGCTTTAGACCAGCAATGCTTGTTATAGAGTCTGCAGATCTGGAAGTGTTGTCCTCATGATGCACTCAGCAGAGCGCACCACTCTCTGCAGGGTCTGTCTGTCCCATTTGGTGTTGTTTCCAAACCAGGCTACGGAGTTCCTCGTGAGGATGCTCTCGATGGTGCAGGAGTAGAAGTTCCGCAGTACCGTGGAGGGCAGTCTGAAGTCCCTAAGGTGTCTGATGCGCTGACTCCAAGGTATTGGAAGCTTTCTATTCTCTTTACTTCTGCACTGTTGAGCCATACTGGTTGGTAGCTCCTCATCTGTCTCCTGCTGCAGTCCACTATCAGCTCTTTGGTTTTGCTGACATTGAGCAGGAGATTGTTGCCCAGGCACCAGTTTCCCAGGGATGCAATCTCCTCTAGGTTGGCCTTCTCGTAGTTTTTGGAGATCAGGCCCACCACAACCGTATCGTCAGCAAACTTTACAATGATGTTGGATCATGGGTGTACAAGGAGAACAGAAGGGGTGATAGAACACAGCCCTGAGGAGCACCAATGCTGAGGGTGACAGTGGGTGCGACATGGTTTCCCACCCTCACTGTTTGTGGTCTGTTGGTGAGGAAGCTGGAGATCCAGACACACATTGATGGGTGTAGTCCCAGGTCTACCAGCTTGGTAGTGAGTTTGGAAGGAATAATAGAGTTAAATGCTGAACTGTAGTCAACAAACAAGATTCTGACATAACTATTCCTTCCAGTGTCCAGAGGTGACAGTGTGGTGTGGAGCAGATGCATGATGGCATCGTCTGTAGAGCAGTTTTGAAGGTATGCGAACTGAAGTGGGTCCAGAGAGTCTGGTAGTGATTAAGTCTCTGACAAGCTTTTCAAAGCACTTCATCACCACAGATGTGAGGGCCACAGGGTGGTAGTCATTGAGACAGGCTGGCTGTTGTTTCTTTGGTACAAGGACAATCACGGATCTCTTGAAGTACATTGGGACTGTGCTCAGTGACAGAGAAAGGTTGAAGATGACAGGAAAGATAGGAGCGAGCTGATCTACACAAGCTCTCAGGACCCGACCACATAGACCGTTGGGTCGTGGTCATTTCCTGGCGTTTACTGTCTTAAACACTTTCCTCACATCTCTCTCAGTGATGATAAATGGGATCCTCTGAGTGGTTCTGCGCATGCCTATGTGCCACTGGCTGCGCTGCCTGCGGCCTCAAAGCAAGCATAGAAGTTGTTGAACTCACTCGCCAGAGACGCGTCCACTCTCACTGCGCTCGAGCACGAGATTAGGTGCTAACCTTGAGCTCCTCTGCCCCATCTGAGAAGGACCACAAGGTCCTCTGCATTGGCTTTTCACCTTCCAGCTACTGGACCTGGACTACTTTCCCACCCTGCCATGGACTAGTTGAGTATTATAACAGAGGTGTGGGGGTCCAGTGTCCACTGTGTATAAGTAGTTTGACCAGAGGAGGATGGGTCCTCCTCCTTGTGAGCCTGGTTTCTCCCAAGGTTTCTTCTTCCAGCTCTGAGGGAGTTTTTCCTTGCCACTGTTACTCACTAGGGGTTTATCTCTAATCCTTTGTTCATCTGTTGTTAACCTTTTTATTTCTTGATTTCTGTAAAGCTGCTCTGTGACAACTTCAGTTGTGAAAAGCGCTATTATTCTGCCCTCAGATATGAATCCTGCTTCAGTAGGCAGATAGATAAACTTGTCCATCCTTGAATATTGAATGGATTTTATTGTTGTTGTCACCATTCAGCAGAAGAGTGTGCCAGGAACTGCACAATGTGCTCCTATCACTTTCTTCTATTAGTATAGGTGATAACAAATTGGATTTATGACATCTAGTGGCTAGAAGCACAACAGCAACTAGCTAGAACACCTATACAAATAAATTTTTATTTGATTTGATTTGATTAATTAGTGACAAAATGCACGTCCTCCTTTTGGGTCCTAACATTGCAAGAAATAAATGATCATAAATATTAAATCTGGCTGACTACTCAGTTGGACCTGGCTCAGTAGCAAAAAATCTTGGTGCCATAATGACTTCAAATTTATTGTTTGACCAACAAATAGGAAATATTACTAGGACAGATTTTCTTCATCTTCATAATATTTCCATGTTAAGGAATGCCCAATCCTTGCACAATGCTGAAAAGCTAATGCATGCTTTTATCATCTCAAGGTTAGCATATTGCAATGCACTGTTGTCAGGTTGATCAAGCAGGAACCTAAATAGACTTCAGTTAGTTAAAAATGTTACATGTCTTATCGATTGTAAAATTCTTTTACTTGCATATAAAGCCCTACAGAGGCTTGCTCCAAGTACTTAAAATATCTAATCTACAATTATGAGCCATCATGGTCACTCAGATCACAGGGTCACAGGGTTTCTAACAGTTCCCAGAATTCAGAAGGCTTCAGCATGGATAAGAACCTTTTCTTACAAAGCTCCCCAGCTCTGGAATAATCTTCCAGATAATATTTGGGACACAATATCAATCTTCAAGTCTAAGCTGAAAACCTACTTGTTCAGTGTAGCATTTGGCAATTAGTGTTTTAGCTTAGTTACAGGCTGCAGATCCAGGGGTTCATGGACATGGATTTATGGTAAACTGGGATGTTGTTGCTGCCACCTGACTCCTTCACGCAAACATTCAGGTTTGTGATGGTGGAGCAGTTGGATGCCAAATGTTTCAGGATGCTTCCATAAACATGAGATCAGGTTCCTTCTAAGATGGGGCAGAGGAGATTAAGGTTAGCATAAACATTATCTTCTGGTTCTATCCTTTTGGCTGGTATTGTCAGATCTGCCAGAGTCACTCACCACACTCTGGTAATGTTTACATTCTCTGTTCCCTATAAATCTAAACACCAAAATAATTACATCTATATACCTTTTCCAAGTCAATGATGACACACCAGCCTGGGTTGATGAAATGCTAATCTTAAGCTCCTCTGCTCTATCTGAGAAGGACCCTGAGTTCTGAGGGAGTTTTTCCTTGTCACTGTCACCCTTTGGCATGCTCACAATCCAGATGTGGATTTTTTGTGTTTGTTTATTACTTCAGCTCAAGATCAAGATGAGGTTGTGTGTAGCGCATGTGGCAGGGCATCCAGTCCATCACCAACTACAAGCCCCCTTCACCTGCCTGTCTCCCAGATGCGCTGAACAGCTTCTACGCAAGGTTCGAATACAGAACCGCATGGCAGCAAGGAAGACCACACCACCTCCAAACGACCAGATACTGCGCCTGTCCCCAGCTGATATGCGGAGAACTCTACTCAGAGTCAACCCACGAAAAGCCCCTGGACCTGACAGCATACTTGGCAGAGTGCTCAGAGGATGTGCAGAACAGCTCGCAGATGTTCGCACAGACATCTTCAACATTTCTCTGAGCACTGCCATCGTGCCAACGTGCTTCAAGATGTCCACAATCATTCCCGTGCCGAAGACGTCTCAAGTGTCCTGCCTCAATGACTACCGTCCCATTGCACTTACTCCCATCATCATGAAGTGCTTTGAGAGGCTGGTCATGAGGCACATCAAAAACCAGCTCCTCTCCTCACTGGACCCACTGCAGTTTGCGTATCTTCCAAACCGATCAACAGACGATGCCATCTCAACTGCACTCCACCTGGCTCTCACCCACCTGGACAACAAAGACTGCTACGTCCAGATGCTGTTCATCGACTTCAGCTCAGTATTCAACACCATCATCCCTCAGCATCTGATTGAAAATCTGTGCCTGCTGTGCCTGAATTCCTCCCTCAGCAACTGGGTCCTGGATTTCCTGACTGAGAGACCTCAATCAGTCAGGATTGGAAACAACACCTCCAGCACCACCATACTGAGCACTGGTGCCTCCCAGGGCTGTGTTCTCAGTCCACTGCTCTTCACTCTGCTGACTCATGACTGTACTGAAAAGCACATCTCAAACCACTATATCAAGTTTGCTGATGACACAACTGTTGTTGGCCTCATCAGCAAGAACGATGAGTCAGCATACAGAGAGGAGGTACAGTGGCTAACAGACTGGTGCAGAACCAACAACCTATCTCTAAACGTTGGCAAAACCAAAGAGATGGTTGTTGACTTCAGGAGAACACCAGGTAACCACCACCCGCTAAACATCAACAGCTCTGCAGTGGAGATTGTGAGAAACACAAAGTTCCTTGGTGTTCACATGGCAGAGAACCTCACCTGGTCCCACAACACCAGCTCCATAACAAAGAAAGCCCAGCAGCACCTCTACTTCCTGCAGAGACTGAGGAGAGCACACCTTCCACCACCCATCCTCACCATGTTCTACAGAGTGACTATAGAGAGCCTCTTGAGCACCTGCATTACCGTCTGGTTTGGGAACTGCACCATCACGGATTGCAAGACCCTACAGCGAATAGTGAGGACAGCTTAGAAGATCATTGGAGTTCCTCTCCCCTCCATCAGCGACATCTACACTTCTCACTGCATCCACAAAGCCACCAGCATTGTGGAGGACCCAACCCACCCCTTACACAGTCTCTTTGTTCTGATGCCATCTGGCAGAAGATACCGGAGCATCAGAGCCTCCACCACCAGACTCTGCCAGCTTCATCCACCAGGCAGGCAGACTCCTCAATGCACGGAGACAGAGCTGAATCCACCACCACTCCTCACACCCACATTCACACAGGGACTGAACCAAACTGAACCCCACACCACTCCTCACCCACACAAAGACCATACCAAACACTAAGACTGGTCTGTACCCACCCAGCACTCTACACACACACACACACACACACACACACACACACACACACACACACACACACAGCACACAGAGACTGGATCATCCCCATCCCTCATTCAGAACTCAGAACTATAAACTTTCTACCTCAGTAACTTCTGTTATCATGTACATCTATATGTTACAGTATGTTACATATCTCTGCACCTTATCCTCACCATGAACACTTCATTTCATTATACTGTTCGGTATTGCATTGTCCTGTCCTGTCTGTCAAACTGTCTCTTGTTTACTGTATTTAATGTATTTATTGTAGTGTTTGCACTGTTTGTTGTCCTATTGTTTTGCTGCACCATGTTGCACCTTGGTTCCGGAGGAGCGTAATTTCGTTACACTATGTACCTGTACTCAGATGTAATTACAATAAAAAGCCTTGAGTTGACTTGACTTGACTTTGCCCAAACAATTAATCTCTTGATTCATCTGTTCAAAGCCCATTTTTCCAGAAGTTCTGCTCTTTGTCTAGGTGCTCTCTGGCAAACTGTAGACTTGCCCTGCCTTGACCTTTGTTTTTTTTGACAGCATGTTTTCCTCCTTGCACACCTCCCATGAATATAATACTTATTTGGTTTCTTTCTGATGGGAGATGATACACTTTGACATCAGCTGTGACCATTTCTACAGTACCTATAGGTCCTGTGATAACCTTTTTTTTGATTCTTTATGCATCTCTTGGACTGAACTTGCTGACCTGGATATGTTGGCAGTTATTTTAAATGTTCTCCACTTGTAAATTATTTTCTGGATAGTGGCATAGCTGATTTCGAATTGTACTGAGAGCTATTTAGAAACCTTTGCAGACTCATCTGCATGTACAACTATCTTTATGAAGGCCAACAATCAAGTGTAAACCAAACCAAAATGACTGAGGACTAAGACTGACTCCTCCGAAGAACTATCTAAGGATGGCATGATCATTTGCATCTGATGTGCTGCACCTGATTCTAATTTTAGGCATTTTAAGTAGTAATAAATATGGGAGTGTCCCAAATTTTCCTCATATGAACATTTTATTTCTAATAATTATGTTTTACAAATTATGTTTAACTTATTTCACATGACTGTGTATATATAAACATTTCTTGAAAGAAACTTATGCGTATAAACTGCATTTTGTGCTTTTACAATATATTGTAATATATCAAGTCTGGGCTCTTTCTGGGCCACTCAAGCACATTCACAATTATCCCGAACCCACTACTTTATTATCTTGGCTATGTGTTTAGGGTCGTTGTCCTGTTTGAAGATCATTTTTTGTCTCAGTCTGAGGGCCAGAGCGGTCTAGAGCAGGTTATCATCAAAAATGTCTCTGCATCACTGCAGTCATCTTTTCCTCAACCCTGATTAGTCTCCCAGTTCCTGCTGCAAAAAACATCCCCACAACATGATACTGCCACCACCATGTCCAAAAAATATTTTGTTTCTCATTGTCTGTGAGTCCTTTAGGTGCCTTTTGACATACTGCTTTTACTGAGGAATAGCTTCCATCTTGCCACACTACATACATGTCTGATTGGTGGAGTGCTGCAGAAATGCTTGACTTTTGTGAATAAAACGTTAATGTGATTTTGTTTATACCCTATATATCACATTTAACCTCACATGGTAAGCTTTGTTTAATCTAGAATTACTGAATTAGTTTGATTTTTGGATTTGGATTTGCTTTCAGGGTAAAGGTATAGGAAGTACTCTCATTTGTTAAAGTGCTGCACCTGCCTGAAGGCATTTGAGAACAAAGTAGAAAAAACTTTTAGAAGTATAGGAAGTATAGGAAGTTCTATAGGGAAGATCTCTCCTCTGATTGCGAAATAAGTAGAGTGATATGTGCGGAACAATGCAGCCACAACCCAAAAGGAAGGTGGGGTGAAATTTGGACAGGGTTGCCACCTCTTTATACTGGGGGTTGACTGTGATGTATCAGATCACTGAGAGGCATTTTGCTGACTTGGCTTGTGTATGAGTGATCTCCAAAGATAAATCTTTCTACACAATAAATGAGTTGATTTTATTTTGTAGATTCTGCTACTTTTTAATTTACGGGAGACAGAAAGATTCTTAGGAACACTATAAGGTTCCCCTCGGTCCAAAGAGCAATGAGTTCTTGGTGACCTCCCTGATTAAGGCCCTCCTACCATGATCACTCAGTTTGGCTAGCCAGTTTGCTCTGTGAGTCCTGGTGGTTCCAAATTCCTTCCATTTATACATGATAGAAGCCACTCTGCTCATTGGGATCTTAAATGCAACAGAATTGTTTCCTGTACTCTTCCCCAGATCTGTGTCTCAATGCAATCCTGTCTCAGAGGTCTACTGATAATTCCTTAGACTTCATGACTTGGTTTGTTCACTGACATGCACTGTCTACTATGGGACCTTATATGAACACGTGGGTGCCTTTCCAAATCATGTTCAAGCAACAGGATTTACCACAGGTGTCCAAGTTGTTCAAGGTTCAAGCTGAAGAAATAAGATGCACCTGAGCTCAATTTTGAGTGTAACATAAATGGCTGTTTATGCTATATGTTATGTTTATGTTATATTTTTGTGTTTTTATTTTTAATACATTTGCTAAAAATTCTAATAAACTTGTCACTTTGTCATTATGGGCTATTGTGTGTAGAATTGTGATGGCAACAATGAATATAATCCATTTTGGAATAAGAATAACAATGTGCAAAAAGTGAAGCGCTGTGAATACTTTCTGTATGCATCATAATTCGTTGTTGCCAGATGAGCACGAGATGGCTGAGTGGCATTTTGTGAAGCGACTCAATCTCATAACAACCTTCTCTGTTCATGGCCCAGATATTTGACTGGCAGGTCACAATCTTTCATGTGCCTGATGTGAATGAAGCACGCCAGAATGCAGAGTCTGTGAAAACCGAGCCGTGGAGGAGGAAGAATCTGAGGAAGGAACTGGAATGTTTCATCTCAAGAGAGGACAAAAAGAGACAGGCCCTGAAAATGGATGCTAAGATCTGATTCAGGTTAAGAGGTTTTGTCTTCATGGTGAAGGTCAAAAGCTGAGCTGACAGTTAAGTTGTTTCAATGTCTTCATTATTAATAACAGACTTTCAAAGATCATAGTTGGGGAAACCATTTTTTAACATGCCTCAATGATGACATCCCTGTGATAATTGCCTTCATCTTGGTGTTGTCTGGTTTTATGTTTCTGTGACAGGCAGCACGATCCTGATTTATCCTTTCTGCCATGTCAATTTTATCTTTCCAAAGCATTCACTCATCCAGCTGGGTTTCAGAAGATTTCACACAGAGGGACTGAAGTTAATTGAGCTGTTCTGATGTTGAAGAAGTCAGAAGCATTTCTCTTTCCAAAGCATTCACTTATCCATTACAGTTAAACCCAAAACTATTAATCATTTTAATTGTGACATTTTATACTCAGGTATAGCTTAAACACTGTTTCCACTCCCCTTGACTTATTACCTATTTTGTTTCATCAGAATCTTTTTAAAATAGTTTTATGTATTTTTATTTAATCAGAATTGTATGTGATGCATCTGCACAAAATACTCTTAGTATATATAGTATATATATATATATATAGATATATAAATTCTAATAAACTTGTCGCTTTGTCATTTGTCAATTGTGTGTAGAATTGTGATGGCAACAATGAATATAATCCATTTTGGAATAAGAATAACAATGTGCAAAAAGTGAAGCGCTGTGAATACTTTCTGTATGCATTATAATTCGTTGTTGCTAGATGAGCATGAGATGACTGAGTGGCATTTTGTGAAGCGACTCAATCCCATAACAACCTTCTCTGTTCATGGCACAGATATTTGACTGGCAGGTCACAATCTTTCATGTACCTGATGTGAATGAAGCACACCTAGGATGCCTAGGATGGAGGTTCATCTAACAAACATATTGTCAGGAACGCAACACTTTGGTTGTGGAAGTGGAAAGACATAGGGGTTTACTGACATAAACAGGATACAAGAAACTAAGCAACATGATAACAAATCAGGTAACATACCAGTAGGACACCAGACTGACAGAGGGAGTATGTATACACACATGAGAAAATGACCACATATATATATTTATATATATATATATATATATATATATATATATATAAATAATAAACTGAAAATTTGCATATGCACATGTATTCATCCCATTTACTCTCAGAAGTTACACGCTTAGTAAAATGAAATCCACCTGTCATGTGATCTGTAAGTTCTAGAGGCTGCAATTCCATTAAGCAAAAGGCACCACTAACCAAATAACACCTAGAAGACCAAGCATACAAGTCAGGGACAAAGTTGTTGAGAAGTACAAGTCAGGGTTGAGTTATAAAAAAATATCCAAATCTCAGATGATCCCCGGAGTACCATCAAATCCATTATCATCAAATGGAAATTGCATGGCACCAAAACTCTCAGACTGGGCAAGGAGGGCATTAAACAGACAAGCAACACAAAGGCCAAAGGTAACCCTGAAGGAGCTGCAGAGTTCCCAGGCAGAGACTAGAGTATCTGTCCATATGACCAATATACATTGTACACTCCACAGAGCTGGGCTTTATGGAAGAATGACCAGAGAAAAGCCTTTATTTACAGAAAGGCTCCTTTTGAGTTTGCCAAAAGCCATGTGGGAGACTCCCAAAATGTATGGAAGAAGGTGTTCTGGTCAAATGAGACCAAAATCTCAGAGCCTAAGATGGGATGGAGGTTCATCTTCAAACAGGACAATGACCCAAAGCATACTGCTAAAGCAACACTTGAGTGGTTAAAAGGGAAACATGTAAATGTATTGGAATGGCCTAGTCAAATCCCAGACCTTAATCCATTCTGTGGTCAGACTTGAATATTGCTGTTCACCAGTGGAAACCATCTAACTTGCAAGAGCTGGAGTAGTTTTGCCTTGAGTAATGGACAAAAATCCCAGTGGCAAGATGTGGTGAGCACATAGTGACTTATCAAAAGTGACTTGCAGCTGTAATTGCCACAAAAGGGTTTCTGCAATGTACTGAATTTAGGGGGTATGTAGTTATAAAAAAATAAAATCAAAGTTCTTGAATGCCATGTTCTTGAATGAAATGATGCAAACCCTCAAATAATCAATTTTAATTCCAGGTTGTGAGGTAGCAAAACATGAAAAATACTTTGGCAAGGCCCTATATGTTTTTTTGGTCTATTTTGCCAGTACTCTTATGAAGGGATGTATGAAGAAGGTTATTTAGCATTTTTTTAGTAAAGGAAATTATTCCATTTTGTACCACATTGACAGAAAAAGGTGATTGTGAATAATGATGCATAGCACCAAAGAGGGCATATGGAAACTTCCCACACAGTCCTTTCACAATTTAACAACCATCAGCAGTGATCCTGGTGACTCTCATGAAGGATCTGTCTTCTCCATTATGATGAGTTTTTAATTATCCCTTTGTCACATTAAAGTGCATGCACTGAGACGTCAAGGTGACATAGGCCAAGTGCTTCTCTGATGTCATCTGTCCTCCTGTTTCACATCATTTACACCATCAGATAAACACACAAAAGCTCACTCACACAATTGTTCAATAGATGCTGGTGTCAGGTTTTCATGTTCCATCAATGCTGTGCACTATATGATAATCTTTCTTTCCACACCACCACAGTACCACAGTTATTTTAAATATGATTAAATTGTAGCTTTTATCATTTTACAGATAATGAATAGGTAAATGTGGTGATAGTAATATACTAGCAAATTAAAGATATGGTTGAATAAATGCCAATTAACTTGTTGTTATTAAATAATAAATAAGTATTTGTAATATTAACAGGTTGGTAAAAATGGTATAAAATTGGTCAGTATAACAATAATGTCTACATATTATACAATAATTAATCAACAATTGTGTATGTTATTCTTAGACAATGTTGTGGTATAATGTCAGTGATAATAAACCATTATCCATTCATTGTGATATAATTATTACATTGTTAGGAATAAGAGTATTTTAGTTACAGTTTAAAATTTACTTCATACAATGGCTAACAGCATGTTGCCTCTGCAGATCAGCGTCACATTGAGTGTGATGTGGGAAGAGAGTGCCATCTACCCACTCAGAAAGAGAGAACAGGCCAATTTCACTCTACCTCTGACTCCGGCGGCCAATGCCAAGAAACCTGACCCAGGATTTGAACCTGTGATCCTCATTGTAGTAGTGCTTTAAACCACTGAGCCACTCAGAGCCATCTGTATTTATTTCTGAGTAATAACACTTGTTACCACTAAAAAATAAAAAATAAAGCCAAAATAAAACACAATAAAGCAGCAAAACACAGATTACTGGATATATATACTACCAACATCATTAAGAAGATCTGGCTATGTCACTGCCTGGTCAAAAAATCCAAACCTGGATTTTTTTTTGGACCTAGCAAAAAAAAAATCACTTGTAAAAAAAAAACAATAAACAATATGAATTTGTGAAATTAAGGCATTTGCACAGAAAAGATAGTTTTTTGTCTTTCCTTGAAGCTCATTTTTAGACAGTTCTCAGATGGATTAATAATTACAATAAATTGTTTAATTTTTTTTATTGCTGTTCCTAATATTTATACATACATGACAAGTGTATGCCATGAAATTCATTTAAGAATAACTGAGAAAACAGCAGTGCCCCAGCAACCTGAATTGTAATTGGTGTGGTGCAACAGATACCACCACCAGTGAAGGCAGCACATCAACTGGGGTAAAATTCCCAGTCTGGGCAACTATACTGTGCTACACCAAAAGAGTCTTTGCGAAAGATTCCTAACACTCTGGCCCACCTCTGTAATAATGGACAGACAAGCAAATATTCACATTTTACTCTGATGATACTTTGATAGGGTTAGTATCAAAGTCAGATACTGTTCAAGTTTAAAAATATGATCATTTGTTTACAGAAAAAAATAACCAATGTTATATATGTGAGTGGCAAACATATGCAAACCATTATTATCCTCCACAGGAGTGATTGAAAGATCAGAAAAAGGCATGTAATAGTCATTGAGGTCACAAATTAACCCAAAGTAACTTCTAAGCAATTAAAGGCCTTAATCACATTGGATAATGTAAATGTTCATGAATCCACTATCAGGAATGAGGTACTGAAAGCAAAGGTCCACATACATTTGCCACTCACAGATATGTAATATTGCTTCATTTTGTCAATAAATAAACATCAAGTATAATATTTTCTCATTAGTTTGATTTGGTTAACAATATGTAGGACTTGATGAGATTTTAGAATAGAATAGAATAGAATAGAATAGAACTTTATTGATCCCTTGTGAGGATTCCCTCAGGCAAATTAAGGTTCCAGCAGCAGCATAAGTACCATACAGAAAAGATAGATCACATTTATACAGAAATATAGAAAAATTACTATATATAACACGTGTAACAACCTTTAACATCATAGTCATTGTTCCTTTTTAAATTAGTTTAACAAAAATGTATCTTTAAAAATTTGTCTACAGATAGGATCTATGTGGAACCAATTCATTTTGGCACTTTTATTTTGGAGTGTGTGCAGAATCACATAAAAGAACTGCACGAAGAATCTTCAGGCCATCAGACTGTAAATTAAGACTGCCCAGCTGTGCAAAACTGGATAGGCCTTGCATGGCCATGTGCTTGTGCAATTCAACATGAGCAGATCTTGTCACTTCAGGTTTAATCTGTAAGATGTGAACTGTGCTTCAAAGGCAATCTGGTGCAAACTGGTGTGCAGTTACAATCGATGGAAATATATAAACCCCTGGAGTGGGGCTCTTAATTATAACTTTAACCAAGGATCTGTGGATTACACATTTTTTCTGTGCCTCCCTAAAATTGCCTATTGGTAACTACCTAAAATATGAATGATGGGGTAACTAGGTTTTATCAGCTCATATAGCTGTAGCAATAGAAAAAAATCAAAAGATGGCATTTTGTGTCAGTTTTGTTTGTTTGTTTGTTTGTTTTGTTGCTGTTTTTTTACTTGCTAACATTGCTTGATTGGTCAGACAGTCATAAGATAGAGTAGGGGAGAGTGAAATAATACTGTGACAAAAATTAAATGTACCTGATCATGAAGGGACCTACATAGAATAATATTTCTGTAATCATTAATTCAATAATTTCAATTACTTTTTAAAATATATATCTGTACTCCTGTTCAGTTTTTGGAATGAATTTTCAAAATGTGATGGAGGTGTATAATGATAGCTCTCTCTTCAATTGGTCAGCTGTCTAGCTCTTTCATAACTATGGATCCATGACACTGAAGGATCTGCCCCTAAAAACCAGATTGGAGTTGACCTACCAAGAGATCAGGACTCATCTTCAAAGAGTGGACAAGAGTGTAAAGGAGAAGCAGGCTAAACATCAACTAGTGCATCTCAGACTATTAAAATATTAGGAAGAAGTGCTTTATTTAAATTTTAGACAAACTGTGAAATATTATATTCAGTAAATACTGTTTAGTTCAGCACACACAACCACAATAATAGGGAAGACTTCTGATGTGACAGTCAAATGAAAGATAATCATTAACACCTTCCACAAGGGCCAGCTACAGAAAGTCATTGCTGGCTGTTCTCAGATGGCTGTATCAAATATTAATGGAAAATTGAGTGGAAGAAGAAAATATGGTGGAAAATGGTGCACAAGCAACAGGGGTGACCACTGCCTTAAAGATTGTCAAGAAAAGTTGGTTCAAGAACGTGGCATAGGAGTGGAATGAGGCTGGTGTCAATGCACCAAGAGCCACCACACAGACATCTCCAGGAATGGGCTCCAACTGCGGTTAAAAAAAAAAAGAAAAACTGAAAAAAAAAACTGCTCTGTTGCTCAGTGCTCCAAAGTCCTCTTTTCACATGAAAGTAAATTTAATTTTAGAGTTTAAATGCAGGTTCCCAGAGTCCGGAGGAAAAGTAAAAAGGCACAAAACCCAAAGTCTCTGAAATCCACTGTGAAATTTCTATAGTCTGTCATGATTTAGAGTGACAAGTCATCTGCTGGTGTTTGTCCACGCAACATCAACAAAGTGTTTTTCAGATTTTGGAGTGCTTCATGTTTTTGTCTGCTTACAAGCATTATTGTGATGCTGATTTCTTTTTCTAGTAAGATTTAGCACATTGCTGCAGTTTTAAAAACATCTTATGAAATACTCTACTACTTTTAGAACCTGGATTTCTGGCTTTCAATGTTTCAATCAAAGATACAACCAAAGAGCAGTAAATATTTCATGATACATGTCAAGACAAATAAATTTGGCTGTTTACCCTTTAACATTAAATTGTGACCTTTATCCACAATAGTTTAATTCCCTGAGATGCACCAGTAGTGGGTAAGCAGGGTAAGCCAATACCATGGCTTTGAAGTATAAAACTTTCTCATAATTTTAAATCTCTCAAATTAAAAACAAAAACAAAAAACAATTCCTTCAGTTTTGCAGAAGAAAGAGTGGGTAATGGGAAGAGACTACCAGTGCAATTCAATTTTCCATTAATCAATCAATTCAAAATATATGTATAGTGCTTTTTTATAACAGATGATGTCACAGAGCAGCTTTACAGAAATAAAAAAGTATGATCATCATCATCATTTTGAAAATGACAGTGACAATATTACTGAAAGAAATGTGTATAATCATATGCTTGTATAGCGCAGAAGTAAATGAATATTAAAGAAAATAACAATAAGCCTTATAACTTAAATAACGTAATATACAATAACTTAATAAAACATTAACTTAATAAAAATTTCAGTCCTTCCTGTAGACACACTTTGCACACAATGATGGCATAAAATGAGTTGCATTTTAGTTGAAATGAGATAAAAGGTCTGTATGGAGTTCCCAATAGTTATTATTATATTATTATTATTTATTATTATATTTACTACATTACTATATACATACTATTATGACCAGAATCAAACCCTCATCATTACAGCAGCCATGTGGTTGTCCAGTGTCCCTTTATTAATATTGTATGAGCAGTTTAACCAGAGGAGGATAGGCTCCACCTTCTGAGCTGGGTTTCCCCCAAGGTTTCTGTTATGTATTTACATTTAAAAAAGTGTTATTTTAAATTTGTGTTCAGTGACACAACAAGACACATTGATGGTGCAGATGAGAGCTTCTTTTATTTTAATTTACTACTTACAAAAGCAATAGCACCTTTTGGGAAACATTCATATCAATCAAAGCAATACATAACATTTCCTCCCACCTAATTGTAAAAGTGCACATGACATTTTCTCAGCATTTGTTTTTTCTTCTGTTAGACATAACTGAACAACTGAGCTAATCTAGAGGTAGGAGGTAGACAGCCCCTAACCTCAAGCCAGATCAGGGGATTTTTCTGCCCCATAACAAAATAGACTGACTACATTAAAATATATACAGTATATGTATATACAGTTCTACAGTCTCAGGCAATCTGGTGATTTATTCACGTGAATGTGGGTAGACTTACAATTGTAAGCAAGGTAGACAGAAAAACATGCACAAAATAAAAGGCAAAACCGACAAAGATGCTTTGTGATGCTAAGGTCAAAACTTGGAAACTTGGAGACAGGTCATATAAAATTATACACAGGAACACAGGTGAAACATATCAATACTCTGGTGATTGTGAGTCCACAATGCTGAAGAGAGGCCTGTCCGAGTGACTCCAGCCATCTGGCCATTAAGTGCAGATTAAAGCTCGGATTCCTGTATCAGAATGAAACGTGTCTGCCTGATTACACCAGGAAAAGAGTAGTGGAGGCAACCATTCTGTCACAAAAGCAGTAGGTGTCCATCAGTGCTTTCAAGCCCTAAGACTCAATTTACCATTCTGCTCTGAAATGTATAACTGGTGAGCCATACAGGACTCTCCACTGCAGACTGTATGAAAAAGTTAGTCTGTCCTCACTGGCAGCACAAGTGGCTGGATCATCTGTCAAGTACAGAGTTTTCATTAAACTGGGAAAATATGCTTTTAGCTATAGTGGAATTCATTACAGAAGTGTCTGAAACTCAGCTTGCTGGGGTCACTTAACCATTTTAAACTTTTTGGCCACCTTCAGACAGTCTGTGATTGTTTTTATTGAGTTTATTCTTTCTGTTTCTATATTATTTTATTATTCCTTTTTAGCATCAATTCTTTATTATTTTATTAATCTTATACATATATCAATAATTTACTTCTGCTATTATTTTTATTCATTCATTTTTATTCCCACTCTGCTTATATATATTGTTGGTACCATTCAGTTAATGACAAAAACAAAACAAAAAACAATGGTCACCGAAATTACTTGAATCTGACAAAGTAATAATAAATAAAAATGCTATGAAATTTAACCAATGTCTCATCTGTCCATAATTTTCCCTAATTCTAGCTGCAAAAGTGGGTTAAAGGTTTCCAACCTTTCTTCTATTTCTATGTTTTCTCTAAATCTAATATTATTGGTAGAATTTTCTGTCTAATAATATTCATTGAAAAATCCATAAAAACGTTAATGGTGACATTAGATGGAATCTGAGGTTTTTGTAAGATTTGAGATAGCACTGAAGAGTACTCTGGGATTGTTTTGTAATAGTGTGTGCTGGTAACTTTGCAGCACATTCACATACAAATATTACAGTAAAGCATTTGAACACTGGACTCTGTCACTATTTTTTACAAAACAAAAGAAATGATGATAGAAACCAAAAATAAACTTTAGAAAGTTTCTTCATTCTTCTCCTTGTGAATTTTCAACTCATTGTTTTCAGAGCATTTATTGCCCTGAGATGGGAAGAGGAATGAAGTGTATTACACAGCATTGAAGAGAAACAGGCCAATATAATAAAACATTGATTTTGATAATGTGCACTTAGTGAACAGATACCTTTCATACTGAGACCTGCTAATAGAATGCCTCCTTTCTGACAGCACAAATCACCTCACTCAGGTGAATCAGCACTCAGCGAAGTGCTGCCCACCTCTCCAGACTGCAACTGTCACATTTTTTCACCCAGCTGGAGCAGAAATCTTGTTTGACGTTTGCTGTTTGGCCCTGTATTCCTCCAGGGTCTGCATTAAAACCCATTCCGCCTGCTGCTGACAGAAATACATTTATCAGGAATCGCATTGCATTTCAAGTGACAGCATGGGGACCTGCAAGTCGCCTTGCCACCACCAGCAGCATCACACTGGCCTGTTTTACTCGAATGTGACAGCAGACCACATTAATGGTGGTCCACTAAACAATGGAAAAATAACTCAGGACCAGCATAATCTTTTTACTGGGTCTAGTCACCTGTTTTTCTGAAATTCATCCTAAGTTTGTAGCTGCTGTAATGTTCAGGTGTACTGAAATAATAAGAATTATATGGTGGTCATAATAGTAACAATTGCAGATAATTAAGGTCCATGTAAATTTCTACATTGTGCTGGCAGGTGGGTTAGGCCTAAGGTAGGTTGGGCAGCTAGTAGGTGGGCAGTTCAGTAGCAAGAAGTTGGACTGAAGGGGTAGCAGAGGAGACCAAGGTTAGCCTTCCCTCTATATTTTGACACCAGTTGTTGTCTCTCCTTGTTCTTATATTCAAATAGCAGTAAAATAAAAAGTCAATAGCTTGTCATTTTTGTTGAGGCTGCTTTGTTGAAGTAGTACAAGCTATTATTTACCTCTCTCTGCTTATCTCTGACATGATCTGGAGATCATAAGACTTAGCTTATGAAAATAGCTGTGAGATTGCTGGATTGGAATGTAACATATCACCCAGGGAGTTAGCAGGAAAAGATTTGGGTTTTTTTTGAGAGTGCACAGTGTGTGTGTGTGTGTGTGTGTGTGTGTGTGTGTGTGTGTGTGTGTGTGTGTGTGTGTGTGTGTCTGTGTGTGTGTGTGTGGAGGAGGTTTGCTTTCAAAATACCCTTGACATAAACTGTTTCCAATGTATCTGAATACAGTTATGCCTTGTTTATTTAACATTTACAAAGCTAATGTGAAAAAAGGCTAATTGGTGAAGACTGAATCAGCTGTGAAACAAGTTTCAATGCACATTAATGTGCAACTGTGTCTTTATACAGAACTGTAAGCTATGTGCAGAAAGATGTTTATTCTCCTCAATAAAACACTAACATGCACAGTTAGCTCTTTCTGATTAGAGACAATCAGCCCTATCTCAAATCAAACCATACTCCCTCCAGGGACCACTGATCTAAATGACTTAAGATCAGAAAGATCATCTACTTTTGGCTGGTGGTGCACTAAACATAATGTGCACTAAATACTAAACTATTGTACAAAGTGCACTAAAGGGAGTGGGAGTGATTTGAAGCTTTTTAGAAGAGTGAAAGGACAAGAAATTGTTCTTTAACAGAAAAAAATAGGATAGACTCCTGAGTTTAAAGAGTTCTGAATAGATCTTGAAAATGCAGCTCTACATGTTAGGAGGGTGCACAGTTAAAATAAGTATACCCATTTCGATATAAGTACATATTTAAATATGTTTCTGACATGCAAAAATCCCTTTCTGTATTTAAGAGTTTTAATACTCACAGTGTTGATTTAACATGGGATAGTGGATAGTGGATAATGTTTGTGCTCAGCCAAGTTGTTGTAGATTACTCTTTTGGATAGACAGTGTGGCTGCTGTTGAACACTTTCCACCACATCAATATCCATACTTGATTTAGATATTTTCAGTGTACTCTTCTGTAGTGTGTGATTGGTGGTTGCTGTGGTCTGCCAGTTGCTTGATATGGTAAAGTTACTAGTGTTTAAAAAAACATACACTTTCTATTTTAAACTGCAGAATTCACAGTATCCAAAATCAGCTCAGGTTATTCATCTGCATAAAAATACACTGCTAAAAAAATAAAGGGAACACTCAAATAACACATCCTAGATCTGAATGAATGAAATATTCTCATTGAATACTTTGTTCTGTGCAAAGTTTAATGTGCTGACAACAAAATCACACAAAAATCATCAATGGAAATCAAATTTATATTAACCAATGGAGGCCTGGATTTGGATTCACACACAAAATTAAAGTGTACAACACACTACAGGCTGATCCAACTTTGATGTGATGTCCTTAAAACATGAGGAACATGAAAAAATTAGGCTCAGTATTGTGTGTGGCCTCCATGTGCCTGTATGACCTCCCTACAATGTCTGGGCAAGCTCCTGATGAGGTGACGGATGGTCTCCTCCCAGACCTGGACTAAAGCATCCGCCAACTCCTGGACAGTCTGTGGTGCAACGTGCAATTTCATATTTAAATGATAAAAGTATCACCTCAAATCTAAAGTTTGGTCTACTCAATATTAGATCACTCAATTCAAAGGCAGTCATTGTAAATGAAATTATAAATGATCAGAAACTCAATGTTTTGTGAAAATTGGATTAGACCTGATGAACACCTAGCACTAAATGAAGCCACACCTGAAGGTTATACTTAAGTGCACAACCCAAGACTGTCAGGTAGAGGAGGTGGAGTCTGTATATTCTACCAAAATATTCCAGAAATTAATCAGGTACAATATAACACCTTCACTTCCTTTGAAAGTCTGTCTATTAACATCATTAATCCAGCCACACACAAGAACATACTGTTATTAATTAATCTATATAGACTTCCAGGACTCGACTCAGAGTTTTTAAAAGAATTTAGTGAATTTGCTGCAGACGTAGCAGTCTGCAGTGATAAAGTAATAATTGTAGGAGATTTTAATATTCACTTTGAGAAGGTAGACGATCCTTTAAAAAAGGCATTTACCTCAATCCTAGACTCTGTAGGTATTATCCAGAATGTAAGTGGGCCGACACATTACTATAATCACACTCTGGATCTGGTTGTGTCACTGGGTGTTGACATAAATAACTTAAACACTCTTCCCCAAACCACAGCAATCTCAGATCATTATTTAATTTCCTTTGAGCTACAGCTTAGCCAAAATGTAAGCACGTCCCCTCATTACTGCATGAAGCATTTAATAAGATCAACTACAGCCCAACAAATTACTGAAAACCTACCTGATTTATTAACATCAGATTATTGTCCAACAGATCCAGAGGAATTAGATAAATGAACCAACTGTTTACATAATAACCTCAGATCAACATTGGACAATGTAACACCACTTAAATATAAAAAATTAAGACTGAAGAAAATCACCCCATGGTACAACGATCAGACTTGTACCTTAAAACAGTCAGCACGAAGGCTAGAACGGAAATGGCGATCCACTAAACTGGAAGTGTTCCACTCAGCTTGGAAGAACAGCCTAATTGATTATAGAAGGGCTCTAACTAGAGCTCATTCAGATTATTTATCCATAATGATCGAAAAGAACAAAAACAATCCCAGAGTACTTTTCAGTGCAATCTCAAAACTTACAAAAAATCAGGCAGGTACACCACCGACGATCAAGACCATCAAGTTTCACCAGTAATATATTTATGGACTTTTTCAGTCATAAAATAGAAAATATTAGACAGATTCAAATTCAACCCATAATATTAAATCCAAACAGTTTGTCTTCTGGTCTGGCTGATATAGAACAAAATACAGATCTAGAAGAAAAGTTGGAAACCTTTCACCCACTTCCACTGTCAGAATTAGAGAAAATTATTTACTCCTCAAATTCTGCCACCTGCTACAGCCCTCCTGTGGTCCCCACCTGCAGAACCACTCCTTTATTGAGGGTGTCTTGCTAATTGCCAATAATTTCCAACTGTTGTCTATTCCAATAGACAACTACAGGAGTAAGGTGGAACAGAAGCTAGAGAAAAACAGCATGAGGAGGGTCTGGGAAGGTGTGAGAACCATCACATGTCACAATAGTTGGGGGGGGGGAGTAGAGAAGGCGAATGAGATGAACAACTTCTTCAACCGGTTCAACCAACCCATGCACCCCACACCCTCTCTCTCGCTGCATACATTTCTTCCTCTTCCCTCAACACATCCTCCACCAGTTACAACGACATTCTCCTCATCATCATCAACCACAACACAAACTCCACTCTTCACTGCGGACCAGGTCAGAGGTCAACTGAGGAGGCATCACCCCAGGAAAGCAGTATGTCCTTGACTGCTGAAGGCCTGTGCTGCAGAGCTGGGTGAGATAATCTAGCATCTCTTCAACCTCAGCCTGCAGGTGGGGAGAGTGCCTACCCTCTGGAAGACATTGTGCATTGTTCCAGTTCCGTAAAAGAACTGGCCAAGTGAGCTGAATGACTTCTGACCGGTGGCACTCACTTCCCATCTGATGAAGACACTAGAGAGGCTCTTCCTTAGTCTCCTTAGACCCCAGGTGCAACACGCCCAGGATGGTCTGCAGTTTGCATACCAGGCAGGTGTTGGTGTGGAAGACGCAATCATTTACCTGCTACACTGAGCCCACACGCACATAGATAATGGAAACGGCACAGTAAGGATCCTGTTTCTGGATGTCTCAAATGCTTTCAACACCATCCAGCCCCTTATGTTTCAGGACAACCTGAATGGGACGGGGGTGGACCCATGCCTGGTCACTTGGATATCCAGCTACCTCACAGACAGGCCGCAGTGTGTCAGGCTGAAAGACTATTGTGACGTCTGACACTGTGATCAGCAGCACTGGAGCACCCCAGGGCACAGTGCTGGCCCCTCTTCTCTTCACCCTGTACACGGCAGACGTCTGCAACAACTCAGAGCTGTGTCACATTCAGAAGTTTGCTGATGATACCGCCATAGTTGGGTGTATCAATGATGATAGTGAGGAGGAGTATTGGAGCTTGGTGAGGGACTTTGCAGCCTGGTGCCACAGGAATCATCTGCAGCTCAACATCTCAAAGACCAAGGAGCTGGTCATTGACTTTGGGAGGTCACAACCAGTTCTGATTGGGGGAGATGAGGTGGAGGCTGTGGACTCCTACAAGTACCTTGGGCTGTGGCTGGACAGCAAGTTGGACAGGTCATGAAACATCGACCACCTGTACAGAAAGGGATAGAGCAGGCTGTACTTTCCGAGGAGCCTACAGTCCTTCAACATCTGCAGGAATCTCCTCTGGATGTTTTATCAGTCCGTGGTTGCCAGTGTCCTATTCTACACTGTGGTGTGCTGAGGGGGGGCAGCATATCCAAGAAGGACACACACAGGCTGGACAAGCTGATTAGGTGGGCTGGCTCTCTGGTTGGCACAAAGCTGGAATCTCTGGTGTCAGTGGCAGAGGACTCTGAAGAAGCTACTGGACATTATGGACAATGCCAGTCATCCTCTGCACACTGTCATCAGCCACCAGAGGGGCCTGTTCAGTGAGAGACTGCTCCTTCCCAAGTGCAGACTTAAAAACTCTTTTTTTTGTCCCGCACGCCATCAGACTGTACAACTCCTCTCTGGGGGTGAGGAGTGCTAACAGGAGGATGGAGGATGGGAATGAGTAGGAACCAACCAGTAACTCACAACAAACAACCACTGGACACAACTGGACTCTCTGTACAATATACAGTTCCAAAAGTGTAATAATAATGTGCAATACCCCCTCCTTCAGGACCCTTTTCTCATGCACTGTTATCTATATTGTAATATAGTCTCTATATTATATATTCTATATATTTATATAGAATAAATTATTATTATCTATCTTTCTACTTTCTGTACTGTATTGATGCTGCTACTGGAACCTTAATTTCCCTGAAGGAACCATCCCTATTCTATTCTATTCTATTCTATTCTATTTACACAACAGCATGTGAAATTGATTGTCAATCATTGCTGCTCCCTAAGTGGGCAGTTTGATTTCACAGAAATTTGGTTTACTTGGAGTTATATTGTGTTGTTTAAGTGCTCCCTTAATTTTTTTGAGCAGTGTAATTACAGACCAGTAAGGAGCTGCCTGAGCCATGGCAGCCCAGCCACCAGAGGGCATCTGCCCTGCTGCCTGATGCTAATCATCACCATGGATTAAGTAGCCCTTAATCCTTCTTTCCCCTCTGAAAAGGAGGTGCTTTTGTCCCTTTCCCTCCTAAAAGGGTAGTTTTTATTTCTCATTTTCCCTCCAAAATAGGAGTAATTTTAATTTCTCACTTCTCCCGCAAAGGGAGCTGTTCTCTTCTCCTCCTCTTCCCCAAAAGGGGAGGATGTATATTGTTTTCATTTTTCCTAGTTCTCCTGCCTTCAGTCAGGCACGTAACCTGGTAACCGCTCACCCTCAACTTCCAGGTGTTGCAGAGGTTCAGTGACAGTGTGTCTGACTCCTTCCTTGTTTGTTTTTTTTGTTGTTTTTTTTCCCCACAGCAAATTGCTGGGCCATTCTCTTCTCAAGCTTCAATCTTTCCCCAGTGTTTCCCCTGTTTATTAGTTTCTGTTTTTTCTCTAAAGTAAGAGCACAAACGCCACTATTCACTGAGGGCTGAAAAAACTCTCCCCTAAAGCACTGCTCCAACAACTCAGCAGTCAGGGGTCATATTCCACCTTGAGCAGCTCTGCTTTGTTTGTTTTTAGGTCCACCTGGAGGCCACCCTGTAACAAAATCAACATCAAAAATGTCTAGTTTATCCAAATTTTTTTAATCACTAGTGAATAACTCACTCAAATAATTCCTTCATGAAAACTCCATCCTGTCTAATTTTGAATCTGACGTCAGAGAAAGACACAGTACCATCTCTACTACCACACTGGTTTTAAATGCTCTCTATATGGCATTGGACAGGAAGAAGTACTGTTTATGAGATTTTAAAGTGCAGATGATACAATTGTAAACTATTCAGCAGAATCTGCACTGTATTTACACAAAAGTTCATGTTTTTTTCCCCACATATGCTAGAAAAAGAGTAGAAGAGGCAACTATATTATTAGTAATGGACTATGGTAATGTAATGAATAGAAAGGTGTGCACCAGTGCTCACAAGCCACTACATTTAATCATTCTCCTCTGAGATGTATTATTGGTGACCCTTACAGCACTTATCACTTCAGACTATATGAAATGGTTGGTCCTCACTGACAGCATGAAGGGAAATGCACTGCTTAATTTTATGCAGAAATCCATTTCTGGCCATTTGACAGCTTATTCCTCTGTTCTGATCTCAATAAATATATATCAGAGTTCCTCCAATGGCTGGATCACCTGTCAGGTACTGAGAGTTTATAGTAAACTTGGAAAATCAGCTTTTAGCTACAGTGCACCTGTAAGCTGGAATTCATTACAGGAGGCTCTAAAACTCAGCTCTCTGGGGTCCCTTAATCATTTTTTAAATTTTTGTTTTCAAATCACCAGTGACTGTTTTAATGGAGTTTATCATTTCATTCAGTTTATCTTTTTTTTTTTTTTTTTTTTTTTTACTTTTTTCTTGTTTTATTTTATTGTCATACAATCTTTTTATCAGTGTTATTTTATTTTATTATTTACTTTAACTATTATTATTCTGTATTATTATTCTTGTATTATTTATTTGATAGCATCTTACCTTTTTATTTTTTCATCTTTTTATTTCTTTTTTGTTTTTTTAATGTAAATTTTATTTTAATTACATATTTTTTATCTCTCTATATTTAATGTATTTATTTGAAAATATTCTATTTTTTACTGTCAAATTGTTTTTTAATTTAATTTATCCTCATTAAATCTAATTCTTATTAGATTCTGTTTTTAGAAATCTGTTTTTTATCCCTTTGGGCTGTAAATGCATGGCTGCATTGAATGTTAGGGTAAACTTGATTTGATTGATTGATTGATTGATTGATTGATTGATTGATTGATTGATTGATTGATTGACACAGAGGCTGGGCTTCACTCAGAATATTGTAGAAGTTATTGACTTTGGCAACTCCTGTTTAGAACATTCATCAATCTGTTCTTCATCAGTGTCCATCCATCCATCCATCCATCCATTTTCTATACCGCTTATTCCTGAATAGGGTCATGGGGGAGCTGGTGCCCAGCCAGCAACTCTGAGTGCAAGGGCGGGAAACAACCCTAGACAGGGCGCTAGTCCATCATAGGGCTTCTACATCAGTGTATAAAGAGATAAAAATAATTCACTAGAAATCAGTTAATCAACTTTTATTTTCAGAGATACATTTAGGGTGATCCTCTTTTCTAATGCAGCTCAGCATTGGGACTGAAAATAGAAAATAATAATTAGATTTAATAGGGATATATTAAATGAAAAGGCTTAAAAAACTATTTGATAATTGAACATTTATAAACACTACTGTTCAGAAGTTTTAGAACACCCAATATGGGTTCTGAAACATTTGATCGGTAGTGTACATATATTATGTAGTGACATGTTTTTAATCAAGAGATCATCACAGCATGATGACTGTCTGAAATTGATTTGCCATTCATTGCCATTCTTGATTGAAATGATCTTCAAATTTTTCAAAGATCAGGTTCTGGGGTGTTAGATTTTGAGATGTGCAATAGAACCTGTGGAACCTTGTTACAGCACTCTGGGATTAATAAAGTATTTTTGATTCTGATTCTGATTTGCCCCAGTACTGTGGACAATAAAAAGTGTGGATGCCTTTGCACTTTGGTATGAGTGAGGGCTGTTAGTGAGGACTGAGTTATTATGATAATAAATGCTTCAATAAGAATGAGGTATAACATCTATTAATTTGATCTTTTTTATCAATTTCTTGCCAGGCACTCACTGTTTCTGGAGCCTATCTGGAATCGTTGGGTGCAAGGCAGCAATAGCTCCTGAGAAGGGTGCCAGGGTCCATTGCATGCAGTGAAAAGTAAATGTAAAGTGGGAATGTGGGAATTTATACCCACCCATTTAGTTTGTGAGGTGAGGCATGATTTTAGATGAAAGGGCTTCATTCCAATTCATCAAAAGATGTTCAGCGATTGAGGTCAGGGAACTACACAGATCATTGTGGAGTTTTTTCAAACCAATTTTCCAGGATAGCAATAGATGACAAGGAAACAGACAGATCTGTTGTGTGGGCATAGTATTACTAATATATTGCTCATTATGTATCAAATATATATCTAAAAATAAAACCAATATGAAAGAGTTGTCACTATTGTAATATACTGGTGGAGATGTTTACAAACCCTACTGTATTCTAATGATGACTATATTGTTTTTCCTTTTTTTTATTGGTATAGAGCCTTGTCATTTCCCTGATCCTTAATTTCCCTGTAGGAACCCTCCCAAGGGAGCAATAAAGTTCTATTCTATTCTATTCTATTCTATTCTATTCTATTCTATTCTATTCTATTCTATTCTATTCTTATCAGGTTTTAAACTGCCAGTAGTTCCTACTCCTTCCTACGCCTACTCCTATTAATTACTTTAGAATAGTTATCCATGGAGAAGAATTATCTATAGAATGTATTTATAGGCTTTTAATCTGTATTTAT
Organism: Acestrorhynchus altus; assembly: GCA_034509495.1. Taxonomy (NCBI): domain Eukaryota; kingdom Metazoa; phylum Chordata; class Actinopteri; order Characiformes; family Acestrorhynchidae; genus Acestrorhynchus; species Acestrorhynchus altus. The sequence continues at coordinate 28,556,365 of CM067501.1, read as the reverse complement.
GGAATTAAGCCTACCTTTGGAACACATAGCAATATGAATTGAGATTCTTAATTATTTTTTTTTAATTGTAAGACCAAGTATATTAGTGCTTCTAAAAGTCATAAACTGCTTTGTCCTTAATTTAATAAAAACAGAAATCCAGAATCTCTATTATAATATCTCATATTACAGTAATACGGTTATGACTCCTTTACTATGTACTATGCCTGGGTTATTTTGATAGTAGCCTTCAGCACATTTATAATATCCTACAAAAGTATAGTAGAGTACACCCCTAACATTTTGTTAAATCTTTTCATGCAACAACAGAAATGAAAATGGGATATTTCTTTGAGTAGTCAGTGTACAGCTTGTATAGCAGTATAGATTTACTGTCTTCTGAAAATAACACACAGCCATTAATGTCCTGGTTTAATGAATTAATTATAACATTATTGATAACATTAAAACTGACAACACAAGTGAGTACATCTGTATATCCATACCATCCATCCATATACACATTTTTACATGTTCTTCTTCACAATTCCCATTTATTTCTATATGCTTCAAGTCCATAGTGTTGACTGGCTATTTAAGCACAGTAATACCATGGTCAGCAAACCATTTAATAACAGTTAACAGCAGTCCAAAAGAGGACATTGCAGCGCTAAGCAATGGTCCACTTCTTTTTACTTGGATTTCCAATATGTTGTAAATTGCAATACATGAGAGGGCATGCACTACTATCAGAAATCGCCTGTAATGTATTGTTTAATTCTATTTATGCATAATGAAAATGTAATGTAAAATTATTACTATTTTCCTGATTATAATAGTGTACTCATGTATTTATTATACATTTTCCTATAATATTGATATGTGTGCCTTATGCATAATTATTTGTGTGTGCTAATGTGTTCAAGTATTAAAGGAAACAATCAGTAGAAAATGAGCGAGCGTGTGAAATGGCTTCAGCAGGTCCCCTCCTCCCCAGATGTGAAGGTCATGTGGGTTGCCAGGTTGAGGTACAACCTGAACCTACACAAATGAGTGCAAGACAAGTCAATGAGTCATACTCTGTAAGTTAATTAGCTAATGAATACATTTGCTGTGTTTTTGTTTGCACATTATAAACCAGCTCAATAATATACTCCTGTTTTAAGTGCATGACTGCAGCACCACTGTTGTGTTTTTAAACCTGGCAACCCAAGGGAAACAGTGTTAGGTAATGAGCATTAGGTGGAGTCAGAGGCTAGCACCCACACAGATTACTGTGATGGACCACAAAGTTCTAGTAAAAAAAAAAAAGCCTGCCTGAGATTACATTGCTTTAACCTAGCATGTTTCCATAATATCTGATGACAGATCCTTATCATTTTATCTTGTATTACATAAAATATAACACTATTTGTTCCTTTAATCTTATTTCAATAAATAAAAAAAACAATTCACAAAAACAGTCCAGTTTTTCTCTTTAGCCCAGGTAATATATTTCTGCCATTGTCTCAGGAGGGGCTCAATATTAGTTGGAGCCCCTTTTCTGGAGATGTCTGTGCATGTTAAGTCTTGTGGGATGTTCATTCATTCATTCATTTTTTATTTATTTATTTAGTTAACACTAGTAGACATCTGCTTCCATCAACTGAAATTTAGAGATCTGAAAGTGTGGCATCACTTTGAAGAACTCTTTTGAACAGCTGTATGAGTGTAAGAGTGTAATGTGGTTTGGGAAAACCTGGTACTTCTTTTGTAATTTCAAGACAGTCTAAATGAACCCCCAAAAGTGGAAACAGTTATTAGAGAGTGCATCAGTGTGGTAAATATTAACAATTAATGGGGGCTGTAAATGAGAGGACATCTCAAATTACAGTCTGATCCCTGTCCTGCTGCAAGAATCAATATTACAAGCTCATTACTGTGAATAACCCCCCATCCCCCATCTCTGTCCAGCCATGAGAGCACTATCATGCCCTGTTTCTAATTACTTTTAAGAGGTGTCCATTTTGAGATATTAATTATATCAACCCATCCTCTCTCTCTCTCTCTCTCTCTCTCTCTCTCTCTCTCTTTCTTCTATGCCCCAAAAAAAAAAACAAAGCAAAAACAAAACAAAAACAAACACCCCTGTTCCAGTCTATACTAAAACTCATTTAACCCAACACAATCATGTTGAGTTCTTGACATGATAAGCAATTCAGAATGTTTTTGTTTAATCACTGAGATCACGTCATCTCAAACGAATGGAGTAATTCCATGTTGTATGAATGGAAATATTGCAAAGGCGTTCTCCTCTCTCTCTCTCTCTCTCTCTCTCTCTCTCTCTCTCTCTCTCTCTCTCTCTCTCAGTGTGTGTACATGAGGATGAGTGTGCATGTGCTCTCTCTTTTCTTCGCCTGAGTGGCTGCCAGATCTGACAGTGGAGCTTCCCAGAATTCCCTTGTGTAGGACTCAAGAGGTTGGAGGTTCTGGTTGCTATGCAAACTGCACTGAACAATCTGCACCATGCAAAGGGCAATTAGTCATCTCATTCACTTCTCTCTGTGCATCAGAGCAAATATTAGGATATTAGGATATTAGGACACTGGACTCAAAAGAGAGAACAAACACACCAACATATTCAGCTACGTATTTAAGATCATAACATTCCTGACTTCAACATCCACTAATAATTCACACAGTGAATTGAGCTTCCACTGTGAACTCTTAAAGAGTAATAACACCCTGACAGTTTCAGCTTGCTCTTCTCCTTCTTCCAAAGGTAAGTATGCTTTAAACTATTTATGAGGGAAAGGAGGTGTTAGAAAAATCAATTAGAAACTTTTAAAATAAAGATGGTGTAATGTGGCCTTTTATTCCTTTTGTTTGTAAGAGTGTACCTCCTTCTCTGTTCAGTTGAACATCATTCTCTGAACTTGGGAATTGGAAATATGCTTTAACCTTTACTATCATGTGCAGGTGTAATATTCCTGAGTGAGCTTGCTATGGCATTTAAATGCCTTGGTGGCTTCTGCACTCTTCACTGAGCTCAAATGGCATGAATAAATATATGCCTTTCATGTAAGCCAAGGTCCAAGACCACTCACCTGTATAATTACAAATCGACAAAAGGCAAAATTGATTGTGAGAAGTCAAAATGTGCATACTAGGAAATTTTGTTTACTCCAGCTTAAATCAATATACCTGATCCTTCTGTTCTGACAGTGGAATCCCAACGGCATTTGTTTTTGTCTCTTAGAAAATTATACATTAATTTCCTCACATATATGCTATATGCTTCTGCTTTGAAAAATATGTCCTGTAGTGGATCACCATGGTTCCTCTTTAATCAAATCAAGAGTGACACATACCCGGAATAAAATACCAAGCATGTCACTGTTGAACTAGCAGACTTCTTCTAGTGACTAGAAGACCCAGCCATTCTTCTAGTCACATGACTGTGCCAAGGTCACAATCACATGAATACTGAACATCTGGTTATTTCCCAATATATACTTCCTCAGGGTATCATCACCAAGTTTTAGCCAGCTATATTCAGCAATTGTTATCTTACTTTGTTACTCTGTTTTTTGACCCTTGTTCTGCCTGTACAATGTCCTTTCTGGATTTGTCCTGTTTATATTCTTACTCCTGGTTTTGACCCTGCCTGACCTTGTTGACTTTGTTGCCCTTTTGCCTCTGTTTGAACTCTGATATTTGATCCTAGACTGTTACTGTTTACTCTTCTGACAAGCCCTTCATTAAAGACAATGTTTGTTTCACCCTGTGTGTGCCTCCCTTCTGTCCTGTCCTGACTTTGGCTCATAAAATGCAGGCAGCAGGGCTGAATTTGGTCTTTGCAGTTTCTGCACAAGGACAAGTCTTAGGACAGCACCAGTAGATACTTAGTGGGGTATCTCAGTCAGTGGAGGAGTTAACTACCCAGCAATAACAGCAGCAGCAGCTCACAGAGATCTTCATTAACACCAAGGAGTTAGCTGCATGGTCAAACACCTATGCTACCCATGCAGCTAACTCCTTAAGGGGTTGCCAAGGGTGAGAGACTGCTGAGATTAAGGCAGGGCAACCACCCGATGACTTCCTATGTTCCGTACGCTGGCAACAGGCAATGGGTGGAACGAAACAGCCTTTAAGAACACGTTCCATCATGTCTTGAGCCCAGAGGTTCTCACCGAGGAGTTCTCTTTGGACAGCCTTATATCCATGTTTACAAAATAAAGGGTTGACATCTAAGGTGTCGTTTTTTGTCTGATACTGTTTGTCACCAACAAAAATCTGTTTGTATTCCACTGCTGATCGACTCTGGAGCCAAGGAACTTCATCCATTGAGACCTTGTGGAGCAGCTGGAGGTGGAGCTGGAGCCTCTCCCAGACCAGCTGAGCATCATCACACTGGATATTTCTCACCACACCACCATGCTGACTCTGCACTCCAGCTGCCTGCACCAAGAGGTGATTAACCTGTTCATGGCACCCATGTCAGACTATGCCAAAGTATTAGGATTCCCCTGGCTCAAAACGCATGACCCCATTATCTCCTCGTCCATGCGGGATCTAGTTTCATAGTCCCCATACTGTTATGAACATTGTCTCATGGTCTTCTATGGTAGAGAGTCCAGAAACCCATGAACTCATAGAAATATCTTCAGTTTATGAGGATCTCTCAGAGGTCTTTAGTAAGGTTATGGCTACCCACTTTCCTCCTCACCTTGCCTGGGACTGCATGATAGATTTAATTTAGTTCTCACCTCACATGTCTACCCTCTTACCTAGGAGGAGGAGAAGGCTATGGAGGTTTATATAGATGAAGCTCTGGCTCAGGGTTTCATATGTCCCTCCAGTTCACTGGCCGCATTTGGGTTCTACTTTGTTAAGAAAATGGATGGGGGTCTTAGACCATGTATTGATTACCATGCCCTAAACACAGCAACTAAGAAGTGTGCCTACCCATTGCCTCTCATTCCGGTCAATTTAGAATAGCTCAGAGGAGCTAAATATTTCACGAAACCTGACCTTTGCAGTGTATATAATCTCATCCGCATTAGGGCAGGTTATGAATGAAGTTAAATAAATCCTGGTACTGGTGGGAGACCTGTGCAGGATGTGCAATGCTTCTTGGCATCATGCTTCACCTGTGCACAGTGTAAGACCCCAAAGACCTTGCCAACAGGCCTACTGCAGCCTTTACTGGTCCCCAAGAGCGCCGGGTCACAAATCCCTGTGGACTACTCATGTATCTCCCAAATTCAGATACACCATCATATTCATGATAGTGGATTGGTTTTCCTGGTCAGTTAGATTCATCACCTTTAAATCCATACCCACAGTCTTTGAGACAGCTATGGCTTTGTATGAACATGTATGTGTGTGAGAAATAAAAGGGAGAGATGAGCACACTGTTAGGCCCACCCTCTAGCATTTGGTGCCTAAACACATGGGACACGGGATCCACTAACATCCTCTATAAACACATGGAGGGATGACTAAAACAGATCATTTCTTTCCATTAACTGAACATAGAAATGTATATTTCTTCACTCACACACAGAGCTCCACTACTACTCACCTCCCGCATCACTCGCCAGCTCACCTGAAGCTACGGATAGCACGGAGGGCCAATATGCGGTTGAACAGTAGGTGCAGGGAGTTGTAGTCCAAAGTAAAATACATATAAATGAACCAAAACAAAACAATATCAACTAATTTTGTCAGAATGCACAAGAAAATATAATTCTTATTAACTATATATAACTCCGTTACACATGACCAGTCCAGCTTGTTGTCCAGCCACAGCCCGAGGTACTTGTAGGAGTCCACAGCCTCCACCTCATCTCCCTCGATCAGAACTGGTTGTGACTTTGGTCTGGACCTCCCAAAGTCAATGACCAGCACCTTGGTCTTTGAGATGTTGGGCTGCAGATGATTCCTGTGGGACCAGGCTGCAAAGTCCCTCACCAGGCTCCGATACTCCTCCTCACTTTCATCCCTGATACACCCAACTATGGCTGTATCATCAGCAAACTTCTGGATGTGACACAGCTCTGAGTTGTAGCAGAAGTATATATATATATATATATATATATATATATATAGCTATAAGCTGCTACTTTTATCCCATGCTTTAAATCTTGCTGTTTATAATGAGGTGCGGCTATTTCTTCACCCGCCTTGGGGCGCTGTGGGAACTCAAACTTGGAAACACAGAAGCTGTTTCATTTCAGTTAGCACATGCAAGAAGCAGTTACAAAGGAGACACCAGGGTGTGCTTTAGCAGAAAGTGAAAAAGTTGGAAATCAAAGAAGAAGACATTTATTTTCAGTTAGCACATGGCTAACACAGCCACCACCACAGAGAATTTTTTTCAAACCCATCGATCTGGCAGTACAGGAGAGAAATAGAGCTGCTGCACATAAGCTTGTCGTGAATTAATGAATGGTTTGGCACTGGAGAGAGCAGCAGGAAGAACTCATTCAATGCCAAAAGACTAGAAAGGCTTTCAGAAGACATAAAAGCATTACATTTACATTTACATTTGCGGCATTTAGCAGAAGCCCTTATCCAGAGCGACTTACAAAAGTGCTTTTCTGTTTACTTAGAACATCCTTAGCTAGTAGACAAGGCTGGAATCTAGAGATTCCACACGTTTAGACCGTGTTGAAACAAAAGTCTTTATGGAGTTAAGTACTCCTGAAACAGATGAGTCTTCAGTCTGCGTTTGAAGACAGTGAGGGACTCAGCTGTTCGGACTCCCAGGGGAAGTTCGTTTCACCATTTTGGTGCCAGAACAGAAAAGAGTCTGGATTCATGTTTTCCTTGTATTCTGAGGGATGGTGGGTCAAGCTGAGCTGTACTTGAAGCTCGAAGGGCTCTTGGTGCAGCTCGAGTTTTGACCATTGCCATCATGTATGGAGGGGCTGGTCCATTTTTGGCTTTGTAGGTCAGCATCAAGGTTTTGAATCTGATGCGGGCAGCTACAGGGAGCCAATGAAGGGAACGCAGCAGAGGAGTTACGTGACTGAATTTAGGAACATTGAAGACGAGCCACGCTGCTGCATTCTGGATAAGTTGCAATGGTCTGATGGTCCGCATAGGAAGGCCAGCCAGTAGGGAGTTGCAGTAGTCTAGTCTTGAGATGACAAGAGACTGAACAAGCACCTGAGTGGCCTCTCTAGACAGAAAAGGTCGAATTCTCCTAATGTTGTAAAGGAGAAATCTGCAAGACTGAGTCAGGTTTGCAACATGAGCTGAGAACGATAACTGGTCATCCACTACTACACCAAGACTGCGTGCTTCAGCAGATGGAGTGACCAGTAAGTTCTCAAGGGAAATGGTAAGGTCAGGATGAGGACCAGTGCTACCAGGAATGAATAGCAGTTCGGTCTTGCTGGGGTTGAGTTTGAGGTGATGGGCTGCCATCCATGATGAGACATCAGAGAAGCAAGCTGAGATCCGGGATGAGACCTGGGTGTCGGAGGGTGGGAAAGAGAGGATGAGTTGAGTGTCGTCAGCATAGCAGTGGTAAGTAAAACCATGAGAAGATATTACTTTACCAAGAGAAGTAGTGTAGAAGGAAAAGAGAAGAGGACCAAGGACTGATCCTTGTGGAACACTGGTGGATAGTCTGCGTGGCGCTGATGTGGCTCCCTGCCATGTGACCTGGCAAGAACGCTCTTCCAGGTATGATGTAAACCATTGTAATGCAGAACCAGTGATTCCAAGGCTACCAAGGATTGACAGGAGGATCTTCTGATCTACTGTATCAAAGGCTGCAGAGAGGTCGAGGTGAATTACAACAGAGGATAGTTTGGCTGATCTAGCAGCATGGAGTTTCTCAGTGACCGCAATGAGAGCAGTCTCTGTTGAGTGTGCTGGTTTGAAGCCAGATTGGTTTGGATCCTGTAGATTGTTTTGATTGAAAAATAGAGATAGCTGATTGTAGACAGATCGTTCAAGGATTTTTGAGAGGAAGGAGAGCAGTGATATTGGTCTATAATTGCTAATGTTTGAACCATCAATGGAACATGACCAGATGACAGTGAGCTGTTTATGATGAAGGTAATGAAAGGAAGAAGGTCAGGAGCAATAGTCTGGAATAGAGAGGAAGGGGGGGAGAGGAAGGTCAAGGGGACAGGTGGTTGGATTGTTGGATGTGAGAAGATGAAGGATGTCAGCTGTGGAAAGTGGAGAGAAAGAGGAAAGAGATGCAGGAGGAGAAGGGTGTCTGGTGGGAGGAGTAGAGGTTGGTGGAAGGAAGGGTGGGAAGGATTGGCAGATCTTATCAACCTTTTCTTCAAAGAAGAAGACAAAATCTTCTGGGGTGAGGGTGGTTGGAGCAGGGGGGGTAGGAGGGTTTAGGAGAGAAGAGAAGACAGAGAAGAGCTTACGTGGATCAGATGCCGATGCTTCCAGTCTCTCCTTGTAAAAAGATGATTTGGCAGTGGTTACTTCCACTGAAAATCGTGAAAGGAGAACCCGGTAAGGAGCGAGATCAGATTCCTGTTGCGTTTTCCTCCACTTTCTTTCAGCTAATCTCAACTCTCTTCGGTTGTTGCGCAGAACCTCTGTCAACCACAGGGAAGGTCTGGAGGTTGTAAATGTAAATGTACATAAAAGCAGATGGACTGAACTTGAAAATGTTCTTGAGGAACACTCAAAGATGTATCCACCTGAAAGCCAAATCAATCGCCCTTGAATAATGACAATCATTTTCTGATGTCTGTCAGTGGATTCTAACAGCATGGAACAGTGTGAAGGAATCTACCATCACCAATGCACTCTGAAAGGCTGGACTGCTGTGTGAAGAGGGCACCACAGCTTCAGAGCCAGCTTCACCCTGGGATGACAGCAACACTGACATTGACACAGAGAAAGTACCGGTATGTGACGAAGCTCTTCTACGGCTGTTCATTTCCGACACTGAAGAAGATGACTTCAGTGGTGTCAGTGAGCAGGATAACAATGAATAGACCGATCAATAACTTTCCTGTTTTGTTTGATCAGCACTTTAACTTTTATGCTACAGGCACCATTTGGAAACTAATCAGTTTATTTATGTTCAGTTAAACTATGTTATCAGTTTAATAGATAATTTTAGCCTGGTGCGGCTTATATATGTTATTTTCCGGGTTATTTATTTATTTTTTTTACTTTGTGATTGCGGCGTACATTCAGGTGCAGCTTATAGTCTGGAAAATATATATATGCTGAGGTAATAGTCTGATTTCACTTTTCTAATTGTAGTGGTTGTTTCTCTGTTGTCTAAATTTAAGCCAATTTTCATTTTCCCCTGTGCGTCAGAGGATATGTTGGATATGTTAAACAGGTGTCTTGTCTGTCATATTCTAGTACTGTTCACTTTGTTTTTCCATGTGCTCCTAGCACATGCTGTGTTTGTTTTGGTCTTTTCTTGTCTTGTCCACACCTTGGTTCCAGGTGTGTCCAATGTTCTGTTCTATTTAAGACCCTTTGTCTCAGCCTGTCTTTGTCAGTCCATTTGGTTTCTGTCATGGTTTGTTGCTGTCTTGCTTTGTTTTCCAACTTTATGTAGAGATTGTCAGTTTGTAGGTTTGTTTCCATCCCCGTTTATTTTATGTCATGTTTAAATCCTAACCCCAGCATTGACCTTTTAGGATGCTCATTGCTCAGTTGTAACACTGTGTTACATTCTTTGATTAACAAAATTAAATTAAAGTAGTTAATAAATGAATGAAGCAATTAATAAAAAATCAAATACAAGCATTGATACACCCCACTGCTATATATAGTTTACATTTAGTCATATTTATATAAATATATTCATTTTATGTGTAATCTCACTGTCATGTATCAGTCCTGTTTAACTCCTCTGTCTTTTTGTCTTGTCCTTGTTTTGTTGTTATTTATCCATGTGTGTAATGGTTGAGCACCACTTAGTTGACAAAGACAAGGCAAATGGAAGTACTTGTGGTTGAGGATTTAATAACAAAGCAACACAAATACAAAACAAACAGAACATGCTGACAAACACTATGCATTAACGAAAGCACATTGTTTTCTCAATTTCAGTCCCCTGTTGTCTTCCATTCCTCAGGTTCAGTCATGTCTTGTGTCCTGTGTTTCCCAGGTCTAGTCTCCTGTCAAGTCTTGTGTCCAGTCTACAGTGATATTTCCTGGTCCCCAAATCCAGTCTTCTGTCAAGTTTACTGTTAAGTTTTTCTACCCAGTTCTTGTCCAGTTTTCTGTCTTGTGTTTGTGTCTAGTAATGTCTGTCCTTTTTGAACAGTCCCTCTCAATGCTGTGTTTTCCATTAGTAAAACGGATTACCATTGAGTAATATATAACCATGTTGTTTTAAGTTTCCATACTCATAAAAAACATGCACAAACCCCATTTTTATAACAATTAACTTAAAAGGCTATATCCATCCATTTTTGTCCACTTATCCGGGGCCAGGTCAGGGGGACATCAGTCTAAGCATGGATGCCCAGACTTCCCTCTCCCCCAACATCTCAGCCAGCTCCCCGGGAGGAATCCCAAGGCTTTCCCAGGCCAGCCGAGAGACATAGTCCCTCCAGCGTGTCCTGGGTCTTCCACGCAGTCTCCTTCCAGTGGAGCATGCCGGGAAATGTGGGGCATCTGAAAAAGGTGCCAAAGCCACCTCAGCTGGTTTCTCTTGATGTAGAGGAGCAGCGACTGTACTCTGAGCCCCTGCCAAGTGACCGAGGACATCACCGTATCTCTGAGGGAGTGCCCACACTGATTTCGGCCCCTTGTATCTGCGCTCTTGTCCTTTCGGTCATTACTCACAGCTCATGACCATAGGTGAGGGTAGGTACGTAGATTGACTGGTAAATCAAGAGGTCCGAGGTCACCGCAATGGTCAGATACACCCACCACATGACTGTGGTGGCAGCACCGATCTGCCTGTCAATCTCATGCTCCCTCCCACCCCCACTCATGAACAAGACCCCAAGATACTTAAACTCCTCTACTTGGGTCAGGACAGCTCCACCAATCTGGAGAGGGCAAGCCACCTTTTTCCAGTCAAGAACCATGGTCTCAGATTTGGAGGTGCTGATTCTTATCCCAGCTAGCTACAAACCACTCCAGTGCATGCTGAAAGTCCTAGCTCAAAGAAGCCAATAGAATAAAATCATGTGCAAAAAGCAGAGACAATATCCTGTGGTTCCCAAATGCCTGGCTGCGCCTAGAAATCCTGTCCATGAAGATTATGAACAGAACTGGTGACAAAGGGCAGCCCTGCCGGAGTCCAACATGCACTGATAACTGGCACGATTTGCTGCCGGCAAACCCAATTTGCCAGAATCGCTTCAAGGCTGACTGATAGTCCTTCTCCAAGGCCTGAACTCATCCCAGCTCCTTGTTTTTGCCTCCACAACTGCCCGAGCAGCAGCACGCTTTGCCTCCTGGTACCCATCGGCTGCCTCGGAAGACCCGGAGGCCAACATGGCCTGAAAGGTCTTCTTCTTCAGCTTGATGGCATCCCTTACCTCCGGTGACCACTGCCGGGTTTGGGGATTGCCGCCATGACAGGCACCGGTGACCTTACTCCCAAAGCTCCTAACGGACGCATCGACAATGGAGGCTGAGAACATGGCCCACTCAGCCTCAATGTCCCCAGTCTCCCCAGGTAGGAGGTGGGAGTTGAAAACTTCTCTGGCAGAGGGTTCAGCCAGGCGTTCCCAGCAGACTTGAAAGATATGTTTCTGTTTGCCAGGTCTCTCCAGCCTGCCCCTCCGCCAGTGGATCCAACTCACCACCAGGTAGTGATTGGTTGACAGCTCTGCCCCTCTTCCCCCGAGTGTCCAAGACATAGGGCCGGAGATCAGATGAGATGACAATCAAAGTCTATCATCAATCTCTGGCCTAGGGTGTCCTTGTGCCAAGTGCACTTATGGACACCCCTATGCTTGAATGTGATGTTCATTATGAACAGTTCATGGTACAGAAGTCCAATAACAGAACTCCACTTGGGTTCTGATTGGGGGGCCGTTCCTCATTCGGCCCATAGGCACAAACAACAGTCAGAGTCCTCTCTCCTACCCAAAGGCGCAGAGAGGTGCCCCTCTCATTTACCGGGGTAAACTCCAGCACGAGGCGGCTGAGCTGGAGCAAGCCCACATCAGCCCATCCTCTCTCATCATCCTCCCTGGGCAGCTTCAGAGTAGTGGAGGGTCCAACTCTTCTCAAGGAGTTGGGTTCCAGAGCCCAAGCTGTGTGTGGAGGTGAACCTGACTATCTCTGTCCCCTACCTCTCAACCTCCCGCACAAGCTCAGGCTCCTTCCCCCCCAGTGAGTAGACATTCCACATCCCAACAGCTAGCCACTAGGGGGCCCCATGGGCAAAGGCCCGGCTACCAGGAGCTCGCTGTGTCATACCAGGTGATTTTGCGAGTCCTTTGTTTTGGTCTCTCATTGGGGCTTTTTGAACTGCTCTTAGTTGGGCTTGTCACCTAGGTCCTTTTTGCCTTGGGAGACCCTGACAGGGGGATAATACTCCCTGGCAACATAGCTCCTTGGATCATTCTGGCACTCAAACCTCTCCACCACAATAAGGTGGCAGTTCAAGGAGAGGGGCTATATATTAAATTATTGAAATGGGAAAATCCATTTTCATCTGTAATGTTGAACTTCAATTATTTCTGCTTACCTCCCTAAGTTGCTGATTATGGAAAACATCAAATTCAGACATGTTGTTAAGCTCTACATGAGTATTCAAAGATCTGAGTAATTAAAGCCAAACTTTGTTGTACTTTTCATTAGTGTAAAAGCAATAAAGGGGCTAGGTAATTTAGCCATTTTGTTTCCATTACAAAGGCCACACTGCTCTGGCTATGCAATTGAACATGAAAAGTGGGTAAAGCCTGTTATGTTCTGATGAATTATGTCAGTACTTAATTTGTGTGGTAATTAAAGATGGGAAGATGTCTTGACTGTGGATATAAATCACCCTTACATAGGTATCACTGAGTATGTTTAATGTGCTCTTTATTAAGCTGCTTTTGTACTCAGCATCTTATTTGGATCACTCTGTTCGTTTGCTTCTAAGTTCCCATTCAAATTTAGGGCAAGGGTTTACTCTGACCTAAGGCATTTAAAAACATGCTTTTGTTTTATATTCCTTGCAGTACATTTCAGCAACTTATTTCTTCAGTACATTTCAGCAACTTATATAAAGGGAAGAGCGTCATTTAATACCCATATTAACACCATATTTGTTTCGGAAAGTAACTGCTTTATGATAATGTTTTGAGACTGAATATGTGCACTGTAAATTTAATGGAACATATTAGTTCAAAAAGCTACAGTCTTGGTTTCATTGTATATATGTTTTTGCAGCAGGCACTGTTGGATACTTAAGGAAGGCATCCTTATTTTTTTAAGCTCCTCTGGAATTGATTCTAGTTATTTGAAGTACTGGTGTGAATGAAAATACATGTATAATAGTATAGTCCCTTGTGTGGCTGCTTATGCTCACATTATTAGTGACAGGGATTTTTTTTAGAAAGATATGTGGTCCTTACAATTCTAGTATAAAGCTATAATTACTTGTTACTTATTATAAATACAGTACAGTCTTTCCCATATGAGGAAATGATGTCTGAAAAGAATCAATGGGATGGTACATGTTTATTTCTAGCAGATTTATTTGTAAATACATTGGCTCTCATTATATCACTTATCAAGAGTGTGGTGTGTGTAGGAAGAACCGACACTAGCATACATAATACAATTACATTCAGAAGGTTCTGTGTGCTAAAACGGCTTGAGCCATTTATCTTTGATTCATATAAGATGCCTGGCAGTTATCTGATATGCAGAAGATATACAGGCCTGTTGACCTGAAGAGGTGCAGTAGAAAGCCTTCCTAAATGACACCCTGCAGGTTTGACTTTCTTTTCATTAAAGCATCATATAACAAGGGAAGACCAGGCATACAAAACAAGGTAGTCTGGAGGTCCATAAGAGAGCAGTTGGGTGAAGAAGATTAGGGTTGTCAATCCTCCGCACTTGCCATCCCTGTGTATCGAGAGCACAGAGAAATGTGTAATTAGCATGTGTTAACTTTCATTTTTGACAGAGATACCTTGTACAGGGATTTAATGTGCCCTGCTCTAAGCATCACAGACAAGAACTCAACAGTGTTGGCTATAAACAGCTGTCAGAGACAACAAAAGATGCTGGTAAAAAGGTTGTTTGCTCTCTTTCTTTGCTCAGACTGTGTTCAAATTTTAGAATAAAAGTCTTGAGAAGGAGTAATAATACATAAACCACAAAACTAACAAAATATATTGAGTATACTGTATATTTATTTTATATGAACCACTGTGAAGTATTTTAAAGATCTTCATTGTCTTATCATTACAATTGTAATGAATCACCTCTATTTCCTAAAGAATCTGTGCACTCCTTTCAGGCATGCAGCCAACACATGGGGGGACCCATCTTCCTCTGGTCAATCTACTTATACATAATTCATTAGGGGACCACCATGTGTCTGCTCAGGTGTACTGAAGTAATGAGATTTTGATGATGGACATAATAGTAACAGTAGTAGCTAATTAGGGTCTGTGTAAATTTCTACATAATCGGTGATGGCAAGTGGGCAACTAGTCCATGTCCAGTAACTAGATGGTGGGCAGTCAATATGAAGTGGTGACCGGGGAGCTCTGGGTCCTTCTCAGATGGGGCAGGAGAGCGCAAGGTTAGCCTTTCAGCAGTAGGTCATCATTGACTTAGGGAAACTAAAGAGTTGTATTTATTTTGTTTATGTTTTATGGAGAACAATGAATTAGCAGAGTGTGGTGAGTGTCTTTAAACATTCCAGTTTACCATAATTCCCTTTATCCATAAACTCCTGGATCTGCAGCCTGTAACTAAGGTTTAGTTACCAAAAGCTACAGTTTCAACCTAGACTTGAAAATTCAAACTCTGTCTGAGTCCCTCACATTATCTGCAAGGTTATGTCAGAGCTGGGGGGCTTTGTAAGAAAAGGCACTTCCCCCTGCTGAAGTCTTCTGAATTTTGTGAACTAGTTCAAAGGCAGGACCCTGTGATCTGAGTCATCGTCATGGCTCATAACGGGAGATTAGATCTTGCAAGTACTCAGGAGCAATCCCCTGTAGAGCAATTTATGCAGGTAACAGAATGTTCTAATCAATATGGAATTTGACTGGAAGCCAGTGCAGTGCTGATAAGTTTGGACCAATATGGTCAAAGTTTCTTGTTCTAGTTAAGACTCTGGCTGCAGCATTTTGAACTTTAATTTTCTTGATTTTTCATTGAATTATGTAGTCACATGCTAAGAGTGACTACATAGCCATTTTGCAACCTGCATTTTTAAAAGCTCACATTTTCTCTGGTGCTCAAGAGACAATCCTATCATGCTGGTTCACAAAGAGGTTTTGATGTAAGTTTATATTGTGTAAATATGTTAGCAATTTTTTAAATATTTTTTTTTCATGAGTTTGTTGTAGTTTTATATACTCCTAGCTGTGTAACTGTCTTGAATGATATCTAATTGTAGTTTTTGCTCTTTTTTATAATTGCAATATCTTTGTGTATTCAAATACAAGATAGCAGTAACAATTGTATTTCAGTCAATAAAATTGAGTGCATTGGAAGTTCATATTGCTGAGGACATCACAAGTATATAACTCTGAATTTCTACTTCAGTGTCTTCATTTAAGTCTCCCATATCTCTGTGTGTTTTGTTGATAGATACAGTGCCATTTGTGTAGGGGACAGAATATATATACAAACTCAGTGCCTTCAAATTAATAATTGACTCATTTAATAATTGACTGTGTTTATATTTGCATAAAAATGAATGTGTATTGTTAAGTATATAGTTTGAGTCTTTTTTTTGAGTTATTTTTACATCTCAAATCATGACATTTTTGGGATCTCATCCCACAAATTGGCCTAGAGTTTTAAAAGTTAAGAACAGTTTACACAGAAATGTGTTCGGCTCTCATTTCATGAAAGTCCAAATGAGCAGTGCCATAGAAGTAGTACTTTTGGTTCTGTAAAGAACAAAAATGATTAAATATGTGTGTACACTTGAACCATAAAGGTTTAAAAGAACATTATATATTTTTCTGAGAATGAAAGCTTCAATCATTTTGAATCTCCTCTGACCTATAATAAGGAGAACAGGAAGCTCTATGACTGCAAAAGTCTGTAAAGTAACTGCATACGTTTGCTCTTGAGAACTTTGAGAACATATTTGTGTAAAATCCTGTAATTGTCAGTCAATAATGTTATTTAGTTGTTCTGTATGTTTAGCTTGTCAACAAATGTATGTGTCCATGAGGGGAGCCTAAAGTTTGATTTGTATTCACAGCAGTGGTGAAAAAGGAATTGTGTTCTGTAACTGTGGGGACAGCCCAGTAGCAAAAATACCCATCCTCACATCTCATTCCTTTTACAGAACTGTCCCTTGATGTGGACCAAATGTGCAATGGAGTAAGGAAGCCAGTCAGATTCATCATTCTAATTATGGACATAAGGCTTAAAGAATGCTGTAACTCAACATCTCTAGTTTTGATCATTCATGTCAAATTCCATTGCTGGAATTTCATTAATTTCACAGCAGAAACTCACTGAATAAAAAAAAAGCTGCTGATAGTGCAAATTAATTACCTATTGCATTGTAAGTACACTGATAACTGCCATGTGCAGAGAGGATTGTTTTTGTCAAATATATTAAAACCTAAAAAAGACACATCTAACGAAAGATTTTCTGATTCTTCATATCCTTCAAGACTTTACATTGTAAATGTAATGATCATTGAAATGCTTTCTAATTGGATCTGCTCTCTATTCATGATTAACTTATCAATCTACTTGTCATTAAGCTAGAATAGAATAGAATAGAACTTTATTGTCTCTTTATTGTCTCCTCTACATTGTGCTGCAGGGTCGTTGGCGAGTCATGCATTTTATTAACTCATAACAATAGGCAAGGGCTGTGATGGATTTAAGGCCTGCTGGAAGGGCTGCAGGATGGTCATTTCAGTAATAAAATTAATGTTGACATCTAATTACAAGGTGGCCCCTGAAGCAGTTTCTGCAACAATGACTGCTGTAAACACAGCAATACCTCTTGAAGGACAATGCAAGACACTGGAGCAGCTCTTCCTCTGTCTCCTCAGACCCCATGTGCAACATGCCCAGGATGGTCTGCAGTTCGCATACCGGGCAGGTGTTGGTGTGGAAGACGCAATCATCTACCTGCTACACCGAGCCCACTCGCACCTAGATAAGGGGAACAGCACAGTGATGATTCTGTTTTTGGACTTTTCAAGTGCTTTCAACACCATCCAGCCCCTTATGCTCCAGAACAAACTGAATGGGATGCGAGTGGACCCCTGCCTGGTCACCTGGATCTCCAGCTACCTCACAGGCAGGCCGCAGTTTGTCAGGCTGAAGGACATCACGTCTGACACTGTGATCGGCAGCACCCCAGGACACAGTGCTGGCCCCTCTTCTCTTCACCCTGTACACAGAAGACTTCTGCTACAACTCAGAGCTGTGTCACATGCAGATGTGTGCCATAGTTGGGTGTATCAGGGATGATAGTGAGTAGGAGTATCGGAGCCTGGTGAGGGACTTTGCAGCCTGGTGCCACAGGAATCATCTGCAGCTCAACACCTCAAAGACCAAGAAGCTGGTCATTGACTTTGGGAGGTCCAGACCAAAGTCACAACCAGT
Organism: Acestrorhynchus altus; assembly: GCA_034509495.1. NCBI lineage: Eukaryota > Metazoa > Chordata > Actinopteri > Characiformes > Acestrorhynchidae > Acestrorhynchus > Acestrorhynchus altus. Next base: position 28,538,671 of record CM067501.1, on the reverse strand, counting down.
TCTGATCGAGGGAGATGAGGTGGAGGCTGTGGACTCCTACAAGTACCTCAGGCTGTGGCTGGACAGAAAGTTGGACTGGTCATGTAACATTGACCACCTGTACAGAAAGGGACAGTCCTGGCTGTACTTTCTGAGGAGGTTACAGTCCTTCAACATCTGCAGGAAACTCCTGGGGATGTTTTATCAGTCCGTGGTTGCCAGTGTCCTGTTCTACACTGTGGTATGCTGGGGGGGGCAGCATATCTAAAAAGGACACACACAGGCTGGACAAACTGATCTGGCTCTGTGGTTGGCTCAAGCTGGACTCTCTGGTGTCAGTGGCAGAGAAGAGGACTCTGAAAAAACTACTGGACATTATGGACAATGCCAGTCACCATCTGCACACTGTCATCAGCCACCAGAGGAGCCTGTTCAGTGAGAGACTGCTCCTTCCCAAGTGCAGGACCAACAGACTTAAAAACTTTTGTCCCGCACGCCATCAGACTGTACAACTCCTGTCTGGGGGGGAGGAGTGCTAACAGGAGGATGGAGAATGGGAAAGGGTAGGAACGACCAGTAACTCACAACCCACAACCACAACACATCTGCAATGTACAGTTCAAGTGCAATAATAACAATACAATAGCCTACAGTTCAAGTGCAATAACAATAATAATGTGCAATACCCCCTCATACTGGACTATTTTTCTACTTTTTCTCATGCACTATTTATATATATTGTATATTGTAATATAGTCTCTATATTATATGTTCTTTATATTTATATAGTGTTTCTTTGCTAAGTTATTATCTCTTTCTACCTTTCTGTACTTTACTTATGCTGTGGCTGGAACCTTAATTTCCCTGAGGGAACCCTCCCAAGGGATCAATAAAGTTCTATCATATCCTATCCAATACAAAATGATTGTTCATTGTTATGGAATGTGCATTTATATGGCTTTTACAGGCTTAAAATTTTTTTAAGTGGTTATTGGCTTGAATGTATGGTTCAAGCTAAAACTTGCCAACCAAACAGGAGCATACCTGAAATAACTAAACAATTGTTTGATGCAACAGACCAACTGATTGAACCAGCAAAACTTGAATAAGATTCCAATTTAAGACAATGTAGGACCGTCCCTACATTGCAAATCAGAGTCACTCAAAAGATTTGCTTAGAAATTCCTCAGTGTCCGATTAGTGATTTCAATCCAAGCAGAGTGCATCGAAACCTAGTGACTCCATTAATAGTCAGGGAGAGATCACATGTTCAATCCACAAACACTAAACAGCTCCCATTAGGCATTGATTTCTCTGGCTCACTGATCACACAGTGTACATGTAGTTGTGTGATATGTCTGGCTTTTAGATCACTAAATGATGGTTTATAACAATGTCCATTCAGTCTTCAGTTGTATGAAAAGACTTGGGCACTCCTCGTTAAATTATATACTGTGAACATGTACTTCTATGTATTTCAGTGCAGAATTACTGTTCGTTTTTTCCTCGTGTTAAATTCAGAAAATAATATTGTACAAGGTTTATGGCACTTTGTGTTCTATTCATTCAGTGAGTTAAATTTAGCAAATTAACACTGTTCAATTTCCAAAGCAATTTTATAGCAAGCATTTATAACAACATTTACTTATAAAACCTTTTTAAATTTTTAATTTATAACTAATTAACCACAAACTAATGTTTTAAGAGCTATACATCATTTTCTCTAAATCATTAAATATTTTAACTAAGTCAATTGGTTGTCTTTGTCTTCATGATTAGCAAATGATGAGTAGATCAGTAATTGTTACACACCAGTATTGTACATATACTGTGGGGAAAAATAAGTTTTTGATACACTGCAGATTTTGCAAGTTTTGCCACCTACAAAGAATGGAGAGGTCTATAATTTTGTCATAGATACACTTCAACTGTGAGAGACAATTGAAGTGAGACAGAGACAGAGAGATCTAAAAATTTAAAATCTAGACAATTGGTATGTGATTGTATGTATTTTTAAGTAATTAATTAGCATTTTATTGCTTAAGTATTTGATCAAATATCAATCAGCAAGAATTCTGGCTTTCACAGAGAGGTTTTCTTGAAGAAGTCCTCCTACTCTGCACTCATTATCTGTATTCATTGCACCTGTTTTATCACCTGTATAAATGACACTTGTCCTCACATTCAATCATACTCCACCATGGCCAAGACCAAATTGTAGACCTGCACAAGGAAGACGTGGTCAACAACACAACAGGCAAGCAGCTTGGTGAGAAGGCAACAACTGTTGGTGCAATTAATAGAAAATGGAAGAAAGACAAATGACTGTCAATATTACTTGATCTGGGGCTCCATGCAAGATCTCACCTTGTGGTATAAGGATTGTTACGGAAAAGGTCATGAATCAGCCCTGGGAGTGACTCTGTTAGAAGCATTTCAAGGTCAAGGAATGGCCTAGCCAGTCTCCAGACCTGAACCCAATAGAAAACCTTTGGAGGGAGCTGAAACTCAATGTTGCCCAGTGACAGCCCCAAAACCTGAAAGATCTGGAGAAGATCTGTATGGAGGAGTAGGCTTCATGAAGTAGGCATCCCTGCTGCAGTGTGTGCAAACATGGTCAAGAACTACATAAAAAGTCTGACCTTTGTAATTGCAAACAAAGTTTTCTGTACCAAATATTAATTTCTGTTTTTCTGTTGTATCAAATACTTACTTCATGTAATAAAATGCAAATTAATTATTTTAAAATCATACAATGAGATTTTGTGGATTTTTCTTTAGATTCTATCTCTCACAGCTGAAGTGTACCTACAATACAAATTACAGACCTCACGATTCTTTGTAAGTGAGAAAACTTGCTGTGTATCAAATACTTACTTTCCTCACTGTATGATGATGAGTCATATCTAAGTATTGCATTTACAAATTACTTTTTAAAGTTTTGGTCTTTTTAGCAAAAACAAACTCAAATTAATAAATGATTTTTTTATCCACATTAAAAAAGCAAAACATTGTAGACACAAGTATTTTTAATATGGTCAAATTCGTACAAATATTTAAATTCTCTTAATTTGAACATCTCAAATTTTATTTTAACATATTTGAGTAGCCTAGGATCTCCTAAATGGCATGTGTGACTGTGTCTTATAAATACTAATTTTTCACAAGTATATGTCAAGCTACAAAAACATCCCACAAAATGTTCTAAAGGTTTGGCTCTCATTTCATGAATGAAGCCCATTGAGCTGTGCCATAGAAAAAATACTTCTGGTTCCATAAAGAACCAGAAGTGTGAAGAACATTAAAGATTTAAAGGAACATTGATATATATTGTATATTTTCTGAGAATACCAGCTTGAAAATCATTTTGAATCTCCACTGGCAGCCCATCACCTCAAACTCAACCCCAGCAAGACCGAACTGCTATTCATTCCTGGAAGCACTGGTCCCCACCCTGACCTTACCATTTCCCTTGAGAACTCACTGGTCACTCCATCTACTGAAGCACGGAGCCTTGGTGTAGTAGTGGATGACCAGTTATTGTTCTCAGCTCATGCTGCAAACCAGACTCGGTCTTGCAGATTTCTCCTTTACAACATTAGGAGAATTCGACCTTTTCTGTCTAGAGAGGCCACTCAGGTGCTTGTTCAGTCTCTTGTCATTTCAAGACTAGACTACTGCAGACCATCAGACCATTGCAACTTATCCAGAATTCAGCAGCGTGGCTCATCTTCAATGTTCCTAAATTCAGTCACGTAACTCCTCTGTTGCGTTCCCATCATTGGCTCTCTGTAGCTGCCCGCATCAGATTCAAAACCTTGATGTTGACCTACAAAGCCAAAAACGGACCAGCCCCTCCATACATGATGGCAATGGTCAAAACTCGAGCTGTACCAAGAGCCCTTCGAGCTTGGCTTGACCCACCATCCCTCACTGTCTTCAAACGCAGACTGAAGACTCATCTGTTTCAGGAGTACTTAACTCCATAAAGTTAATTTCAACAGGAACTAAGCATGATGAATCTCTAAATTCCAGCATTGTCTACTAACTAAGGATATTTTAAGTGAACAGGAAAGTACTTTTGTAAGTCACTCTGGACAAGGGCATCTGCTAAATGATGTAAATGTTAATGGGTATCTCTATGACTGCTAAACATGTATAAATTTATGATAATCATGAACTAATCAAATGGCAGTAGTGGCATTTTCATCAATATAAATTCTAAAATAATATGCATTCACTCACTGGCCCAGTGTGTCCTCAAGATATCATGGCTTTATAATGGCCAGTATATATTAATATGTATACTTTATATCATATGAGAAACAGGGCAGCAGTCTCTGCAGTTCTATCTGGAACTGAAGAATTCCACTACCTTGTAGATGACTGTTTGACAATGTGTATCCACAAGCAGTTTCAGTGTGATTGTGTTCATTATTGTTTTATTCTCACAATAGGTTTCTATTTTTTACTGAAATTATCATTGATTATTGTACACTAGTCCTTATGCTACCCAAAACCTGATTTCTTAAAGGGTTCTTTGTTCTAGAAACAAAATTGTATACAAACTTTATGTTAAACTCTGGCCACATGAGGAATCTACTGATACAATTGATTGCATATCTTTAAGGTATCTGCTTTTTTTTAATTTTTTTTAATTTATTTTTTTTTAGCTTCCTGGCAGTAATATTTGATCTTGGTAATTAATTAATGTTTATAGACCACCAGGGCCCTACTTAAAAAAAAAGAATCTGGTGACCTTGCTATTGTATGAAGCATTCAATAAGATCAAGTACAGCCCAACAAATTATTGAAAACTTCCCAGATTTATCAACCCCTGATAACTGTTCATCAGATTCAGTGGAGTTAGATTAACTGACTGCTTACAAATAACATTAGATCAACATTACACAGAAGACAAAAGATTATAAGGAATTTTCACAAATTTAAATAATGTTTAGGTCAGGAGACTGCATTTAGGACAGAGCTAAGGCAAAAAGAAAATCAAGGCAAAAAGGCTTGTGCCTTGAGGTAATCCATTCCTAGGTGTCGTTACAAGTAACCTAATCTGTTGCAGAAGCAAACCTGTTCAGCTTTTTTTATAGAATTTAATATTTGGTTCCAGAATTTGATAGTGACCTGGGTTCGATCCCCGGGTGGGGTGACCTGGGAAGTTTCTGTGTGGAGTTTGCATGTTCTCCCCGTGTTCGCGTGGGTTTCCTCCGGGTACTCCGGTTTCCCCCACAGTCCAAAGACATGCATGATAGGTGAATTGGTGACTCTAAAGTGGCCCTTAGTGTGTGGATGTGAGTGTGCATGTGTGTGCCCTACGATGGATTAGCGCCCTGTCTAGGGTTGTTTCCCGCCCTTGCGCTCAGAGTTGCCGGCTGGGCACCGGCTCACCCGTGACCCTATTCAGGAATAAGCGGTTTGGAAAATGAATGAATGAATGAATGAATGAATTTGATAGTGATTAATTGAATTAATTCTTCCCTCTACAAGTAAAATGTTTTCCATTCTACTGGCTACAACATGGTCCCAGAGCATGTTCAATTCACCAGTTGGAGAAGTGCCCTTTTCATGACATCTTTGCTCATTGTGGCCAAAATGTTCCATTTTAACCTTATCTATTAGGTCTATTGCAGTTGCATTTCTGGAAATCCTACAAGCAAATGGGTGATGTCTCGGTGACATAGTCACAAAGCTAAGGCTAAGACCAAAGCTGACCCACAGAAACACAGCTCCCCTCCTGTTCATGTGTCAAACAGGTATGCCCCGCTCAGTGAAACACCCGTTGAGCCTGTTCAGAGAACTCTGGTTGTAGGAGATTCTATTGTCTGACATGTGAAAATAGCTAGTCCTTTAGGGGCACCAGCGGTCACAGTTAGCTGTTTACCGGGAGCCAGGGCACCGGACCTTAGTGGCCATCTTAAATTAGTAAATTGGAAATATTGGAGGATAGTAATCCATGCAGAGCCCAATGATATACATCTGCGATGTGGTGAAGTGACTAAAGATAATATTAAAGAGGTGATTAAACTGGCCCAGACAATGTCCATTGCCGTAATTTGCTCTGGCCCCATCCCGATGCGGCGTGGTTCTGAAGCCTAGAGCAGGCTTACAGCGTTGAACTGCTGGATGTCCAAGTGGTGTTCAGAAAACAATGTGGGCTTTATAGACAATTGGGGAAATTTCGAGGGCAAGCCTGGTCTTTTAGGTAGGGATGTGTATGCAGGAGTGTGCTGCCTTACTTTCGTGCAGCATAGCCCATAGTCTGCTAGTTAGTCGGCAGAGTAGCATTAGCAGCTGCTGACATACCAGAGCGGGGCCAGGCTGCAGACAGACCGGCTAAACCGACCGTCTGCGAGTTGCTTTGAGACATCACCTAAGTGTATTGAGACTGTGTCTGTGCCCCAAACTAAACTAAACACAGAAAAACTAAAACAGCCTGTCTTAAAAACTTAATCAATATCCAGATTTCATATTTAAATGATAAATGTATCACCTCAAATCTATTTGGTCTACTCAATATCAGATCACTCAATTCAAAGGTAGTCATTGTGAATGAAATTATAAATGATCAGAAGCTCAATGTTTTGTGCCTCAATGAAACTTGGATTAGACCTGATGAATACATGGCACTAAATGAAGCCACACCTGAAGGTTATACTTATGTGCACAACCCAAGACTGTCAGGTAGAGGAGGTGGAGTCTGTATAATCTACCAAAATATTCCAGAAATTAATCAGGTACAATATAACACCTTCACTTCCTTTGAAAGTCCATCTATTAACATCATTAATCCAGCCACACACAAGAACATACTGTCATTAGTTAATCTATATAAACCTCCAGGACCCTACTCAGAGTTTTTAAAAGAATTTAGTGAATTTGCTGCAGACATAAAGTGATAAAGTAATAATTGTAGGAGATTTTAATATTCACTTTGAGAAGGTAGACGATCCTTTAAATTTACCTCAAATTTACCTCAATCCTAGACTCTGTAGGTATTATCCAGAATGTAAGTGGGCCGACACATTACTGTAATCACCCTCTGGATCTGGTTGTGTCACTGGGTCTTCCCCAAACCACAACAATTTCAGATCATTATTTAATTTCCTTTGAGCTACAGCTTAGCCAAAATGTAAGCACGTCCCCTCATTACTGCATGAAGCATTTAATAAGATCAACTACAGCCCAACAAATTACTGAAAACCTACCTGATTTATTAACATCAGATTATTGTCCAACAGATCCAGAGGAATTAGATAAATGAACCAACTGTTTACATAATAACCTCAGATCAACATTGGACAATGTAACACCACTTAAATATAAAAAATTAAGACAGAAGAAAATCACTCCATGGTACAACGATCATACTCGTACCTTAAAACAGTCAGCACGAAGGCTAGAACGGAAATGGCGATCCACTAAACTGGAAGTGTTCCACTCAGCTTGTAAGAACAGCCTAATTGATTATAGAAGGGCTCTAACTAGAGCTCATTCAGATTATTTATCCACAATGATCGAAAAGAACAAAAACAATCCCAGAGTACTTTTCAGTGCAATCTCAAAACTTACAAAAAATCAGGCAGGTACACCACCGACGATTCCATCAAGTTTCACCAGAAATATTTTTATGGACTTTATCAATCATAAAATAGAAAATATTAGACAGATTCAAATTCAACCCATAATATTAAATCCAAACAGTTTGTCTTCTGGTCTGGCTGATATAGAACAAAATACAGATCTAGAAGAAAAGTTGGAAACCTTTCACCCACTTCCACCGTCAGAATTAGAGAAAATTATTTACTTCTCAAATTCTGCAACCTGCTGTTTAGATGCAATACCATCAAACCTACTTAAAGATGTGCTGCCACCTATAATCAAACCTCTCTTAAAAATAGTAAACTCTTCTCTTAGTTTAGGTTACATACCTAAAGCTTTTAAAGTAGCAGTTATTAAACCACTGCTCAAGAAACAAATCTGAATCAGAGTGTACTGGATAATTACAGACCTATTTCTAATTTGCCATTTATATCTAAGATTTTAGAAAAAGCTGTGGCCCAACAACTGTGCAGATACCTGCACAAGAATCACATATATGAAAAATTTGGGTCCTAAAATTGCAAGGAAAAAATGATCAGACTTGATGTTAAATCTGGCCGATTTCTCAGTTGTACCTGGTTCAGTAGCCAAAAATCTTGGCGTCATAATTGATTCAGATTTATCATTTGACCAACACATAGGTAATATTACTAGGACCTCTTTTCTCCATCTTCGTAATATTTCCAAGTTAAGAAAAGCCCTATCCTTGAACACTGCTGAAAAACTGGTGCATGCTTTTATTACCTCAAGGTTAGATTACTGCAATGCACTATTGTCAGGTTGTTCAAGCAGGAACCTAAACAGACTTCAGTTAGTTCAAAATGCTGCAGCCAGGGTCTTAACTAAAACTAGAAAATTTGACCACATCAGTCCAATACTATCAGCACTGCATTGGCTTCCAGTTAAATTACATAATGATTACAAAATTCTTTTACTTACATATAAAGCCCTACACGGGCTCGCTCCTGAATACTTACAGGATTTAATTTACCTGTATGAGCCACCACGATCTCTCAGATCACAGGGTGCTGGCTTCCTGTTAGTTCCCAAAATTCAGAAGGCTTCAGCAGGGGGAAGAGCCTTTTCTCACAAAGCCCCCCCAGCTCTGGAATAACCTTCCAGATAATGTTCGGGACTCAGACACAGTCTCAGTCTTCAAGTCTAGGCTGAAAACTTACTTGTCCAGTGTAGCATTTGGTTGTTAATAACTTAGCTTAGTTACAGGCTGCAGATCCAGGGCTTCATGGGCGTAGGGATTTATGGTAAACTGGGATGTTGGTGCTGCCGTCTGACTCCTTCTCGTGATCACTCTGGTTTGTGACGGTGGAGCAGTTAAATGCCAATGTTTCAGGATGCTCCCATGTTTATGTTATCTTCTGGTTCTCTCCTTAGTTATGCTGTTATAGTCAGATCTGCCGGAGTCACTCACCACACTCTGGTAATGTTTACATTCTCTGTTCTCTTTTAAATTTCAAACTAATTCATCTCTGTATCTTTTCTGAGTTAACGATGACCCACCAGCCTGAACTGATTAGGCCCTAACCTCAAGCTCTTCTGCCGCATCTGAGAAGGGCGCCACGCTACCCTGATACATCTTTAGATTGGCTTTCCGCCTTCCAGCTACTGAACCTGGACTAGTTTCCCACCCTGCCATGGACTAGGTGCTCACTCACCACCAACAACTGTAGAAATCTACTGTTAATATTGTCCACCAGTGAACTACAGTACACTTCAATACACCCGAACAGAGATGCAGGGGTCCAGTGTCCCCCAACTATGTATAAGTAGTTTGACCAGAGGAGGATTGGTCCTCCCCTTGGGAGCCTGGTTCCTCCCAAGGTTTATTCCTCCAGCTCTGAGGGAGATTTTCCTTGCCAGTGTCACCATTTGGCTTGCTCACTAGGGGATCTTTCATCTTTCTTTGTTCCTGTTTTAACCTTTTTATTGATTTATTTATTTTATTTTATTTCTGTGAAGCTGCTCTGTGACAACTTCAGTTGTGAAGAGCGCTATACAAATAAATGTTGATTTGATTTGATTTGTGTAACTTTCTTTGCCATGGTCACAGAAGCTAAGTTTATGATGAATGTAGGCAATTCTGCATTTGTTTTAGACATAAGCAATTATATTGCTTATAACACTAAAATTATAACACTAAAAGAAAAAAAATGCTAAATTACTAATTACTAAAATGAAAAAAATTACAACACTAAAAGGCTGGGAACAGAACTTGTGTTATGTTGTGTTATTGATAAAGCCACGTGAATAAGCCATAGCACTAACAAATTAATTAAGGTTTATAAACATGGTAAAATATATCTGAGCACTAAAATGATTGAGATGCCTTTCTTCACTCTAAAATTATAAAAAAAATAAATGAAAATAAATGATACACTAAAATATTAAAAAATAAATTAATTGTATGCCTTTTGAAATCAGTTCATCTTCAATTCATTTAATTATTTTACAGTAACAAACCAGGAGTGTTCAAATTTTGCCTGTCATTGTGGAAATTGGAGAAAATTTTACTGCAATGTAGACTCAACTTTCTCCGGCTTGCTTGCATTTGTGTCTCTAAGCAAAGAATCCATGTTTCATTTTCATTTATTTTTGTACATTTACATGTACATTTATGGCATTTAGCAAATGCTCTTATTCAGGGAGACTTACAAAAGTGCTTTGCTGTTCACTCAAAGTATCCTTAGCTAGAAAACAAGGCTAGAATCTAGAGATTCCTCACACTTAGATCCTGTTGAAAACAAATATCTTAATGGAGTTATCCACTCGAAACAGATGGGTCTTCAGTCTGCGTTTGAACTTTGGTTCAAATGGGTTGGTCTGGGTTGGTCTATTTAAGCGGTGTGTGCCTCGCACTTGTCATGGTTTCTTGGGGTTAATTGTTTCCTGAGATACTGCCGGTATTTTCCGGTATTTTTTGGCGTCTCAACCTCTCCCTTCTCCAAATTTGGGAAGTGTTTCATCCTCTTTTTTAAGACCTTTCTTTTCCCTCTGCTTCCTACAAACTAAGGGAAGAAGAGTGTCTCTCCCTTCCTCCCTTCCAGAAAAGAAAACAAGAAAAGAAAGACAAAAGAAAAAGAAGACTTTAGTTTTCCTTTCTCTCTCTTGAAAGAGTTGTTTAATTTTCGATTTCCCCTCTACTCAAGGGTCCCTTTGAGTTTATTTTCCTTCTCAGTCGAAAAGCAGTTTTCTGTTCATCCCTCCTGCTCACAGCCCTTTTGCCTGGTCTGTGTTTCCGGTTCCCCACGACTGGCAGTCCTCTTGGTTTATTTATTTATTTATTTTTTATAAACATACAAATAATATCTTATTTATAGTGCAGATCGCTGGAGCCTTCCTTTCCCCAGCAATCTGTCTGTTACCCTTTTCATTTCTGAGTTCTCCATAAGCACTCACAAACCCCACGTGTTGCACTTGAGTCCAGTTATAAAACACACCCTCGGTCACAACCCAGGTGGATTTTCTAAGTTCCACCTGGGTGGTGCCTCATGACAAAGTGAAGTCAAAACAGAAAGAATACTCAGGAGAGTGTCCATTTCATCAACCCGTTTGGACCAGGAAGTTGATAGATAACAATGATGTGGAATTTGGTAGGAAAAGATACTGCAAAAGCATGAAATTCGAAAGAAGAAATGTCAAGATGTGAAAGTATGAGTGAAGTTGATCACCCCTAAAAGACAAGCAAGCCTTTCCCTCCATCCCTGCCAACCCTTTGTGGAGAGTGAGAGAAAGCAAAGGCAGAGGACAGGGCAGCTGGAGTTGCAGTGTTCTCAGGGGTGATCCACATCTCCGCCATAGCCAAGAAATCTAGAGTTTGAGCAGGCAGGTAAATGAGGTATTGCGGTTTGAAGCCAGATTGGTTTGGATCCTGTAAATTGTTCTGGTTGAGAAAGCATGATAGCTGATTATAGACAGAATGTTCAAGGATTTTTGAGAAAAAAGAGAGTAGCAACAGAGAGGAAGGGATAGGGTCTAGAGGACAGGTGGTTGGATTGTTAGATGTGAGAAGATGAAGGACGTCAGCTGTGGAAAGTGCAGAGAAAGAGGACAGAGATGCAGGAGGAGAAGGGTGTCTGGTGGGAGGAGTAGAAGTTGGTAGAAAGGATTGGCAGATCTTGTCAACCTTTTCTTCAAAGAAGGTGACAAAATCTTTTGGGGTGAGGGTAATTGGAACAGGGGGGTAGGAGAGAAGAAAAGACAGACAAGAGCTTGTGTGGATCAGATGATAATGCATCCAGTCTCTCCTTTTAAAAGGATGATTTTACAGCAGTTACTTCCACTGACAATCTGGAAAGGAGAGCCCAGTAAGCAGATCTGAGTCCTGTTGTGTTTTTCTCCACTTTCTTTCAGTCAGTCTCAACTCTCTTTGGTTGGTGCGCAGAACCTCCATCAGTCACAGGGAAGGTCTGGAGGTTCTTGCAGGTCTTTGAGAGAGAGGACAGAGAAGGTTGACTGAAGAGGAGATGGATGAAAGGAAAGTGCTTGTAGCAGTTTCCAGTGGGATGGAGGAGAAGGAATCACAATGTGGAAGGGTGGTTAGAATAGTGGAGGTAAGAGAAGATGGAGAAAGAGTATGAAGATTACGGTGAGTGGTGGAAGAAGTTGAGGAGTGTGTGGAAAAGAAGGGAGGGAGAGTAAGAAGGACATGAAGTTATGGTCAGAAAAAGTCAAGGGGAGTAACTGTCAGATCCAAGGCAGGGACAGGTCTGCTTAAAATTAGGTCCAGTGTGTTGCCTGCCCTGTGCATTGGACCAGACTGGTTAAAGGTGAGGTCAAAAGAAGGTAGAAGTTGGAGGAGGCATGATGACTGCAATTTCTCAGATGGAAGGTTGAAGTCGCCAATGAGAATAAGTGAAGTCACAACAGAGAGCCCACTGAGGAGAGTGTCCAATTCATCAATGAAATTGCCCAATAGACCAGGAGGTTGATAGATAATAATGATGTGGAATTTGGTAGGAAAAGATACTGCAAATGAAATTCGAAAGAAGAAATGTCAAGATGTTAAAGTGTGAGTGGAGTTGATCACCACCCCTGAGAGACAAACAAGATTGTCCCTCCATCCCTGCCAACCCTTTGTGGAGAGTGAGAGAAAGCAAAGGTGGAGGACAGGGCAGCTGGAGTTGCAGTGTTCTCAGGGGTAATCCACGTCTTCGTCATATCCAAGAAGTCTAGAGTTTGAGCAGGTGGTTAAATGAGGTTACTAGTATTGCAGTTTCTGTTACTGTGGTAATGGCTTCTGATGTTGCAGGATGTGACAAATGGAATGGGAAAACACATGTTTGAAACTAGAGGTTTTTCATAACAATTTAAACCTAACAACTCAAACAACTCTACCTACAAACTGTTACCTACAGACCACAAGTCTGTAGCAGATATCCCTTCAATTTATCTAGAATTGCAATCTGGAACTCCGCCCCTGCAATTCACACCTTAACTAACCTGAAACCACACCTGATTTCAACTAACAGGATAGGTACACGGTTAGATAAGGCATACAGAATTTCCTACAGAGTCTAAGTAAGTAAATCCAAAGAAATAGTCAAATTGTTGACTTTATGTTGTTTATTTGTTCTGGAACTTTTTGATGGATAACCCTGTTTAAAATCCATGTTAAATAAAAAACAATTCAAGATTTAATTAGAACATATCTAACATTTTAATATAATTTCAATGGTTATCTCTGTTTAACAGTCCCTCTGAAAGGTAAATAAATTCAACACAATATAAGCTCCAGAGTGAGATTCCGAGTACAAGTGGCTGAAATGAGCTTTCTCCACAGGGTTGCTGAACTCTCCATTAGAGATAGGGTGAGGAGTTCAGTCATCCAGAAGGGGCTTGGAGTAAAGCTGTTACACCAGCTGTGGTGGTTTGGTGGTTCGGATGCCTCCTGATCGACTCCCTTGTGAGGTGTTCCAGGCCTGTATAACTGGGAGGATATGGATGGATGGTCAAAGACCAAGTGTTCAACCAATTCTGACATGACAGTGTATGAAAGATACAACAAGCCCACTTCACAGGGTTCACAGGGTTCTCAAACAGAAAAGAAAGAATTTAAAACTTATAGACAATAATAGGTTATTGTATGATAATTTTTGTTACTTATACACATGAAAAATAATTGGAATGAGCATATTATATGCAGAAAAAGAACAGAATGATTTTTTACTTTTACTATTACCCTGCAATTGTCTTAATGCTAATGCACTAGAATTAATGTAATTAATGTTGTTAAAAGGCATATTGTAACAAGGTTACATGGACATTCATGTTAGATCTTCAAGACCCTTTAACCTACAAAAACAAAGTTCACAAGTATTATTTTCCTTCACATCTCTACACATTGATTATATTGTAGTCCAATTGCTGTCACTAGTATATCAGCTTGACTGTACTTCGAGGCAAAATAGTTGTAGCTTTTTACAATTTCATGATGTAGATACACAGAAACAAAAGTCTAGAGCTCTACAAAACTGTAAGCACTACGAGCTATACAAAGATTAGAGGACAATTCAGGCAGCAGCATCCAAATGTTTCACTGTAGAAGCAAAGTCAGGTGTGTAAGAGAAATTTTCTCTGCTTTAATACTGGTGGAATCTTTGGCTGATTCAATGCATCCCAGTAGAGATCAGTCTCACAGATCAAATCCAGAGGCAAGAATGAGGAACCTGCACAGCTAGAACACAATCTGGAAAAAAAAAATTTCCTTAGTTAGAATAAGGCTAGATGTTTGGGACATTGTTATGCATTTTTAGTGCCCCTTATAATTAAATGTAATACACCTTATTAAACACATCATAAGTAAATGTAATCAGAACAATATTTTCCCTGTTATCTTGTTGAAATGAAATGACAATCAACTGCTTTAAGCCTTTAAGTCACAAGCCATTCTTGATGACTGTCTTACATGACTACTTACTACTACAAAATTAAAATTTGGTAGAATTTGTGGCGTGAAATCTGTAGAATTCAGACCACATAAAATAACATTACATTTATTTATTTTAATTTACCAGCGCTCACAGTTTGGTGAATGTAATTGCAATGTGTACTGTTATGCACAGACCAGTCTTCTGTAAATGTGCATGATTCAGCAAGAAAGCCAATAAGCATGTATGTGTACATATGTATACAGCAACATTGGCCATAGTGTGATTTCAAGGGGAATTCTTATATATGAGCAAAAGACCACTTCAGGATTACAATGTTTAAATGTATTTTTGTCCTTTGTGCATATGCAGGAATTAAAGAGACAGTGTTTACATGCAGAAATGAAATGACTGGCACAGTGAATACTAGGAAGTAAGCAGTATAAATATACAGTATGATCTGAACTTACATTTCCATCTAAATGTAATCTAGATTTTACCCATACACTAATTCTAACTTTAACCATAGAACAGTGTGACATTGTTAGTGTTCCTAACACAATGTTACAGGCTGTTTTCAAAATGGATTCAATTAATTTCCCTCAAAATCCTACACACACTTTCCAACAATGACAAAGTAAGAAAATTTTGTTTGAAATCAAAAGTGTGAAACTTTAAAACAAAAATATAATGTACATAAGCACTCATAGCTTTTGCTTTGTTGAAGCACCTTTGGCAGCAATTGCAGCCTCATGTCTTTCTAAGTATGCTACAAGTGTGGGAAACATGATGCTGTTACCCCAGTGCCTCACTGTAGGAATAGTATTGGCTAGGTGATAAGCAGTGCCTGGTGTCTTCCAGACATGATGCTTGGCATTCAGTCCAAAATCTTTTTGTTTCTCATGGTCTGAGAGTTGTTTAGGTGGGCTGTCATTACCATACAGGCCTGATTGGTTGAGTGCTACAGAAATGGTTGTCCTTCTGGAAGGTTCTTCTCTGCACAGAGCAATGTTGGAACTCTCTCAGAGTGGTCTCCCTGACTAAGGCTTTGTTGTGGGGTATTGTGTGTAGAATTTGAGGGGGAAATGAATTTAATCCATTTTGGAATAAGGTTGTAACAAAACAAACTGTGCAGTACCTTTGTGAGGACATGTGGGGACACTGTATGCAGAAACATACAAATACACAGACAAAATAGAAGGTTGTATTGATTTTTCATTGACTATCAATGGCCACAAATTGTAGAAAAACTATTTGGCACTCTTCCAAGGACAGATAACAAATCTCTCTATGACAACTGGTGGACTTTTGGTGGTTATTTAAAGAAAACCTGCATAGTGGGGCTCTAAGGGTAAAGGATCTAAGGCACCCTTTGCACAGTCAATCAATTATCCTCACACAACTTGAATAATCTCAACAAAAAGGCACAAAATGACACACTGTGGAGCAACTGGTGACTGGTGTGGAGGTTACCTGGTGACAATATCACCTGTTAGATAGAGAAATATCTGCATTTTGGCTTTTGGCTGTGGAACAGCGGAACTGTGTTCTTTGGCGTGACAAAGCTTCATCTAATACCACTGGACATATGTTAAAGATGTCAGTTTAAGAAAATGAAAAGCATATAGCACCCTGTCTAGGGTTGTTTCCCGCCCTCACGCTCAGAATTGCCAGCTGGGCATCGGCTCCCCCGTGACCCTATTCAGGAATAAGCGGTATAGAAAATGGATGGATGAATGGATGGAAAAGCATATAGTGCACATCCATCCTAATGTGACATTAAATCACAATCTTTTATATTCTTGTTAATTAACAGATACACAAACAACAGATTGCTTTCTTTTCATGCTGTTTCTCTGCCTTAGCAAGGTTAAACATGATGACTGAACTATATAAGCAGTCAGCTATGTAGAACACTGAACATCTTCTATCTTCCCTGTCAGGCTGCACTGACCGATTCTCTGCAGTGATAAAGAGAGGAAATATTAAATTTGTGATGGATTTTCCATGCCTTGACCTGTAAGTGGAAATTAGATTTTTTGCCTTCCTGCAGCCTCCTGAAGAGTAGAAAACTTCAACAAAAGCCACTCAAATCTGTTATTGCTGCAGAACCATATCAGACTGCAGCTTTGATGCCAAAGCTGCAGTCTGATATGGTTCTGCAACAATAACAGATATGAGTGTTTTCTACTCTTCTGGGCTGATGCAAATACTACAGGCCTGGATATTGCCTGAAACTATATGACCTGTTAAGATTTGTGGATGGCCTATTTCAGTCAGATTAACAGTGGCGCTGGGCAAGACAGCTGCCTTCCCAGTCGCTCCTTAGCTTAACTCATTTTAACCCCTTTTTCTCACTTTCCACATACTTTGCTCCTCTGACGAGGACAGAGTGTGTTCTTCTACATATCCTATGAATATTTTCTACTTCAAAGATGCAACCAGGAGCCAGTTTTCTCTCGTATTCGAGAGAGGAGCTGCTGGCCCTGAGAACAACGGGACAAGCCGGCAGTGATGCAAACTGTCCATTCCCTCTGTCATCATGGGGAATGTGAACTCACTGCTGAACAAGATCGAAGAGCTGTCTGCCCTCAACAACCAGTGGATGTAAAGAGAGAGCAGATTGTTAATCTTTACAGAGACATAGCTAACCCAGCTCGTACTGGATGCTGACGTGGAGCTGACAGAGATACTGAAGCCTGCAGGAAAAGCAGTGGGGGACTGATCATCTATGTGAACAGTCGCTGGTGTCATCCAGCCCATATTACATAAACACGGTCTGGAGCTGTTAGCAGTTAGCCTCCGGCCCTACTACGTCCCACACGAGTTTAGTCATGTGATCGCCATCTGTGTTTACATCGCTCTGAGCGCAGAAGCAGCAGCTGCATATGAGCACATACATGCTCATACTACAAAACTACAGACACAACATCCTGAATCGTTTATGATCATTGCTGGAGACTTTAATCATGCTACTTTGGACTCTACTTTGGCTGCTTTTCACCAATGTGCAGACTGTCCTATGAGAAACAACAGGACAATTGCTGTATACTAATGCCGCTGTATACTGGGGAAGTTGGACCACAACCTGGTCCACCTTCAGCCAAAGTACACCCCCATGGTCCAGAGACAGCCTGCAACCACCACAACCATCAGGAGGTTGTCTCCAGGAATAGAAGAAATGCTCAGGGACTGTTACGACACCTCTGACTGGGATGCTCTGCTTTGTTCACATGGTGAGGACATTGAGGGGTTGACACACTGTCTGACAGACTATCTCAACTTCTGCGCAGATGTGGTCTCCCCCACAAAGACTGTACAGTGTTACCCCAACAACAAGCCATGGGTAACACAGAAAGTCAAAGCTGTCCTCAACAAGAAGAAAGCCGCCTTTAGAAGTGGGGACAGGGAGGCGATGAGAGCGGCACAGAGGGATGTAAAGCCCTGTCTGTGGGAGGCCAAAGACACCTACAGGAGGAAGGTGGAATGGAAGCTGGAGGAGAACAACATGAGGGAGGTCTGGGAAGGTGTGAAAACCATCACAGGCCACAATACCAAGACCAGAGTTGTGGGGGGAACAGTGGAGAAGGTGAATGAAATGAACGACTTCTTCAACTGGTTCAACCAGCCCATGTACCCCACACCCTCTCCCTCGTTGCATCCATCTCTCCTTTCCTCTACGCATCCCCACCCACCCACCACAGCAACTGCCTCCTCCTACTCCTCCTCCCCCAATCCACCACCACAACACAGACCTCTTTCTTCACTGCAGACCAGGTCAGAGGTCAACTGAAGAGGCTTCATCCCAGGAAAGCAGCAGGCCCTGACAATGTATGTCCTCGACTGCTGAAGACCTGCGCTGCAGAACTGGGTGAGCCACTCCAACGTCTCTTCAACCACAGCCTGCAGGTGGGGAGAGTTCCTACTCTCTGGAAGACATTGTGCATTGTTCCAGTTCCAAAAAAGGACCGACTAAGTGACCTGAATGACTTCTGATCGGTGGCACTCACTGGACTGGCTCTTCCTCTGTCTCCTCAGACCACAGGTGCAACATGCCCAGGATGGTCTGCAGTTTGCATACCAGGCAGGTGTTGGTGTGGAAGACGCAATCTTCTCCCTGCTACACCGAGCCCACTCGCACCTAGATAAGGGGATCAGTGAGGATCCTGTTTCTGGATGTCTCAAGTGCTTTCAACACCATCCAGCCCCTTATGCTCCAGGACAAACTGAAGGGGATGCGAGTGGACCCCTGCCTGGTCACCTGGATCTCCAGCTACCTCACCGACAGGCCGCAGTATGTCAGGCTGAAGGACACCACGTCTGACACTGTGATCGGCAGCATTGGAGCACCCCAGGGCACAGTGCTGGCCCCTCTTCTCTTCATTCTGTACACGGCAGACTTCTGCTACAACTCAGAGCTGTGTCACATCCAGAAGTTTGCTGATGATACAGCCATAGTTGGGTGTATCAGGGATGAAAACGAGGAGGAGTATCAAAGCCTGGTGAGGGACTTAGCAACCTGGTGCCACAGGAATCATCTGCAGCTCAACATCTCAAAGACCAATGAGCTGTTCATTGACTTTGGGAGGTCCAGACCAAAGTCACAACCAGTTCTGATTGAGGGAGATGAGGTGGAGGCTGTGGACTCCTACAAGTACCTTGGGCTGTGGCTGGACAACAAGCTGGACTGGTCATGCAACATCGACCACCTGTACAGAAAGGGACAGTCCAGGCTGTACTTTAGGAGGATGGGAATGAGTAGGAATGACCAGTAACTCACTCACAACCCACAACCACAACACACCTGGATTTGGTGCAATAAGCAAAGTGCAATACTACTCTTTCTCATGCACTATCCATATATATTGTACATTGTAATATAGTCTCTATATTATACATTCTTTATATTTATATAGTGTTTCTTTACTAAATTATCTCGTTCTACCTTTCTGTACTGTATTTATGTTGCGGCTGGAACCTTAATTTCCCTGAGGGAACCCTCCCAAGGGATCAATAAAGTTCTATCCTGTCCTATCCTATGCAATCCTTCTATCCTGGAAGAAACCAGGCACTGCTCATCACCTAGCCATTACAACCATTACTACAGCTTTGCATGTTAGTGGCAGCATCATGCTGGGGGGATCTTTCTCTGTAGCAGGAAATGATATGAATCAGGCTTGAGGGAAAGATGACCTCAACAATGTACATAGACACCAAAGTGCTCTGGACCTTAGACTGGGACAAAGGTTTAAACAGGACAGCAACCCTAAACACACATCCAAGATCACAAAGGAGTGGGTTGAGGACAACTGTCCTTGAGTGGCCCAGCCAAAGACTTGAGGCTGTAATTACTGCCAAACGTACTTTGACAAAGTAGTAAGGAAAGGCTGTGGATACTTATGTACATGTTATATTTATGTGTTATTTTTATAAATTTGGAAATATACAAACATTTCTCACTTTGTCATTGTCATTTGGGGGTATTGTGAGTAGAATTTTGAGGGGAAAAATTAATTGAATCCACTTTGAAATAAGGCTATAACAAAATGTGCAAAAAGTGAACCACTGTAACTACTTTATGGATGCACTGTCTGCACCTTATCTTCACCACCTCATTCAGAAATGAGGGCTCTGTCTGTGCTGCACTGCATTTGTGTTCTAGATTTATATTTATACATTAATGTTTATTCCACAGAATGTGTACCCAGTAAAGAAAAAAGTGCTGCTTAAAATCAGTGATGGTTTTACAGAGAATACACAAACACATAACTTTATTAAACATGTTGAATATTGAAATATACCTTTATTACCTTAATGCCTTATATTGGCACAAATCTAGCCATGTGAGAAGATGAAGGTGGGTGGGCATGGGCTGCATAAAAAACTGCACCTAGTGGCCTTGAAACAAAAATTTCACCAGCCATCTCTTAATGTATAGTGAAGAGAGGCCTGACCTGTATCTGGTTTCTGGTGGTTACCACAGCTGGTCCTGGTCAGAAGAGATCTAATCCAAAAGTTATATGGGATGTGAAAGGAGGAAACAGCATTAGTTTAATATTTCATAAAGAATGAAAGAAATATCTTTTTGAGGTTTACATGTTTTATAATTGGGTCAATACTGCCACAAACAACCACTACAACCATCAGAAACTGTAGAAATGTGCTCTCTTTTAAGCCGCTTAAGACTCTCAGGATCAATAATTAGGTTCCAGACAGGTTTGGTGTGGCAGTTTAAATAATTGATAGAATGTGGATGGAGAAAAGCAGGACTGAAGCCATATAGTCATCATAACTAGGACAAGGGCATTGGCATCAGCTTACATTTAATAGGTTCTAATTAAAGCAACCAGTATGTTAAGTGTATGGGTCTTGTGGTGTTGTGGTGGCCAGCATAGCCGCTGCTGTACCATTAACAAACATTATACTTTTTAAAAATTTATTTCATTCAGATAACCTTTAGGTCTTGAATTATATACTTGGTATGTAGATGTAGGCCTTCTTGCTTTCACACTTAATGCATACTTTCACAACTTATGACAATGTTATTACAGATGTAGTAGAATGCAGTGTCCTTCCCAAAGACTTTAATAGTCATATATGGATGTGTTCCTCTTGAGACCAAGGTTTGAAAACAGTCGTTTACAATACTAACATGTCTTTAAGCCATAAAAACTAATTTAACTCCACAACAACCAACCTAGCTGAACTGGAGTGAGATGGCTTGATCCAGCTTTATATTTTGTCATACAGAATTAATTGTCTTTCATTATTGTGATACATTAATACTGTTTATATATACATTTGTAATGAATATTAGTACTTTATACATGATCATCAGTGGTCAAGGGTACCTTTGTGGTCTTGATCTTGTTCCCTGTAGCACAACTCCAACCTTTAAGGTCAGGCAGAACTGTACACTCTTCTCCATCAAGGCATGGGTGCATCTGACACCACCACTTCTGCTCCACAATGGATGCTGTGGGAGGAAGCATGTAATGTTTCAGTCCAAATGTGTACAATCTACATTAATATCTGTAATATACTGGTAACATACAGTAAAGCATGCTTTTACGTGCTCTTTTATTAAGTTATGAATGTCTCTTGCAGTTTGTAAGATCATCATTTTAAACAACTGCACAAGTTATTGGAATGTGTGTCATTTTGCCAAGGTCTGGAACCAAACTGCATTATTTAATTTTAGTAGGCTAACACTAAGTCTTTGGAAGGGCCTTTCTAAAGCCCTGACCTGAACCTGACTGAAAACCTGTAGACTGGTGAGGGTTGTGTCAGGAACGGCATCCGGCATAAAACTTGTGCCAAAACTATAATGTGGATCACAAATATGATTGCCAAATATGATTGGTCGAGGCCCGGGTTAACAATGACCGCCTCCAGTGCTGGTGGAAATTGGACTACTGTAGGTCAAAGACCATCGAGGAAGAGAGGATGAAGGCCGGTTAGAAGGCAGTGAGAGAGAAGGAAAGGCTCTGAATGTACGGACAATGAATGGTACAGGCAGAGAGCTTGCAGACATGATGGAGAGAAGGAAGGTAGATATTCTATGTGTTCAGGAGACCAGATGGAAAGGAAGCAAAGGCAGGAACATTGGAGGTGGATTCAAACTGTTCTATCATGGTGTAGATAGGAAGAGAAATTGAGTAAGGATAATTTAAATAGTCCTAAAGAATCAGTTTGTGAAAAGTGTTCTGGATGTAAAGAGAGTGTCAGAAAAGATCATGAACTTGAAGTTGGAAGTTGATGGTGTAATTTTGAATGTTGTCAGTTCACATGCACCACAGGTTGGTTATCAGTTAGTGGAGAAAGAGAAATTTTGGAGTATGATTGATGGGTTGGTAGAAGTTGTTGCTAGAGAGGAGAACTTTGTGTACTTTTGAGTACTTTGAAGAACTAATGAATGAGGAAAATGAGAGAGAGAGAGGAGGACAAGAGGGAGGGGAGAGATAGTGAATCAGAATGCGCAGAGAATTAGTAAGGTGGAAGTGAGGGCAGCTTTAAAAAGGATTAAGAATGGAAAGGCAGTTGGTCCAGATGACATATTTCTGGAGGTATGGAGATGTTTAGGAGAGAAGGCAGTGGACTTTTTGACCAGGTTGTTTAACAAAATCCTGGAGAATGAGAGGATGCCTGATGAATGGAGAAGCAATGCTCTGGTCCCCATTTTTAGGATCAAGAGTGATGTGCAGAGCTGCAGTAGCTACAGAGGTAACTACAGAAGTTGATGAGCCACACCATGAAAGTATGGGAAAGAGCTGTTGAAGCAAGGCTAAGGCGAGAGGTTCAGATCAGTGAGCAGCAGTTTTGTTTCATGCCCAGACAGAGTAGTATAGATACAATTTTTGCATTGAGATTGTTGGTAGAGAAGCACAGAGAATATCAGAAGGAGCTACATTGTGTCTTTGTGGATCTAGAGAAGGCATACGTTAGGATGCAAAGAGAGGAACTGTAGTACTATATGAGGAAGTCAGGTGTGGTTGAAAGGTATGTCAGGGTGGTGCAGGACATGTATGAGGATAGTGAGACAATGGAGAGGTGTGCATTTGGAGTGACAAATGGTTTCAAGAGAAGGTAGGGTTATATCAGGGATCAGATTTGAGCCCCTTCTTGTTTGCAATGGTGATGGACATGTTGACAGATGAGGTCAGGCAGGAGACTCCATGGACCATGATGTTTACAGATTACATTGTAATCTGTGGTGAGAGTAGAGAGCAGGTGGAAAAGAACCTGGAGAGATGGAGGTTTGCACTAGAGAGGAGAGGAATGAAGGTCAGTATGAGAGAGAGGCAGGGGAAAAGGTGAAGATGCAAGGAGTAAAGGTCGTAAAGATGGAAGACTTCAAATATCTTGGCCAACCACCCAGAGCAATGGACAGAGCAGAAAAGAGGTGAAGAAGAGGGTGCAGGCAGGATGGTGTGGGTGGAGACGGGTGTCAGGGCTGATGTGTGACAGAAGGATAGCAGCAAGAGTGAAAGGGAAGGTTTACAAGACAGTAGTGAGACCTGCTATGATGTTTGGTTTGGAGACTGTGGCTCTGTCTAAAAGACAGGAGGCTGAGCTGGAGATGGTGGGGATGAAAATGCTGAGATTTTCGTTGGGAGTGACAAGGATGGACAAGATTAGAAATGAGCAGATCAGAGGGACAGTGAAGGTGGAGCAGTTTGGAGATTAAACAAGAGAAGCCAGGTTTAGATGGTTTGGACATGTGTTGAGGAGAAATAGTGGATATATTGGACAAAGAATGTTGGAGATGGAGCTGCCGGGCAGAAGAAGAAGAGGAAGACCTCAGAGAAGGTTTATGTATGTAGTGAAGGTGGACATGGAGATGGTTGGTAGAGGAGGAGGCAGAGGATAGGGCAAGATGGAAGCAGATGATCTGCTGTGGCAACCCCTAAAGGGAGCACCCCAAAATAAGAAGATTGTTACCAATACTGAAAATGGTTCATAGTTTATAACTAGTTGATTAAATGATTTGATAATTATTGCCCCTGCCTTTACATTCTCTCAAGAAGCCCTGTGTCATGTCTGCAAAGGCTCCTCTCTGTAATTGTTAATTTTGTTTGCAAATCATGTAAAATGGCAGTTTATTTAGATTGGGATTCATACCACGGTCATGTTTGCTATCAAGTACCTGGATGCAGGGGTGATAACACATTAAGGGCACCTGGTCCACAGTTTCCACTAACAAATAAAGTCTTTGATAGCAAGCTCTAGGAGTGAGTGTGGTTGTAGCTCAGTGGTAGACTGCCTATCTGTAATTTCTGCATTATCTTTGGCGCAGTGAGTCAATTATGTAATATGGTGCATATTGTTCTGTTCACCACAGAGTTTACTGTGATTACAGACTTTTACTGATTTTACCTAAATGTGCTCAGATAATAAGTAATTATTTTAATACTTGCTTTCTTTTCCCAGCAATGCAAGGTCTGTTATACTGAATTGAGTTACCTCACAAGAGACCTTCATGGAGAATGCATTGCATCTATATTGCTGTACCTTTCATCAATTCAATTCAGGGAAATATAGCCTGTGTAAAAGACCATTATCCCACAAAGGTCTGAGAAAATGTGTAATATCTAAATACGTACTAGAGATAATGAAAAGGTTAAGTACTGATCATTTTTATGAGATTACCTGCAGTGCACTCCTGACTGAGCACATTAGTGCTATGCTTTAATTTGCAGAGAATGTCAAAGACAAAATGTCATCTAATAGGTCAGATGGCACTGAGGGGCTAAGGCCCATCTCAATGTTCTCTGATAGCTGTATTATAGCTTGTGTTGTAGGGCAATCATGAGTCAAAGCAGTTCAAAGCAGTGTGACAGCAACTTCATCTGCCCTTCTTACAGTTTCAGATTTTCAGAGTAGATTAAGGAGATATATTAATATTAGGGCTCTACTGTGAACTATTCACAATGCTGTTGTTCTGCTACTCTGACTGATTAAGGTATTACAGATGAGTCGTACAGTATATTATCTGCATGGATGGATAACATCTGAGTTACTGTACTTTGTTTCAGAAGATTTGTAGTACCTTCAGTAAATACACAAAAACATGTGTTTCTCAATTAAACTTTACTTAATATTAATCTACATGTATAGTAATGCAAAATCAAGGTGTGAAATCCAGGAGACTTGAAAGTACCCTGAAGCCAAAAAAATGTATTTTCTTTTTTTTTCATAAAGTTACAAGTAAAGTAGAAATATAATATATTCATAGAGAACATTACAACATTATACTTATCTATGCATCAATTAAACAGTAAAATAGGAATTCAGGAATTCAAGAAAAAAACTCAATTGTCCATAGTCTTGCGTGTTAACTTACAGCTTACATGCAACAATGCTGTTTTTAGGATTCTACAGCAAAATGGAGAATAGTGCACAGCATCGCCACTGTATTCTAGTTTACTTAAAATCATGTTTTGGCCATCATCATGGCCTGACCTTAATCTTTGTTAAAACCAAAGTCCAAACTCCCACCAGTTTGCATACCGCGCAAACAGGTCGACCGAGGATGTAATTTTCACTGCTCTTCACTCTGCCCTCACCCACCTAGATGAAAGGAACACCTACATCCGCATGTTGTTCATTGACCTGAGCTCTGCCTTTAACACAGTCATCCCGACTAGACTGGTTACCAAGCTCAGCAACCTAGGAATCTGCACCCCCATGGGTCTTGGACTTCCTGTCAAACAGACCCCAGTCACACATCTGCCACCATTATTCTGAACACTGGTGTGCCACAAGGCTGTGTGCTGAGCCCTCTGCTCTTCTCCCTGTTCACCCAGGACTGTGTTCCTCTGCACACATCCAACACCATCATCAAGTTTGCAGACAACACCACTGTGGAATGCAGAAGTTCCACTTCTACTTACAAGTTAAATTAATATGTTAATATGTTAAAGTTATCTTAAAATGGTTCTTGTTTTGTTATGTATATCTAATGATAAATTATCTCTTTTTATATTTTCTATTCAGTACATTCAAATGGTTTATGTTGCATAATAGGTGTATTTACACTCCTCTAGAAGTCAGACTTGAGTTTCAACTATTATCAAATTCTTTAGTTATCTACATCAACAAATGATTTTAAGTTTTATTATGAGAGGTGTATTGGGATTCAAACTCATGGCGGCACGTGGACATGCTGCGACATCTGTCACTCCCAACGGAATGGTGTTTTCATGTTCTTTGCCTCAATGTTTTTGTATGTGTTTGTCTTTTAAAGCACTCATACAGCTGTGCATTTTTGCTCAATGTTGGAAAAAACATTTTTAGAGCTAAACTCTGAACAAAGAGAAGAGCTATGAGCCTGAGGTCTGCTCAGGAGACCGTCACCACCACCGACCCTCACTCCATCATCTTGTGCAGAGTAGTGCCACAGGCAGAGGTAGCAGAAGTCGTGGCTGTGGCCCAAACAAGCCAGTTGCAGCTAGCCCACAAAAGCCAGCTATCCCTACCATGGTACTGGTTAATATATGCTCTTTGGAAAATAAACTGGAGACTTGTGCTGGAGCAACAACATAGCATCACTGACCAGAAAAGCCCACTAGTGCCTCAACTTCCTTAGTAAACTGCAAAGAGCTGGAGTCCCAACCCCCATAATGTGCACCTTCTACTGTGGTGCCATTCAGATTATCCTGGCCAGCTGTATCACTGTGTGGTATGGTGCCTGCACCTTATATTGCCAAAAGATCATCCAGTGCATTGTGAGTGCAGCTGAGAAGATCATTGGCACCCACTCCAAAGCTCCTTCAGTCTGCTGCCATCAGGCAGTGACAGCTCCATCCACCAGGCTGTCAGGATGCTCAACTCGCTTTTGGAACTTTATAAAAGCGCACAATCCCTTTGAGCCTTACCATACTTACATATGCAATCTGTTAGGTACCTATGCACCTTAAAGGGACCCTTATATTTTTATATAATATTTCCTGCAATTAATGTTTATATGTTTATTTAATCTATACTAGACATACTAGTGTCTATTTAATGTTTATTGCTGAACCATACGTTTACAAGCAAAGCTTATACAGTTTGTGGAAGTAGACCATGCATTGCCTGCTTTTGAAATGTGTTTAGAAGGCTTCAACATTTTTTTTCTATTTATGAATTACATAGAAGTAAACTATTATTAAGCTAAAAGTGAAATATTTATGCCAGTTTCAGGCTTGGAGCAAAATTAATGCAAGGACAGAAAACAGCAAAAAAATAATAAATTAGACAATGTTTACACATATTTAATAAGCAAAGAATCCCAGGAGGGATGTGTGATGCGGCTTTTTACTATCCACACTCTACCTCCTAGTTAACACTTATTTCATGCTTGCACCTTCAGTTATAACTGAAAATGATGTAATTTACATTGTTGATGTAATTACATAATTAAATAATATGGGATTATTTTGACATTTATCATAACCACTGAATTGAAACATTAGTGATATATTTGTAACACATTTATCACACATCCATTTTAATTTCCAATGCCAGACATTATTTCCATTATTATTATTATTATTATTATTATTATAATTATTATTATTATTATTATTTACTAACACATTGACAATAGCTAACTGAAAATAGCATTATCATGTTGTCACGTATAGAGTCCAGTCTGTGTCTTGTTTGTTGTTGTTTTCAGTCCCATGTGCTTTTTAGCACATGTCATGTCTCCACCCATTACCAGCTGTGTTCCATTTGTAACCCTGCCCCATCGTCATCATGTCCCAGCCATGTCCAGTGTGATTGTGTATATAAGTCCCTTGTCTTTTGTTAGTCCTTGTCGGTCTTTGTGGTGATATGTGGTTCTATGGTTCTTTGTTGTTTTCTCGTCGTGTTTATTCCTACCCTTTTAATAAAGACAACCCAGCGTGTACGTCCGACTCCAACCTCTGTGTCCGTGATCATTACACATGTATACATTTTCACACAAATTTGTAAATGTCACCATTATTATTGTCTCTTTTTTGTTTGGGATCCTAATCACCACCACATAAAAAATTGAGAAGTACATCACAGTTATTTGGGACTTACCATCTACACAGGAGGGTGCTGCTCGAGTGGTCCCAGCCACTTGTCCTGGAAAGCAGGAGCATTTGACAGTCTGAGAGCGCTCCTCAATCTTGTTTTTATTGCAGCATCGGTGTAATGCTACAACCTCACACGTTCCTGTTCTGACATGGTGAACTGCTGAATAAGAGAACAGGTTAGACAACATAACACAAGACAATTTTTTTTATATAATTTAAGACATTTTCATCTTTCCACTAAAGGTAGACTGACAGTAAACGTAAACATTTATTTTCAAGCCTACAGCTTTAAGTCTAATTAGCTTTATATGAACTCTATTATGAACTCTGCTACATATCTACCCATTGCTTCATTCTTTAATGAAGTGTCAACCATGCATTTATAGTTTTATACAAATGTTTGGGCCTAATGACACATTGTCCTTGTTTTCACACTTTGTCTCATACCTTGAATAGCAAAGCAGGCTTAATAATTAAATGAATCAAATTAATCAAAATTCAAATTTTAAACTGAGTCAACTTTCCCAGCTTTATCAAGGGTCATCAAATATGAATGAAAGTAATCAGAATCTGTTTGCAGTTTGTACAGTGTGGTCTAGGATCCGGCGGGCCGGAAGAATGCTCCCCGCAAGCGGTGCGCGAGGAGCCGGAAGCGCGGCAAGAGAGCCGGAGTCCGCGCTAGGCTAATGGCTAACAGCAGCCGACCGGCCATACCATCCGTTCTGCTCTCCAACGTCTGCTCCCTGGAGAACAAACTGGATCTAATGAGAATTCAGCGGACAACCCAGCGCGAGTTCAGAGACTGCTGTGTGTTCGTTTTCACGGAAACGTGGTTAACGAACTCCATTCCGGACTCTGCCATTCAGCTGGACGGCCTGGTCTCCTTCCGTGCGGACCGCGACGCGGACCTATCCGGTAAGACCCGCGGAGGTGGTCTGTGTGTCTACATCAACACCGAATGGTGTAACAACGCAATGATGGTCTCCAGCTACTGCTCGCCGCTCGTGGAGTTCGCTATCATCAGAGCCAGACCCTTCCATCTGCCCAGGGAACTGACCACTGTGTACATCATAGCAGTGTATGTTGCACCTAGCGCTAATACCAGCGCTAATGCTAATGCTAACGCGCTCTGTGAACTACACAGTTCCATCATAAAAATCCAGAACTCTCACCCTGACGGACTGTTCATTGTTGCTGGAGACTTCAACCACAGTAACCTGAAGTCTCTGCTGCCCAGCTTTCATCAGTATGTGGACTTTCCAACCCGGGGGGCTAATGTGCTGGATCTTGTTTACACAAACATTCCCGGTGCATACAAAGCTGAGCCCCGACACCACTACAGCTACTCAGACCACATCTCTGTCATGCTCATTCCTGCATACAGACCTCTCATCAGACGTGCCAAATCAGTACAGAAGCAAGTGACAACCTGGCCTCCAGGAGCCATCTCTGCTCTTCAGGACTGTTTTGAGCACACTGACTGGGACATGTTCAGAGTAGCTGCTACATCTGATGACTCCATCAACCTGGAGGAGTACACAGAATCAGTGACTGGCTACATCAGCAAGTGCATTGATGATGTTACTGTCTCCAAAACCATCACAACACGCCCCAACCAGAAGCCGTGGATGACTGCAGAGGTACGTGAGCTGCTGAGAAACCGGGACAAGGCCTTCAAGTCAGGCGATAAGGCAGGCCTCAGAACAGCCAGAGCCAAGCTCTCCCGGGGCATCAGAGAGGCAAAGCGCACCTACGCAGAGAGGATCCACAATCACTTCAAGGACACTGCGGACACGCGGCGCATGTGGCAGGGCATCCAGACCATCACCAACTACAAGGCCCCCTCTCCTGCTTGTAGTAGCGATGCCTCCCTCCCAGACGCGCTGAACACGTTCTACGCAAGGTTTGAAGCACAGAACTGCACGGCAGCAAGGAAGACCACACCTTCTCCAAATGACCAGATACTGCACCTGTCCTCAGCCGACGTGCGGAGAACTCTACTCAGAGTCAACCCACGGAAAGCCCCTGGACCAGACAGCATACCTGGCAGAGTGCTCAGAGGATGTGCTGAACAGCTCGCAGATGTTCTCACGGACATCTTCAACATTTCTCTGAGCACTGCTGTTGTGCCAACGTGCTTCAAGACGTCCACCATCGTTCCTGTGCCAAAGAAGTCTCAAGTGTCCTGCCTCAATGACTACCGTCCCGTTGCACTTACTCCCATCATCATGAAGTGCTTCGAGAGGCTGGTCATGAGGCACATCAAGAACCAGCTCCCCTCCTCACTGGACCCACTGCAGTTTGCGTATCGTCCAAATCGTTCAACAGACGATGCCATCTCAACTGCACTCCACCTGGCTCTCACCCACCTGGACAAGAAAGACTGCTACGTCCGAATGCTGTTCATCGACTTCAGTTCAGCATTCAACACCATCATCCCTCAGCACCTGATCGGGAAACTGAGCTTGCTGGGCCTGAACTCCTCCCTCTGCAATTGGGTCCTGGATTTCTTGACTGAGAGACCTCAGTCAGTCAGGATTGGTAACAACACCTCCAGGACCACCATACTGAGCACTGGTGCCCCCCAGGGCTGTGTGCTCAGTCCACTGCTCTTCACTCTGCTGACTCATGACTGTACTGCAAAGCACAGCTCAAATCACTTCATCAAGTTCGCTGATGACACAACTGTCGTTGGCCTCATCAGCAAGAACGACGAGTCAGCATACAGAGAGGAGGTGCAGTGGCTAACCGACTGGTGCAGAAACAACAACCTATCCCTAAACGTTGACAAAACCAAAGAGATGGTTGTTGACTTCAGAAGAGCACCAGGAAATCATCACCTACCACTGAACATTAACGGCTCTGCAGTGGAGATTGTGAGGAACACAAAGTTCCTCGGTGCAGAGAACCTCACCTGGTCCCTCAATACCCGCGCCATAACAAAGAAAGCCCAGCAGCGCCTCTACTTTCTGCGGAGACTGAAGAGAGCACACCTTCCACCACCCATCCTCACCATGTTCTACAGAGGGACGATAGAGAGCATCTTGAGCACCTGCATTACCGTCTGGTTTGGGAACTGCACCATCACGGATCGCAAGACCCTACAGCGGATAGTGAGGACAGCAGAAAAGATCATCGGAGTCCCTCTCCCCTCCATCAGTGACACCTACACCTCTCGCTGCCTCCGCAAAGCCACCAGCATTGTGGATGACCCAACCCACCCCTCACACAGTCTCTTCACTCTGATGCCGTCCGGCAGACGATACCGGAGCATCCGAGCCTCCACCACCAGACTCTGCAATAGCTTTGTTCACCAGGCAGTCAGACTCCTCAACTCACTGAGACAGAGCTGAAACTGAACCTCACACCATTCTTCACACCACATAAACCACACCAACACAAAACACTGGACTGAAAACCACCCAGCACTCTACACACACATACACACACACACACACACACACACACACATACGCACTCGGCACATAGAGACTGGATCATCCCCATCCTATCAGCAATATTTGCTGCACACCAAGAACTACACTTCTACCTCAGTAACTGCTGTTATCATGCACATCTAGATGTACAGTATGTTACATATCTCTTGCACCTTATTCCCACCATTCATCTCACTTCTTTGTACCACTTGGTATTGTACTGTCCTGTCCTGTCTGTTGAACTGTCTCTTGTTCACTGTATTTATTGTATTTATTGTACTGTTTGCACTTTATGTCGTCCAATTGTATTGCTGCTCCATGTTGCACCTTGGTTCCGGAGGAACGCAATTTCATTGCACTGTGTACCTGTACTCGGTTGTAATGACAATAAAAAGCCTTGACTTGACTTGAAGAGAAAACAAGAAATCAAAAAAATATGAAATCCTATAATACATATATGTGAACATCAAAAGTATCTGAACCTTTAGGATAAGCCGATAATTTGAAAGTGAAATTAGAGTCTGGTGTTTTCAATCAATGGGAGACAATCAGGTGTGAGTGAGTGCCCTGTTGTTTATTCAAAGACGAGGGGTCTATCAAAGTCTAATCTTCACAACACATTTGTGAAAGTGTTTCATGGCACAAACAAATATTTCTGTCATTGAGGTTCATCAGGCAGAAAGGTTAAACCTCTAACTCTATAGTACATATCTAAAGAGTTTGAACTCAACCAATCCCCAATCAGATAGAGTATCAGGTGTGTACAAACTGAGGTAATTCATAACTGTTACCCTCCCCAGGAGTGCATAACCAACAAAGATCACTTCAAAAACAAGTTTGTAATAGTCAAGGTGCTCTTAAGCCGCCCTGGTAAGGTCTATTCAGGGCTTCTGGAGAGGAGGGTCCGTTGGATAGTTGAACCTCGGATCCAGGAGGAGCAGTGTGGTTTTCGCCCTGGTCCTGGGCCAGCTCTACAATCTCAGGGGAATCCTGGAGGATGCATGGGAGTTTGCCTATCCAGTCTACATGTGCTTTGTGGATCTGGTGAAGGCATTCGATCTTGTCCCATGGGGAGCCCTGTGGGGGGTACTCCGGGAGTATGGGGTACCAGGCACTTTGATATGGTATTTAGGTCTCTGTATGACCGGTGTCAGAGCTTGGTCCGCATTGCTGGCAGTAAGTTGAGCTTGTTTCCGGTGAGAGTTGGACTCCTCCAAGGCTGCCTTTTGTCACCAATTCTGTTCATAACTTTTATGGACAGAATTTCTAGGTGCAGCCAAGGCAGTGAGGGGATCTATCTCGGTGACCTTAAGGTCACATCTCTGCTGTTTGTGGATGATGTGGTCCTATTGGCTTCATCGGGTCGTGATCTACAGCTTTCACTGGAGCAGTTCATAGCCGACAGGTCAATTGGAGCTGCATCAGCAGTGATGCGGATGCTGTATTGGTTCATAGTGGTGAAAAGGGAGCTGAGCCAAAAGGCAAAAGACTCACAATTTACCAGTCAATCTACGTCCCTACCCTCATCTATGGTCATGAGCTTTGGATCTCGGATACAAGCAGGTGAAATGAGTTTTCTCTGCAGGGTGATCTCCCTGGTATCTCCCTTAGAGATAAGGTGAGAAGCTCATTCATCCCCAAGGGACTCAGAGTAGAGCCGCTGCACCTCCATGTTGAGAGGGGCCAGTTGAGGTGGCTCAGGCATCTAGTGAGGATGCCTCCTGGACACCTACTTGGTGAGGTGTACTGATCACACCCCACCAGGAGAAGACCCAGGGGAAGACCCAGGACATGCTGGAGAGACTATGTTTCTCGGCTGGCCAGGGAACGCCTTGGGGTTCCCCCAGAAGAGCTGGGGAGAGGGAAGTCTGGGTCTTCATGCTTAGGCTGCTGCCCCCGCAACCCAACCCCGGATAAGCAGAAGATAATGGATGGATGGATGGATGGATGGATGGATATATATATATATATATATATATATATATATATATATATATATATATGCATTCATAAAGCATTATGAATACTGGATTCATATGAGTTTAATGGGCTATAGTAGAATGACAGACAAGCAGCACAGATGAAAAAATACTGTAAAACACAAATGCCATTATAAGTGAAAGCAACAAAGCAAACAAATACTTGTATGGGCCAGAGAATATCCAGGCAATAGTGAGCCTAATATCTATACAAGTGTCTGGCACATTCCTACTCTGAGTAAAAAGTGCAGTGCTCAGTATTTTTAGCAGTTCCCTGCTCCCCGGCATTGTCTGAATTATTTAAACATAGGATGGCTGTGTGCACTTTTAATTGCTTGTGACATTTCCATGAGCTCTCCTCCTCCTGTGCTTGCAGTTTTCTTTCTTTCTTTCTTTCTTTCTTTCTTTCTTTCTTTCTTTCTTTCTTTCTTTCTTTCTTTCTTTCTTTCTTTCTTTCTTTTTTTCTTTCTTTCTTTCTTTCTTTCTTTCTTTCTTTCTTTCTTTCTTTCTTTCTTTCTTTCTTTCTTTCTTTCTTTCTTTCTTTCTTGACAAATGTGGAAAAAAAAAGTGGATATCTGCAATCACACCAATGCAGACAACCAATGCAGTGTGGACTTTTTTTTACTGAATTGGTCAATTAAAAAGATTTTTTTTGTCAAAGGGTTGTGGATGCAAACTGTTTTCATAAGAAACTCCTAAAAACGTGTCTAAATGAATATTTGGCATTTGCCATCCTAACTTGACAATGTTCACAATTAGAGTTAAAACATTTAATGTATGACAGTCTGCTGTTAAGTCATGAGATGTTTGCTTGGGTAGATATATATGGCTTTATAAAGAAAAAAATATCTGATATGACAGGTTTTGTTAACTTTTTGAAATGTAAAGTTTAGAGTTACCTCTAGACAAGTAACACAAAGCACAATGCTATTTCAGGTAATGTGTTTTGTTACTGTGAGGATAAGGTCACATTTCCACCAGAAGCCCAAAGTGTTTGCCGGTATGACTGAAATAGCAAATAACAGCCTATCTGTACTTCTGTTCCTGCAGATATTCCACTGAGATATTTGGACAAACATATTTGGAGAACATTTGGAGGCAGAACAACACTATTTAAATTTTAAAGTTCCTGTTCATGGTACAGAAAAACACATTATAGCAATGCTGTGAGTAAGTTGCAACACTGAGATTGGTACTATGAAATGGAATGGCCATGTTCCTGTTTTAAATGTAATGAGTGTCGAACACTTTGCTGTGATTCACCAAATCTCTGCCTCCTTCAGTCTCTTTCAGTGTTTTATGTTCAGCCTTTGAGGTTATTAGTATTACCTTACGTAAGTAGAGAATGCAGTGCTATAATAGAATAATTGCCCTGAACTTTCATTAAACTCCCAGCGCTCTCATAACTGAGCACTGTGTATCCAAAATACTTTGACATCCAATTGGCCCACTTTACCTTCCCCAACTAAAGGGAACCTGGATGTTTCAAAAGAAATATAGCTGCAAATGACAACCTGTGTGGTCTAAGTTGGCTTTTGTAACTAGTCTCAGCATAACATTACTGTTGGAAGGCTCCAATGGAACATTCCTGTGAAGCTTTATAACAACCCATGAAAACATTTGAATACATGAATACATTTCTCTCACTTCAACAGTCAGAATTAGAAAATCTTCAATCTTCATGTCTAGGCTGAAAACTTACTTGTTTAGTGTAACATTTAGTAATGAATGTATTAGCATATTTACAGGCTGTAGATCCAGGGGTTCATGGACATAAGGATTTGTGGTAAACTGGGATGTTGGTGCTGCCATCTGACTCCTTCACACGATCACTCAGGTTTTTAACAGTGGATTGATTAGACGCCAATGTCTTAGGATGCTCCCATGCTTATGTTACCTTCTGGTTCTCTCCTTAGTTAGGCTGCTATAGTCAGAAGTGCTGGAATCATTTGAAATACTTTGGTAATGTTTACATTCTAAATTATCTAGCCCTCACAATCCACAAGGTGTTGAGTATGACCCGAGAATGAAGGATTTGATTCACTTTCTTGTAAGCCAGAGAGCCATTAATCATACAAGACAAAGGGGGCAATGCTGTCTGTCCTTGGGTAGAACAGAGGTAAGGTTTGAGATGTGATACATGAAATGTGGGATGTACCCTTGAAGGGACATATTGCCAACTTTTTTTTACTGACTCTGAGGGGCAGGTCCTTGGCACTCAACCACACCCACTGTCCAGGGCAGAAAGACAACCCCCACCACCGTTTATGGACCGCTTTGCAAGAGGCCATTTGGGCCAACAAAACAGCATGTGCACATCTTCATGTAGCCCTACACCATGCAGGTGTAGGTTACCATGCAGGTTACTAGTGTTGATGCTTGCACCTCATTGTCAGGAAACCTGGGAGATGGATGCCCTCACTTGCATTCAAATGGGAACATGCTATGTTATGCATGCTATGGGCATATTCTGACAATAAAAGACTGATGCTGGTGATCCACCCACATGACTGGACTTGAGGAGGCCAAATATCAGAGGGACTGTTCCAAGTCCTGTTTCAACCCTTCAGTCTGGCCATTAGATTGATTAGTGATACTCCAATGAGAGGCTGACAGAGACACCCAGGGAGGCAATAAATTCTTTCCAGAAATGGCTGGTGAATTGGGGGCCTCAGTCTGAGACCAGATAAACCACAGTAAAATACAACCTGGTGTTGGGTGACCTCTTTGGCCGCGTGTTTAGCCATGGTGTCTTTTTTCCAGGTGCAGGTGTCATATGCAGAGAAATTCAGTGGGGAAAATTCATTTGGGGGCCTAAGAGCAGACTTACCCTGGAGCTTCCTACTGGGGGTGTAGGCCTGGCTTAACTGTTACTATTCTGTTCAGTCCCTCCAATACATACTTCCTGGAGGTACTGCTTGGCCTCTTGGGACTTAACTGGATATGTCCAGTCTGCCTAAGTTTCCCATCTGGCTGGCTTCTAATGACAGAGGGTCACCTGAAGCAGAGGGCCACTGAGGCATCTTACTGGCCCGACACCTTTCACAAAGACAATTGTCAATTATAAGGGTTGCCTCATAAAGTGCCTCTAATGATTTGGGGGCCCCTGGTGGCCAAAAGGTCATCATTTAGAGCTTCTTTTATAGAACATGACCATTTGGACCTCAGAGTTCTAGACAGCTTCTGCCCCTCACATCAAATGTCCACCTCATGGCCTCTGTGAAATCAGAGACAGAAACACCATCAGATGACCCAAATAGCCCAAGCCAAAGCATGCTCAGAAAGAAGGGAGATCATGTAAGTAACTTTGGCTGCTTTGCCACCACTAGGTTGCATTGACTTAATAGGCAGGGCATGGGAACAGGTCTCAACCTTGGTGGCCCTTAGACCAAGCGCTTACTTGGGATAGCTAATGTCAGACCTTGCGACTGTTGGCTTATGTGATCCAATGCTTCCCTAAATTATCTCTTTGAGCACTAATGGCTTGTTGCTTAGCTGGTTCATCTGCTGAGCCCTTACTGGTGGAGTCTTACTGTTATGGATCCGCAAAATTGGTTTCCTAGTCAGAGCCTGGGCGGAGTCAAAAGCTGACCTGCTCAAAGTGAAAATTGGACTATTGTAGGTTGAAGACCATCGAGGAGGAGAGAAGGAAGGCAGATTAGAAGGCAGTGAGAGAGAAAGGCAGGAGTGTGGAGGTTACAGTAGGGACTCTGAATGTAGGGACAATGACTGGTACAGGCAGAGAGCTTGCAGACATGATGGAGAGAAGGAAGGTAGATATTCTGTGTGTTCAGGAGACCAGATGTAAAGGAATCAAGGCCAGGAACATTGGAGGTGGATTCAAACTGTTCTATCATGGTGTAGATAGGAATAGAAATGGAATTGGGATAATCCTAAAGGAACAGTTTGTGAAAAGTGTTCTGGATGTAAAGAGAGTGTCAGACAGGATCATGAGCTTGAAGTTGGAAGTTGATGGTGTAATTTTGAATGTTGTCAGTTCATATGCACCACAGGTTGGTTGTCAGTTAGATGAGAAAGACAAATTTTGGAGTATGATTGATGGAGTGGTAGAAGGTGTCCCTAAAAAGGAGAGATTGGTGCACACATTAATGGACATGTTGGTAAAAGGAACAGAGTGCTGGGTATGTATGGTGTGAAAGACAGAAATGAAGAAGGTCAGATGGTTGTATATTTTGCAAAGATAATGGAAATGGCTGTGGTGAACACATATTTTCAGAAGAGTGAAGAACACAGGGTGACATACAAGAGTGGAGGGAGGTGAACACAGATGGATTATAGCCTTTGCAGGAGATGTCACCTAAAAGAGATTGGTGATTGTAAAGTGGTGCCAGGGGAAAGTGTAGGAAGGCAGCATAGGGTGGTTGTCTGTAAAATTAGATTAGAGACAAAGAAGAGGAAGAGAGTGAAGACAGAGCCAAAGATTAGATGGTGGAAACTGAAGGAGTATGGTTGCAGGCAGTTCAGGGAAAAATTACAACATTCCCTTGGGGCCAGTGAGGAGCTACCTGAGGACTGGGAAAGTACAGCTAAGGTGGTGAAAGAAACTGGCAAAAATGTGTTGGGTGTTTCATCTGGTCAGAGGAAAGAAGACAAGGAAGGTTGGTGGTGGAATGAGGACATCCAGGAGAGTATTCAGAAGAAGAAGGCAGCTATCAAAAAGTGTGATAACCAGAGAGATGAAGGAAATAGGCAGGAGTACTGTGAGGCTAGTCACATAGCGAAATCAATGGTGGCAAAGGCAAAGGCTCAGGCCTATCATGAGCTGTATGAGAGGCTGGACAGTAAAGAAGGAGTAAAGAACTTGTATCATTTGGCTCAACAGAGAAATAGAGCTGGAAATAGGTACAGCAGGTTAGGCTGATAAAGGATAGAGAGGGAGATGTACTAGTGAGTGAACAGAGAGTGTTGAGTAGATGGAAGGAGTACTTTGAAGAACTAATGAATGAGGGAAATGAAAGAGAGAGGAGGACAATGAGGAGAGAGATAGTGAATCAGGACGTGCAGAGAATTAGTAAGGTGGAAGTGAGGGCAGCTTTAAAAAGGATGAAGAATGGAAAAGCAGTTGGTCCAGATGACATACCTGTGGAGGTATGGATATGTTTAGGAGAGAAGGCAGTGGACTTTTTGACCAGGTTGTTTAGCAAAATCCTGGAGAATGAGAGGATGCCTGATGAGTGGAGAAGCAGTGCACTGGTCCCCATTTTTAAGAACAAGGGTGATGTGCAGAGCTGCAGTAACTACAAAGGTAAAAACTGAAGTTGATGAGCCACACCATGAAGGTATGAGAAAGAGTTGTTGAAGTAAAGAAGAGGCTCAGATCAGTGAGCAGCAGTTTGGTTTCATGCCCAGAAAGAATACAATAGATAAATTTTTGCATTGAGATTGTTGGTAGAGAAGCACAGAGAAGGTCAGAAGGAGCTACATTGTGTCTTTGTGGGTCTAGAGAAGGCATATGATAGGGTGCCAAGAGAGGAACTATGGTACTGTATGGGGAAGTCAGGTGTGGTTGAAAAGTATGGTGCAGGTGGTGCAGGACATGTATGAGGATAGTGAGACAGTGGTGAGGTGTGCAGTTGGAGTGAAATATGGTTTCAAGGTGAATGTAGTGTTACATCAAGGATCAGCTTTGAGACCCTTCTTGATTGCAATGGTGATGGACAGGTTGACAGATGAGGTCAGGCAGGAGGCTGCATGGACCA
The DNA here is from genome assembly GCA_034509495.1 of Acestrorhynchus altus. Lineage (NCBI taxonomy): Eukaryota > Metazoa > Chordata > Actinopteri > Characiformes > Acestrorhynchidae > Acestrorhynchus > Acestrorhynchus altus. Next base: position 28,499,508 of record CM067501.1, on the reverse strand, counting down.
TGATAAGAGTAGAGAGCAGGTGGAAGAGAACCTGGAGATATGGAGGTTTGCACTGGAGAGGAGAGGAATGAAGGTCAGAAGAGACAAGACGGAATACATGTGTGTGAATGAGAGAGAGGCAGGTGAAAAGATGAAGATGCATGGAGTAGAGGTTGTAAAGGTGGATTACTTCAAATTTTAACCATCCAGAGCAATGGACAGAGCAGAAAAGCGGTGATGACTTTCTGTCATTACATGTATGTTTGTCAATTTCTATGATGATTTGATCTAAATTTAATTATTTCTGTCACTTTATGTTTGAGGACCTTCTTTGACACAAACAGGAAAAGACTACACTGCACTGTAGTGTGCCTCTATGTCTGCTTTTTCTTCCCCAATACCCAGGAAAGGAATGCACCCTGATCATAAATTGTTTAACTATGGTTGAGATCACCAGGGGTTACAAGTCTTACTGGCCTTTTACTTTGATGATATTCTCTCTACTATTGGTGATTTTGTTTTCAAAATCTTATTCTGTGCTGACACAGAGTGAGCCTGTCTGAGTGAGTGACACAGAGAGAGTCAGTTTCACCCTGGTAGCTCTCCATCATGCCCAGTCGTACTTCACTACACTGTGACAGCTGCACCCATCTATCTCAGAAGATAGTTAAGTTATCTTCCATATTAACACTGAGCTTGTATCATACACTTACTCGCATTCTCGCATAAACTTTGATTGATTGACTAATTGATTGATTGATTGACTCTATGCTGGCAAAACCCAGCATCTTCTGTAACCAGAGTGGATGTGGCATCATCCCAACTCTCCAGTTGATCAGTGGCCTAGTTTAGGTGTGGGACCTAAACAGGAAAGCTGTTCTCCTCCTCACCACACGGAGCCATGGAGCATGACTTGGCACTCTACACGCCACCCTCTGCTGCACAACATTCCTTTGAACAACAGATTCAGTACCTTGGAAGAACTGGAGGACATCATAGTTTCTGGACCTCCCACTGCCCTTTCACCTCCTGTACCCTCAGAAGGAGGCATAGGATCACTGAGTTCATCCCAGCTGGGGAGGCATTCCCGCTCCCCACCACTGCAAACCACCCAGAGACCTTACAGAAAGCATGCCAATCAAACAACTTGTTTTAAATGAGACAACTTTAATGTCAGCATCACAAGTTTGTAGGTAGGATGCAATAACAGCTTTGTGTATGCTGGTGTTTATGTGGCACCTTGCTGGAAATGAAGGTGGAAAAATAGATGCCCCCCCCATTTAATTTTTACTTTTTAAAATGTACACAGATATTTTTGCAGCAACTGTTCGTCTATTTTCTTGGCAAATAGTCTGGATGAGTGTTTTGGGGTTGATATGTGGTTCCGCCAGCAGAGGGCACTTGGTGATTCCTGCATTGGCAGCTGACGCTCTGAAGAAGAACACCGGTCAGTTGTAATGGCAGCCTGTACACCTAGTGTGCCTTGTAAATAACAACCTCTTTTTATTTCCACAGGTAAGCTGGTTGTAAACAACACTCAAAACAATAGACAACAGTAGTGATCCATCATACAGGCCATAGAGTGTTAGAGATTGAGCTAAAGCGTAAAGTGTTAGTTGTGTGTGTTTGGTAAGCTCAAATCACCACGCTGTGATTGTAATGGTGGCCATGAGTCAGCGGCGACCACGGTGATTAATCAGATGATTCTCTACTGTCTGTAAAAGCTAAAATGGTCATTGTAAATTGCTGAACAAAGCACATGTTCTACACAAGAGTGTGAGTGGCTGGTGATAAGTGTGTTGGATAGAGTGAGTGTGTCAGTGTGGGGACATCAGATCAGAGCTCAGTTGGGACTGGGTTGGGGCACCTGGTGGTGGCTGTGTATGAGTACAGACCCAGTTGCTGAGTGTGATAGATATCTGTTGACTTTACATGCCTGTTGTGTGAGTTGAAGTAAGGCTTTGTTTACGGTGTGTGTTCTGCTGGAGTGTAACAGGCCTGAAGTTCAGTTTAAAAAGGGGCAAGTTAATAGTACACTATGTTTTGAGTTCTAAAGGAATTTATGTTACAGCATAATCAGTGTTATAATGTTGTTATTTTATTGAAGTTATGTTTGTGAACCTGTGGATACAGATACACCAATGTGGTGATGAGAGAAACTGTGCAGGAACAATATTGTTTGTGTTTCACAGTATTGATGTAAGGTGTTTCCTGCATTGGCAGCTGAAGGATAACGCTGGTCAGTTGTAATGGCAGCCTGTACACCTAGTGTGCCTTGTAAATAACAACCTCTTTTTATTTCCACAGTTCTGGAAAAAATAAATATGTTGCACGGGATCTGACTAGGCCCATCATTTCCGTCTGTGTTACATTTACAGACGTCCTTCAGCACCTGCTAATGCTATAGATGAGTTAGCTGGATAAAAATAGATAAAATTGAAAAAATCTCCATAAGCTTAATCAGAAATGCTGATCCTGGGTGATTTTAATCTGAACTGGTTAACTAATGCATCTGATCCTCTAAAGGAGGTGTGTGGTAATCTGTCTTTTGAGCAATGAATTACTGAATCAACACGGTCAAACCTGCATGACCCCATCAAGTCCAACCTGATCTAATTTTATCCAATAGTTCTGAAAGAATTACCACTACAGGTATATATGACCCTGATATTAGTGACACCAGCATAAATATGTCAGGCTCTTGGATGGTGGTTAGAAGAAATGTTAAACATTTTAATGATCAAGCCTTTTAAAATAATCTGGTGCTCAGTGACATGCACTACACCCCTGAAATCCCAGATGTTAACTTAGCACTAGACCATTTTACCGGAACATTTCTAGCAGTGGTAAACAAACATGCCATTTATCAAAATGTTAGAATAAATGATTGGTCTAACCCCTGGATAACTTTTGAAATGTTAGGAACAAGGCATGGGCCTCTGCTAGAAAAAGTAGAGATAGAGGCAAATGTCTTACTTTCAAGCAGTTAAGAAATAAATGTACCTCACACATTAGAAAAAAACAAATCAGAATACTACCTAGATCAATTTTCAAACCCTGTCAAATTCTGAAAAACATTAAATTTACTTAACACAAATGGAAAAAGATGAAGAAAATAAAAATCCAAAGATAAAATGATGAAAAAATATTTGATAGTTATCTCAGTAACCCAAAATAAAGCAATTCCCACCATTCCAACTTGAGATCTGTGCTACCTAAATTCCACCAGAATGTCTCCTGCCCAACAAGAGGAGACAGAACCCTCGACCAAGTGTACACAAACATCGCAGATGCATACGAGGCTGTCCCCCTCCACCACCTGGGGCAGTCTGATCACCTCTCATTGTTCCTGCTCCCGAGGTATGTACCACTCATCAAATGTGTGAAAACATCAACAAAGACGGTTAAAGTATGGCCAGAGGGGGCCATCTCCACTCTACAGCATCAGTTTGATAACACTTACTGGAGTGTGTTCTCCTCTCAAGCCACTACTGATTCTCACACAGATTTGGATGAGTACACCTCTGCTGTCATGAGTTACATTAACATTAATGTATTGACAATGTCACTTCTGTCAAGGAAAATCTTCCCTAATCAGAAACCCTGGATGAATGCGGACGTTTGCCTACTGCTGAAAACACGTAACGCTGCTTTCAGATCTGGTGATGCAGAGGCTTACAGCTCAGCCAGGGAAAATCTGAAAAAAGGAATCAGGAATGCTAAACACACCTACAAACTGTCCGTTGAAGAGCACTTCCACAACTCTGACCCACTCCGCATGTGGTAGGGGATTCAGACTATCACAGGTTACAGACCTCAATCCCTGACCCCTACAGCCTGCTGTGTCTCTCTACCAAATGAGCTTAATCAGTTCTACACTCGTTTTGACCAGAGGAATGACCAACACGGCACATTGCTTAGACTCCCCCCAATGGAAGCCCCCTCAAACTATCCTCAGTTAATGTGCACTCAGTACTGAGCACGGTACATGCGCGTAAAGCTGCTGGCCCAGATGGTGTTCTTGGACGTGTTCTCAGACAGTGTGCTGGACAATTAGCCCCGGTCTTCACTGACATCTTCAACTTGTCACTGGCCAGAGTGGCTGTTCCCGCATGCTGGAAGACATCCCCCATCATACCGTTGCCAAAGCGCTCATCTGCAACATGTCTCAATGACTTACGCCCAGTAGCACTCACCCCCATAGTGATGAAGTGCTTTGAAAAACTGGTCCTCAGTCACCTAAAGGCGGAGCTACCACCATCTCTGGACTCCCACCAGTTTGCACACCGCGCAAACAGGTCAACCGAGGATTTCCACTGCTCTTTACTCTGCCCTCACCCACCTAGATGAAAGGAACACCTACATCCGCATGTTGTTCATCGACCTGAGCTCTGCCTTTAACACAGTCATCCCGACTAAACTGGTTACCAAGCTCAGCAACCTAGGAATCTGCACCCCTATGTGTAACTGGGTCTTGGACTTCCTGTCAAACAGACCCCAGTCCATGAGATTGGGCAGTCACACATCTGCCACCATTATTCTGAACACTGGTGTGCCACAAGGCTGTGTGCTGAGCCCTCTGCTATTCTCCCTGTTCACCCAGGACTGTGTTCCTCTGCACACATCCAACACCATCATCAAGTTTGCAGACAACACCACTGTGGTCGGCCGCATCAGGTACAACAATGACTCGGCCTACAGGGAGGAGATTCAGCACCTGACTGCCTGGTGCACCACTAACAACCTCATCCTGAACACAGACAAGATGAAAGAACTCATCGTGGACTACCGGAAAACCAAGGGCTGCACATACACTCCTGTCTACATCAATGGAACAGAGGTAGAACATGTCTCCAGCTTTAAGTTCCTGGGAATCCACATCTCTGCTAATCTTTCTTGGACCCTCAACACCTCCCATCTAGTCAAGAAGGCGCAGCAGCGTCTTTACTTCCTGGGGAGACTCAAAAAGGACCATCTGTCTCCCCAGATCCTCACAAACTTTTACTGCTGCACCATCGAGAACATACTGTCCAACTGCGTGACCGTATGGTACAGCAGCTCCACGGTGGCAGAGAAGAAATCCCTGAAAAGGGTGGTAAAGACTGCTCAGCGCATCACAGGCATGCAACTCCCTGCCATCAAAGACATTCACCACCAGCACTGTGTGCACAGAGCACACAGCATCATCAGAGACCCCTCCCACCCCAACCACACATTGTTCAACTTTCTTCCATCTGGGAGGAGATACAGGAGCATCCGGGCCAGAACAAATTGGCTCAGGTCCTGCTTCTTTCCCTCCACAATCACTCTGCTGAACACATTTCACTGATAACACTTTCACTCATACTGCACACAACGGACAATCACTCTGCTGAACTCCACACTTCACTGATAACACTTCCACTCATACGGCACACAATGGACTACCAGCACTGACCTTCCCACTACACTCACTACACTCACCAATCAGAGCTGTTATTATTTATTATTGTCATTATTATATTATTTTATATTACTATATTATTACTATTACTGTTACAATACAGACAACTCATAACAGTTATTATTCAATAGTTTGCATTGCTAGTATGCTTATGTATATATCTACATATCCACTGTTTGCATATTTGCACATATTGTACATATTTGCACATTTATAATTGTATTTATCATAATTGATACCATATATACTGTTATCTATCTATCTATCTATCTATCTATCTATCTATCTATCTATCTATCTATGAAGTGCTTTGAGAGGTTGGTGATGAGGCACCTGATACAGATCATCAACATGACTGACGACTCTCACCAGTATGCACATACGCGGAATCGGTCCACAAATTATGCCATTACTGCTGTGACCCACCAGGCCCTCACTCAACTACAGAACAAGGACTCTTATGTGAGGTTGCTGTTTTTGGACATGCATGAACCTCCTCATTCCTGTGCAACTGGGTCCTGGATTACCTAACCTGCAGGCCACAATGACTCAGGATCAACAGCCACACATCCTCCAGCATCAATCACAGATGTAGTGGACCTGGCATGGTGGTGTGGAAACTTCATTCACAACATCCAGAAGACCAAGGATATGATTGTGGATTTCTGTAGGTCTGGCACAATCCCCACTCTCTACATTGGAACAGCTGTGGAGAGGGTCCCCTCCATTTGGTATCTTGGAGGACACCTCATCAACACGTGGCATATCAACACCACAGCTGTCCTGTGGAAAGCTCACAAGTGGTTGTATTTCCTGAGGAAGCTGAAGAGGGCAGGCCTGGGCATGGACATCCTCAGGTCCTTTTATACCTGTGTGGTATGCTGGCAGCACTGTAGCAGAGAAGGAGATTTTGCTGTGCAGTGGAAAATCTGCACCTGCCACCCGCATTTTCCATGACCCCACCCTCTCTGCACACAGACTTTTCATCCGCCTTTCCTTTGGAAGGAGGCTGGGCTGCATCCAGGCAAAAACATCTAGGCACAAAAACTGGTTTCTACCTGGATGCATTCAGACAATTAAACTGCTCCACCCCACACATACTGACACTCATTAAACACAACCCCAAACATACTGATTATGCACACTGTCACTTTGATGTGTTGCTGCTAAGTTCTGTTACTACTTCAGCACTACCACACCTTACAACTCAACAACTTAAGCTGTCACTGTTGCAGTATACTGTGCAATATGTTTACTTTTAAATAAAATATATTTTTATTTATTTACTATGATGAGAATGTATGCTCTGGCACAGCAAACAAATTTGTATTTTTATGTGAGTGATTAGAAAAAGCAGGTCTTTTTAATGTTAATACATGCAACTCAGAGCCCCTATTACCATCATTTCATCATTGGCCAAACCGATCGGACTACCCATGTGCAAACAACAAATTGTATACACTTGATTTGTTGTATATAAGCTTCTAATTCACTGTGTGTTTCTGGATCCAAGTGTGAAATCTGTGAGTGTTAGTGAATGGATCCTTGGATCCTTCAACTCATCTGGCACTCATTCATTAAATCAAATTATTATATGGTATCTAAGCTTAATAATTGCTTGCTTTTTCAGTTGGGTTCATATCATGTTGTTTATTGCCAGTAATATTACTACAAAACAAACTCAAAAAGAGGGCTAGCTGGGAAGTCCCTTAGACCCAGTGCAGGGGGATACAGGAGAATGTAAGACAGGCTGCACTCCATGCTGGAGAATGATTTCTGCCACATGTTTGACACTGTGAGCAGCTCCTTCAGCTTCACCTTAAGTATGACTACAACAGTTTCTGTGTGTACTCCCCTGTCTCAACCAATATTGTCAACCAAAAAATAATAATAAAAAAAAAGACAAGAAGCCATGGGTAACAAGGGACATTAACGCTCTCCTTAATACAAAGTGGGCTTTCAGAGCTGGAGACAGTGAGGAGGTGAGAATGATCCAGAGGGAGTTAAAGGCATCTATCAGGGAAGCTAAGGACAAATATAGGATGAAAGAAAACAGCACGAGGGATGTTTGGAGTGGAATGAGGGCCATAACCAGTTTCAGGCCCAGCAACAACAGAGAAGTTGAGAGCAGCGTGAACAGGGTCAACAAACTTCTTTACAGATTTGACACTGTCCTCCCCCGTCCTTACTCCTCTTCTGGAGGCCTTTAGCAGTCCAGGTCTTTTTTTACTTCTCCAGTGCATTCTGGACCATTCAGCCTGCTCTCCTGTGTAACAGGTTGACGGAGATGCAAGTAGATGCCTCCCTTGTGTCCTGGATTATTAACTACCTGACTTGCAGACCACAGTATGTACACTTACAGCCCTGTGTGTCATACAGAGTGGTTACCAACACCGGAGCCCCACAGGGAATTGTTGCCTCTCCCTTCCTCTACACCCTCTACACCATAGCCTTCAGCAGCTGCACAGAGAATTGGTAACTTCAGAAGTCTTCTGATGACTCTGCAATAGTTGGATGTATCAGCAGGGGTGATGGGGACAAGTGCATGCAAACATTGAAGGTGCAAGCTGAATCACCTGGAGCTCAATGTTATAAAGACAAATGAACTAGTGGTAGATCTGAGGAAGAACAGGACACTGGTGAGTGGAGGTCAGAGTGGACACCGTGAAGGACTACAAGTGACTGGGGGTACATACTGACTATAAACTGGACTGGGTCAAAAACACTGATTCCCTTAACAGGAGGGGCCAAAGTCACCTCTATTTTCTCTATTTCCTAAAGGTCCTTCAACATCTGACTAAGCAATGCTTTGCTGAGCACTAAAAAGAAAATAAAACTGTACAGAATACACATTGTAATTCAACATGTTTTATTCACAGGAATATTATAATATCATAAGTTTAACATTTACCTTAACATAAACACTAGGCGTTAGTATTAGATTTCATCCATATTTACTTCTTGATACAGATAGATGTAGGCACAAAGGCACAGTAAATCCTATCCAAAACCTATCCAAAGGCCACTACATTGTTGATGTGCATGTGGGTGTGCATTCAGACAAGCTTCAATTTTAGACCAAAGTAATAGCTTTTCCAATTTAGTGAGGAAAATGAAGATGCAGAATATAGCAAAACTCATGACATGAAATCAATCAACCTTTATTTTCACATGTGAGTACATTGTGACCCTCATTTGCATTTCCATTCCAAAGGGATTGAAAACATTATATTTGAAATGAATATTAATATCAATTAAATGAAAAAAAGGTAAACATCATAGAATTCTCAAATATATATGTTTAAAATAAAGGAATAAAATATATATAAAATAAGAAAATCTAAATTAAATGAACATAAGAATCAAATAGCAGTATAAATAATAAGAGCAGAGTAAGAATAAAAATAGTAAAATTAAATAAAATTAATGGAGATGAAAATATAATAATGAACTAAGATCGTAAGAATAATAAAAGCTACAACAATGAAATAACAATAAAATAAGAATAAAAAGAAACAATAAACTAGTAACAATCACAGGCCTAGAAAATGTTTAAAATGGTTACTTGACCCCAGCAAGTTGAGTTTTAGAGACTCTTTATTGTCTTATTGGACTTCTGTAAAATTGCTTTGTGACAACATCAGCTGTAAAAACACTATACAAATATATTAGATTAGATTAGATTGACCTAGTCATTTTGTTGGTTTGAAAGACATTTTTATTTTTATTCGTTTTTTAATTATTTATATTAGTATTTTTATTAGTCCTGATTAATATTTTTTTTATTAATTGTATTGATTGTGTATTGATGATTTGTTTTTAACTATCAACGTAATTTGCTATAATAATTATGAGATATTTTAAAGCATCATATGGTGTTATATGGTATTAGGATTATTGTAAAATAACATTAAACATGACATTTCCAAAACTGTCACACTTGACTAAACTTTGACTTACATATTATATTATAGTGTTTTATTTTTATTATTATATCATTTTTACATTCATCACAGCAGAATGCCAAGATTGCTATTAAGGGTGATATACCTTTTTAAGACAATAACAAAATCAGTGATTACATAACAAGCCTGTACAGGCTTTAAGAACAGTAGTATAACAAATTGCAAGTGTGATATATTTTGATATATTTTCAACTATTAAAAATTATGATTAATGATTAACAATGTTTGAAATTTCTAGACATATAAATATAAATATTTATATTTCCTGCAATATGATATGTAATACCTTTGCTGCTTTCATGGTTATGCCAAACCAGAAAAAACATGCTGTAAGATTTACTTTTGAGGACACATATTCTGGCAACGAGGCTACAAACATTTTGAAGGAGGCTGTCTTATGTAAACCTCAGACATAAGTTTGATTTGCTTTTGAACATTGACTGTTGAATGTTGAAGTGAGTGGACTCACCATCGCAAGATAAAGAAAGAGCTCTCTGATACCTTTAGCAAGAGTCTGGAAAATGGTTTAAAAAGATCTCAAAACAATTAAAAACCTGCCATTCCACTGTCTATTTTTAAATAATTTAAAAGTGGAGAACACTTAAAACAACTGCCAACATTGCCAGCTCAGGCCATCCTCTCAAGTTCACCCCAAAAGCAGACCACAAGATGCATAAAGAAGTCTCCAACACTTCTAAAATGTCATCATTGTCATCATTTGACCTACAACTGTGCCCTTGTGAGAGTTGATGTGAAGCACCCACCATCAGAAAGAGACCAAACATGTTTGATTTTCAAGGTGAAAGGAGTAAACCATACTGTATAAAAATATAGGTGAAAGCTAATTTTTGCCAGGAACAGATGAATCAAAAAAATGTAATTATTTGGACAGGAGACATGGCACAGACCAAATGCAGAAAATGTTTTGGGCCTGCTTTGCTACAGCAGAGCCTGGAAAGGTCTCCATCACAAAATCCACTTTGAAATATTCACTGTTTAAGAAGGTGCTTAAGGAAAATGTGAGAACATCTGTCCAAAAACAAAAACTCAGGCAAATGTGGACCATACAACATGATCATGACCCATACATTCCAGTAAATCCACTAAGGAATGGCTCTGGAATTCTGGATTGGCAAAGTCAAAGCCCAAATCTTAATCCTATTGACATGCTATTTGAATCAATCTGTGAATGCAAAAAACAAAACAAAAAACAAACAAACACTCAGCTGAAAGAACTGTGCAAGCATGAGTGGAGAAAACCTCCTAACAGTCAAAGTCAGAGACTGGTAAATGGTTATAAGAAATGTCTAATTGAGTGTATAAGTATACAATATATGGCAGTTCCTTGATCACCCAACTAAAACCAAAATCAGGTTTAAATAATAAGAAAAACTTTTTTGCTTTTTGCATAGAGATTAACTGAACCTATACAGCCAAGCACAACTCACCATTGTGTCCTTGAGTATTTGTTGGTGATAGTAAGAGTGTAACCATGCAGATGAGCAGCAGAAACTGTGTGAAAGCCTTCTGCTTGTGTTTCTTAATCATCCTAGAACAAGACATAAACAGACAGAAGCAAAAAAGTTGTTTTACTCTGTTGTCAACATCTTGACAAATCACAGCTACAGATAAGTCACATAAACTAAAATAAACAGATCATGATTTGAGTAAAAATAAAAATACCTTCAAAGAAAGCACCTTGAATAAACATAAAACTAGAAGGTCAAAATCTAAAATACAAAATGTTCGATCAGAACACACATTCTGCATAACATTTTATTTATTCAGTGAAACCTTTTTAGTATATCTTTCTTATAGATTAGTCTCATTACAGTTAACACTATTTTACATACATTAGTACACTAATGTAAAATAAATTAGTAATAATATGTTGGATCTTAGAAGTAATTAAAAGCAGTACAGTTGCTGGCACCAATGTAACATGAAATGTCACAAAATAGACTTAACTAGATAACTGTTAATCAATTAATAACCATTAAAGTTAGTAGTCATTTGAAAATACTCAAGCTCAATATGTTTCTTCAGAAAAAACTAGCAGTAATGCTCACCTGCAAAGCTTAATAAAACACTTTTGGGTTTAACTAAGTAATTAAATTAACCGACTAATTTACTTCAAGGAAAGATCCATTAAATCATACCTGAACATGATTGTTGTGAATGGCAAATGACATGTTTTGCTAAATAAAAAAGTGAAGCGATGTGAATATTATATTCACAGTGTCAGGACCAGTGAACAGACTGGTAGAGGCGAGCAGGGTTGTTGATTTAATAAACAGGAAACACAAACATATAAACACTCTGACATTACAAGACAAGTAAACACCTGCACATGATGACTCAAAGAGACACAACTGGGAATGGGCAGAGACAGGGCATGTGTTCAGAAGCATGAGGGGAGATCAACAAAACAAAGACAAGACCAGAGATGAACAGGACAGGTACATGAGAGTAGGCCCCTCTCCTGACGCGCAACTCCGGGTGCATAAACCAACAGTCCCCAGGGCCGGTGCAGGAGAGGGACCAGAAACAGGACTTCACTACACATGAACAGGAAACAGAATTGACAGGGAGTGGGATGAGAGACAGGACTGGGCAACAGAACAGGGACACACATGCAGACCGGGAATGACACGTACACTGTGACAGAAACAGGGATGACGAAACCAAACACAGGAACGGGAACAACAACAGATACAGGAACCAAAATGGTTGATACTGACTGAGAATGAAATGTGGAAAATGGTACGGGCCCAAATCTGGCAAAAGTACCAATTGTCCATGGAGCACATAACATAATTACGGACATAATTACTAACACCTGGACATGATGACTGAAAGAGACACTGCTGGGAATGGGCAGAGACAGGACACGTGCTCAGAACAAGGCACAAGCGGAGATAAACAAAACAAAGATGTGACCAGAGGTGAAGAGGAAAAGTACATGATAAACAGTGCTTGATTTTTTCCAATTTTTGTTGTTACAGCCTTATTCCAAAACATTAAATTTATTCCTTCTCCCAATTTTGTAAAAAATACTCCATAATGACAAAGTGAGAAAAGTTTGTTTAAAATCTTCGCTAATTTATTTAAAAATAAAAACATAGAAATATAACATACAAAAGTATACACAGCCTTTGCCATGACACATGAAATTAAAGGGTACAATAAACTTCTGCTGCATTGGAACCACAAGACTAGAGCTAGCTGTCTGGCCAAAATCAATGGTCATGATAGAAGGGTCCAGGTCATGGAGGTGACCAAGATCCCAATGTTCACTCTGACAGCTGACACTAACATGTTAGGCATCTAAAGGACTCTCAGATCATTAGAAACAAAAGGTTTTACTTTGGACTGAACACCAAGCATCATGGCTGGAGGAAACTGAGAGACTAGTCATGGTCAAGCAAATGATGACTGCAGTGATGTGCAGAGACATCTTTGATTCTCTTCTTTGAGTCCTCTGGACCTCAGACTGGTTTTATCTTCCAGCAGGACAATGACCCAAAGCACACAGCCAAGATAACAAAGGAGTGAATTCAGGAAAAGACTTGAATGGCTGTCCACCGATGCTCCCCATCCAATCTGAGGGAGACTGGGAGATTCTGCAAAGAAAAATGGGAGAAACTTCTCAAAAACATGCATGCCAAGCTTGTGGCATCAAACTCAAACAAACTTTAGACTGTAACAGCTGCCAAAGGTAATTCAATCAAGTATCTCTTAATGTATTTATATGTCTGACTTTGTGGAGTATTGTGTGTAGAATTTAGAGGGGGAAATTAATCAATTTTGGAATATGGCTATACCATAACAAAATGTGGAAAAGTGAAGTGCTATGAATACCTTGTGGATGCGCTGTATGTTCAATCTGTCCGTGGTTGGGGTATATTAGCTAACAAGTGAACAGTCCTTAAAATTCTTGAAGTTGTGTTAAAAGAAATTAAAAAATAAAAATAGTCAAACTCAGGAACCTGAGTGATTTTGCCAAATTGCTATTTCTACATAATTAGGTCTAAGCATCTCCAAAATGACAGGCATGGTCAATACCCACCAAAAGGTCTCCAAGGATGGACAACTGGTTAACCAGTCATGGGCACCTAAGGCTCCCTCATGCTTATGAAGATACAACCTCACAGCTTACAGGACATAAAAAAAAAATCTGTTATAAACACGTTGGTGCCAGATACTACAGGACACTTAGCAAGTCCATGCCTCAAAAGATCAGAACTGTTTTAGCAGAACAAGAGAAACATAATCAATATCAGTAGGTCAGTGATGCTAATGTAATGTCTGATCAATGTATTTTGCATATTTTAATTCACAATTGAAAAACAAACTTGCAGAATTTAACATACTGAAAAAAAAAACAGTTCGCCTATCAGCCCCACCTGTGAGTTGAGGACAGCATCATCTACCTGCTCAACTCAAACTATGCTCACCTGGACAAGCCAACCAACACTGTGAGGGTCATGTATTTTGAACAGCCTACTCTCCTGTGTGAGAAGTTTACAGAGATGCAAGTAGATGTTCCTCTGATGTCCTGGATTGTTGACTACCTGACTAGTAGTCCACAGTATGTAGGCCTAAAGCATTTTGTGTTGAACAGCACTGGAACCCCACAGGTAACTGTCCTGTCTCCCTTCCTCTTCACCCTCTACACCACAGATTTCAGCTACTACACATAGACTTGCCATCTTCAGAAGACTTTATTTTTCTGACGACTCTGCAATAGTAGGTTGTATCAGCAAGGGTGATGGGTACAGATAGATGGTGAAGGATTTGTCAAATGGTGCAAGTTGCATCTGCAGCATAACATAACAAAGACAAAGGAAATGGTGGTGGACCTGAGGAGGGAAAAGGTACTGGTGACTCCTGTGTCCATTAGTGGGGTCAGTGTGACAATAAACTAGACTGGGCTAAAAATATTGATGCCCTATACAGGAAGGGCCCAGGTCCTCCAACATCTGCTATATGATGCTCAGGATCTTCTATGAGTCTGTGGTGGCAGGGGCAAACCTCTATGTTGAGGCAGGCTGAGGGCAGCAGACACCAACAGTTTTAAGCTTACAGCAGATAGCACAGGACACTTAGCGTGTCCATGCCTCAACAGATCAGAAATGTTTTAGCAGCACAAGAGAAACATAATCAATATTAGGCCAGTGGTGCTGAAGTAATGTCTGATCAACATATTCTGCACATTTTAATTCACAACTGAACATAACTGCAGAATTTAAAATACTGAAAAAATAAACCATAAAATGTGTTGAATACAGATGTTATAGCACGTTATATATTAAGTTAAATTTTTTACCCAATATGTAAAAATCAACAAATTAATAGAATCTACTCATAGAAATGTGCAGTAGGATTTAGAGTTAAAAAAGCACTCAAAAGTCTCATTCATGGTTTGTCAACATGACTATAAAATAATCTGTAAAATTCATGTTGGGGAATGCTGGGGCATGCTGGGGCAGCAGACACCAACAGAGCTAGTGATTTTGTGTAAGCTAGAGTCTCTGATGGCAGTGTCAGAGAGGAAGATGCACCACAGAAAGTCATTCCTACCTGTGGTAAAATGATAACCCCTCCCTTAATGGGTGACCACTATGAACCACTATGGCTTTATCTGTGCAGTTTATTTATGTCTTTGTGCAATAACCCTGAGGTGCAATTTTGAACTGCTCACTAATCAATTTCCCTTTGGGACGCTGAATAATACACTGAATAATCAAAAGGAAGCAGAATTTACAAAACACTCATTATCTATAACTTCTTTTACCAACAAGTGCTGGCTGTGTTTTTCTCATATGAGGAATATCTGGCAGTCTGGAAGGAATTAGACTTTAATGTTGCAAAAAGTTGATAGTTTGTTCTTCCATTTGTGTACTGTATTACATTTGATTTCTGCTTTTAATTTGTGAGTGGTTGCTATAGCTGTAAAACGGTAAGTGAAGGACAAAATGTCTAGGTTACCTTCTCTAAACTTTTTTTCAGGTCATTTTTTTTCATCACCTCTCTCACTCTATAACAAATTGAATAGCCACAGGCCAATGAGCACAGTTTCAAACAGCTTGGTACCTCTGCACATCAGCTGTGGCAGCAGGTTTAACACAGTAGCTTTGCTATAAAAGTCCTTGGTGGATAGATCAAAAGGTGCACTGTAGGAAAATAAACAGTTAACACTTGGATTTTTGAGGTGGCCACTGGGGCATTTTTTCTCTCTATGTATTTGGTATAAATGAGGATATGTGACAAAGTTTATTTAGCACTATCATCAAAAAATAATGATGAGTTACTCTAAATGCAACTCTAAATGTAATTTATTTTGACTTGATTGGATTTTGATTGCCGTATGTGATGTGCCTGATATCCATTTTCAATAGTTACATTTTAAATAAGAAGCATTATGATAAAGTAGTATTATCATAACATGATGTTTGTGGCAATAACACTGATGTTTGTTGCACTGATCCAAAGTCTCAGCATTTGTACAGGTTATTTGGCTTGACCATTAATTCACAGGTTCTGTAAAAACAATCTGCAACTCTGTTAAACATTTTAATGAAGAAATAAATAATAATAAATGAGCAGCGCAGCTTTTACAGTAATAAGAACATTTGAAATCCAGTTCAGCATATTCAAATTTTAGTTTGTGTAGATGACTGTACAAACAGTATATACACACTGTGTAGATCAACACATGCAACCACAATCATGGGGAACACTGCTGACCTGACAGTTGTCCAGAAAATAATTACTGATGCCCTTGACAAAGAGCATCAGCCACAGAGTGCTGTATCAAAGTATTTTAATGGAAAGTTGGCTGAAATTGAAACATGTGCTCGGAAAAGTTGTATGAATGACAGGGATGACCCTAGCACAGACATCTCCAGCTATGAAACAATAACTTATTTGAAGCTGCTGGTGTCCCTGATGTCTTAATGCAGAATCCTA
Source organism: Acestrorhynchus altus (assembly GCA_034509495.1). Taxonomy (NCBI): domain Eukaryota; kingdom Metazoa; phylum Chordata; class Actinopteri; order Characiformes; family Acestrorhynchidae; genus Acestrorhynchus; species Acestrorhynchus altus. The sequence goes on along the minus strand of CM067501.1, from coordinate 28,483,149 downwards.
TAGAGACTGGCAGATGTGCTTTAATATGCATTTCAGTCACCCCCATCTTAGCTTGCTAAGATATCGTTATATCTACATCTCTATATCTCTATAATAAGAGGTTCATGAGGAACACCAGCAGCTTCAAATAAGTGGCATGTCAAATTATTTTTTTTCATAGCTGTCATCTTAATACTGTTCATTATTTCTGAGCTGTGTGCTCAGAAATACAAGTGAATGCCACAATTTACCAGTTGCTCCATTATGGATGTAGTTTTGCTTGAATGATGAATGGCAAGTTTGTTTCAACAAAACTGTGATGTCATTGATAATTTGGCCTGGAATAATTACCAGTGGAGACATGTGGACCTAACTGTCATTGCTAACTAATCATTTACTAAAAGGGAATACCCACAATCCACCCAAAACCAAACCATCACAGGGTACCACACAATGTCTACAAAAAAAATAAAACAAAATAAAAAACATAACAATAGGTGCCTTTATTATATTTTAATAGCCAGTTATGCTTTTCTAGAAATGAATGTTTTGTATTCAAGAGCATGTAACAATAAAACATCTTAAAGACCAATAAAATATTTAGATACCAAAGTGCTGTGCTTCATCCACCCCTACTGTATCCATTATGTTTGGATTATTGTGCATTATGGAATTGTTCATCTTCATCATTCTAATGTTTCAGAAATCTGCAGTCTTTTCTGTCTTTCTGTACAGGAAGAGCTGCTCTCTAGGCTTTTATATTCCATCCTTTCAGTTTTATGTAAATTATGTGCTATGTAGTCTTTTAAGTCACATCTAACCTCCTTGCTCCCTGTAAGCCTTGCTCCTGAGTATTTGCCAGATCTAATCCACTATTATGAGTGTTGTCCATTATGGATGCAAACTTCGCCAAATCCTCCTCTCTGCTACCTCCTTCCCATAGCCCAGGACAGAACTTACCTTCATGATAAGCTTGTCCAATTTCTTCCTGTCTGTTGTAGTACCACCTCCCCAGCAGACAATGCCATAGAAGATGGCCAATGCCATCACATAGTCAAAAAAGAGTGGACAAGTGCACCCTGTATTCCAAAGGACCAGAGCATGTGTGTTGTTAGACTAGTCCAGTTGATTGTTTAGATGAACCCAGGCACTTGTAATTTTTGACAATCGCAAATTCCCTGGTTGTTCACTGGAGTCAGTGAGGAGAACTTAATCATGTTCACCACCAGCTCTTTGGTTTTACGAGTGTTGATCTGGAGGCAGTTCTGCTGGCACCAGTCCACAAAATCCCTTGAAACTTCTCTGTATTCCTTTTTTCATCATCTGAGATGTAGCCAATGATGGCACCAGTTACTTTGTCGAGGTGACAGATTGAGGAGTTGTGGGTTAAGTCTGCAGTGTAGAGGGTGAAGAGGAATGGGTGAAGGACTGTGAGGGACTGTTCCCTGTGAGGCCCCTTTCTGAATCACAGTCCTTAAGTTGCACATACTGCAGTCTGTTTGTGAGGTAGTCCATAGTCCATGTGATGAGATGGTGATCCACCCCTGCTGTGAGGGATCTGTGGAGTAAATTATTATATTCTCCACTCCAATGCCTGGCTGGTAGGCAAATTGTAGAGGATCCAAAGCTGGTCCCATTAGTGGACAAACATGGGAACAAGTCTTTCCAAAGCCTTCATCAGATGTGAGATCAGTACCACTGACCTGTAACCATTCAGATCACTGGGGTGTGCAGTTTTTGGGATAGGTACTACACACAATGTCTTCCAGAGTGCAGGCTTAAGTTGAAAAAGTCTTTTATTATGCCACACAGTTGGTTTGCACAGTGCCTCAGGATCCCAAGGCTTATGTTGTCTGGACCAGCTGCCTTCCTCACTTTCATCTTCCTCAGTTCCCACCTCACTTGTTCGCTGGTTAGGGATAGAGGAGCACAAGGCTGAATGCTCAGAGCTGCAAGCAGGGGTGCAAGCTGGGCTGAGGGTGAGTCAGATACTAGATAAAATCTCTTAAAGAAGGAATTGAGATCATTTCCCATTGCAGGTTTCCTTCACAATGGTTATTGGACTCCTTAAAAGGTACATCCTGTAGTGGTCTGTGCCCTCCCTGATTTTCCTTTGCAGCTCCTCCTGTATTCTCCACGTCATCTTTGTTTCCAGATCTTAATGCCATCTTCTTTACTTCCAGTAGGACCTTCAAATCTGGGGTAACCCAGGGCTTGTTATTGGAAAAACATGGTACAGTCGTAGCAGGTAAGTGTTACACAAAAATTGATGTATTCTGTGATGTTGTCAACATCCTCACCATGAGGGTCAGGTATAACCACGTAGAGTGGATGATGTTTCAGGCTGTGCATGCATCCACGGAAAGAGGAATGTACACAGTTAACTTGATAAAGTGAGAATTCACATGGTCACATGCTAAAAGATAACCGTTCAACAGCCTGACTGCATATCTGTTCTTTAACACCGTAACATTACTGTTCAAACACAGTAATGTGTCTTGAATTGCACCACTTGTTGTTTATGTACACAGTCTTCCTTCTTTCCTTTTACCACTTTCCTTTGTCCTGTCTGCATGCTGAATTTGGAAGCTGGGATTAGCACACTTAGTCACAACTCCACAAACAACAGCAGATTGCACTGCCACTGCACTGCCAGTATTCCCATTGGTGTCCACACTTGCCATGATGACCAAGGGAAGGACAGGTTATTGCAACTCTCCTGAGCACAGTGCTTGACACCGGCACGTGTCACTGTCTCAGTCTCTGATTGTTATTAGCCAATATTTTTGATGCTCCATTGGGATAGATTTTTGACATTTTGTAGATTAAATTAGCTAAAAGTTCAACATTTTTGGATAATTATTTACGTACATACTTCAGATGTTGTTAGAATACCAGACTTGAGATGAATGGATGTTCATTGTTGGACTAGTAGAAAATGTGTCATTTACATACACTGCGCATATGCTGAAAATAATTTATTTATATAGTGCTTTTTAAAACAAAGAAGCAAAACAGAAATCCAAGTCCATGCCTCAGTCGAGCAAGCCAGTAGGCAACAGTGGCAAGGAAAAACTCATTCAAGCTAAGGGGAAGAACCCTTGAGAGGAACCAAGCCTCATGAGGGGAACCCACCCTCCTCTGGTTGACACCAGATAGCACAGACATAAAATACAGTGCTGTAAAACAATAAAGAAGAATAGCTAGTAGTGGGAGCATGCTGTGTATAGGTGAAATGAGCTATGTGAGAATGCAAGTGAGTGATATCTATCAAGTTTCATGGAAATTGGGCAATTAAAATTTTTTTAAGTATCTGTTGAAATCTGATTAGCTGATGGCAGCCATGTTTTTTTTTTTTCAAAATGACATCAGGCTCAGGGAAAAAGACTTTTGTCTGTATGTCACATGCTGTGGGAGATATGGGCCTTTAAGTTTAACATGCATTAAAATATGAGCAGCACCCCTCAGTGGCCAATACCTGTCATTCTTCAGTAATTAGAAAGTCCATACCTGGAGATGTGTCAGGTTACATGGTAATTGGCTAATTCTAAGACATTTAATTATATGTTGAAACCTAATTGGCTGATTGTGTTTGATCATTGTCTAGGAACACCTGAAAAACTTCTGAGCTATCAGACAAAGATGTTTGCAATATGTGCTCCACTCATACATTTGGGTGGGGCATGAGAGCTAAACAGTGTTGAAATTCCAGTTATGAAATTCCATATTATGCTAATTAACTCAAAATATTCTATATTCTTAGAAATGCTATATGGTTCCTGAGACTTTTTAAGTGCATGAGGCAAGTTATCAGGGGAAATTTTTTTTTTCTGTATGTCATACCTGAGACATGGACCTTGATGCTTGACACTTTGGTATGGTGCCACTCTCAGGCATACATATAGTTTGTTCAGTGTACTTCATTTTATTGGAGAACAATAAAATTCATTTTATTGTTCATTCATAAATTTATTCATAAATAAATGAATGAATGAATGAATGAATGAATGAATGAATGTAAAACAATTAAAAAGTAAAACAATAGGGTTCCCAGTGCTTGTACCCATAAAAAACTACACCATGTACCAAATATCTTACAGAAATATTTGCTTTACATAAAAAATATTGTAATGTGTGAATTGGTGTGCTAATAAGTCAACTATAGAATTCTAGCACAAATTGACTGCAGCATCAGGTTGTACTATTTATCTCTCTCTGTGGGTCTCTTCCCTTCTTTCAACTGTGGCAGTCACATCAGACAGCTGAGAAGTCACTATTTATATTAAGCAATGGATATCTGGGAAAGCCCAATGACATCAAAAGTGGAAGCAGAAATGCTGTAGAATGTTTTCTTCCAGCTTTCGAGACTCAAATGCTACATCCCTTTTCCTCAATCAAGAAAAAAGGCCTCTCTTCACAGGACCCTTTTTGCTGCTTTACAGATGATGGCATTTAATTTTCTCCTCCGTCCTCCATCTTTAAACTAACGTTCAGAAAGTTTGTCCTAATAACAATGTTAGGTTGATTGTGTAACACAAAAATGTTCTGCATGATTACACATCTGGACTGCACTAACAGAGACAATCTTAGAGGACACAAGACTCAGCTGTTCAATATTAAGAACAACTATTAAGCCTTATTTATATGATCCCTCAATGTTCTGTATTCTGTGAGTGAAAATACAGCTGTAATTACCCTCTATAATGATGATCTGTCACTGTTTTTTTAGCCACTTGAGCTGAGAAGCTTTCAAGCCTTCCATAACTTTTCTTTTGATCAAAGCTTTCTCCTTTTCTTGCCTTTGACATCCCCACACCCACACCCCGCCCCCATCCACCATTTTCTCCCTCTCTCATTGCACCCAATACTAGTGTGATGTTTCAATCAATGTCCCTAAAATTCTGCCTGGCACCATTAGTTCACCTCATTCACACCAATCAATCTGTATCCCTAAAATTGCAAATGCAGACAGAATGTGGGTTAATTTTACTGAAATAAATCCTGTTTCCCCATGTATGCTACAGAATTTCTCTCTGTTTTAGACTATGCCAATATTATCAACAAATCTGCCTCTGCTAGTTCCTTCAGACAACTGGACTGGTTTATGTTTATTTATGAAACATTGTCTGGTCATATGCCAGCAAATACTAATTTCATGATGTCTATTAATAATGGAAAGTATCAGACGCAATCCAAAGATTGAACAAGGGAAATGGTACAGTGCAGGAGTAAACTGGAATTCACTATAGGAAGCAATAAAGCTCAGCTCACTGGCTTCACTGAAACATTTAAACCTTTTCATTTCTAAACACCTCCAGTCTGCTTGTATCTGTTTTACTTAATTTAATTCTATTTTCTAATTTTATTCTTTTGCTTTATTTTTTATTTATTTTTAATTTTACTTTTATTTTTTATTACAGTTTTTGTTTGGTCTTTCTTTTAGATTTTTATCAGTTTAATTCAATTTAAATTTTGTATTTTACTTTCAAACTCTTTCCTTTTAGTCTTTTCTATTTATTCTTGTCATTTTATTAGAAATGATTAGAAATGTGAAAACGTAATATGGTTTGTGATGTGATTTTTATTTCCAAGCCTCTTCATAACACTTGAATACAATACACTTTGAGATTAGTAAGGCATGCGCTACAATTTTTGCTTGTAGTAAGTGGTGTTGTACCCACATTATAGAGTATGTGGAAAGAAATTATATTTGGAAAGAAACTTGAGTAGGTGCCACAATATATGTGTCCATAAAGTTTATTTTAAAAGCCATTGTCTGTTTGGCTCTCTGTTATATACAGTGTGCTTTGCAGGAATAATTGGAGAGGAAATTTTACCTGCACATGCTTCTGCATTTACTACTTCTTTTCCCATGTGGATATTGTGATAGCACATTGTCAGCAGTGGATAGAAGAAAGCACGCACCAACAACATGAAGAATCTGGGAGACCTACACAAACCAACAAATTTTCCAGCATGAGTGGAGTAATTCAAAAACCATGACTGCCGACATTTAGTGAGCAGTGATTCTCTTCATGATTCAAGATTCAAGAATTTTTTTGTCAATTTACTACATGTCCAGTAGTAGAATTGAGATATAATTTCTCTCTCACCTTAATAACAACAAAGAATATCAACAACAAATATAAAAATATACAAAATAGAAGAACATATAGCATTTCTAATGTAGAAACATAAACTATATAGAAGACAATGCTAATTTCCAATGTGCGAATTGACAGTACAATAGATAATAAATAATGTGTAGAAGAGCAGCATATAGGCAGTATAGCAGCAGTACATGTACAGTAGTAGTGCAATAATGCAGTTAGCAGCAGACCAGGAGAGGTCCTCGAAGATGTGCATTTCCCAGAATTGCAAACCCTGTCAAATAGCACTGTCGATGTTTGGGGGGATGCTTCCCCTTCTGAAGTTGACCAGTATTTATTTGGTCTTTGCTACATTCAGGTAGAGATTGTTATTTTTACACCACTGGACCAGTTGGCTCACCTCCTTCTTGTAGCAGGTTGTATTGATAATGAGAACAAACTTCGCAAACTTTTTATGTGGCTGATGCTGTAGATTGGTACACAGTTGAGGGTCAGCAGGATCAAGAGCAGCGGGCTAAGCACACACCCCTCTTGTACTCAGCACGATGGTCCTAGAGGAGTTATCAATGCAACAAAAATTTCAGAATATAATCAAATTTTCCAAATTCCACAGTTCACACTGAAGACAATTAGCGAGCAGTGTGACCAGCAGCATCTCTGTTTAAGACAACAGCAGCAACAGAAGGAGGGGTTGCCAAGCCATGACAACCTACACAGTATAGCACTTCCACTACATGCATTATAGCTTTATAGTAATAACATTAGCAATCCTGCAGGGGGAATTAGTACATCAAATAGCACACATCCATTTTAAAAGCAGCTTACTTTTGTTGTTATTATTGTTTTTTAAAGCCTTTCCCTTCCAACATTACAAGGGGGTGGGTGTCTTAATCTTGAAAGTAGCATATCTCAATAAAGACATAATTCTGGAACCACTGCAGAAAGTAAGGAGCAAACATGGTTCTCTATATCTGTATGGTTCTATATAGCTATATACCATTTATATCATGTCCGAAGTGTAGTCAATGTTGTGTTCTATTTAAGACCCTTTGTCTTAGCCCATCTTTGTCAGTCCTTTTGTTTCCCACTCTGTATGTTAATGTAGCTTGCTTCGGTTTGTTTGTGTGTCATGGTTTGTTCCTGTCTTGCTTTATTTCCTACTTTCCTATTTATGTTAGTATAGCTCGCTTTTATTTGTTTGTAGATTTTGTTTCCTTAATGGTTTGTTTGTTAGTAGAGATTCTGTCCGTTTGTAAGTCTGTTCTCACGCTATTCCTTTGTTTGTCAAGATTTATTGTTAGTGTTCCTTGTGTTTGAGTACCCCAGTTGTTTTTCCTTTATTTTTATTAAATCCTCAACACTAGCGTTTACCTCTGCTTCCCTAGTCCTTGTCTTTCCAGCACCCCATCCCTGACACAGGGTGACAAATACCGTAATTTTGATAAGTGACTATTAGATTGACAATATGTATAGTGGTCACTGAGTTTTGATGCCTTTAGAATGTTCTATATTTCTACATAAATTTGATCTAAACCATCTGATTTTCAGTCCTAAACGTAGATAGAGAACCAAATAAAAGATGTCAAACTTTGCTTTCTGTATCTGGTAAGATACAGAAACTAAATTTCCTCCTATGAACTGCTTGCAATGGGTTCTTGCACAACATTTCTGTTGGATTAAGGTCTATTAATATCTAACTGGAATAATATCTAAAGATAGAGAAAAGAACACAAATGAAACTTGTAGCCATATATGACAGAAAGAAATGGTTTTATATTTATCTAGCCATTTGAAGTAGTATACACAAATGTGTATACTACTTCAAATGGCAAGATAAATATAAAACCATTTCTTTCTGTCATATATGGCTACAAGTTTCATTTGTGTTCTTTTCTCTATCTTTAGAAAAGAAATCCCTGCCATCCTCAGTGCTTCAGGAATAGCTTGAGAGTATATTTCAAAGCTTCCTGTCCTCTTCCACCCAACTCCCCTTCCCTGGACCCAAAGCATTGTTCTGTGATAGCACTTCCAGGGGGATTAAGGAGAAAGTCAAGGTGAAATGCTGTCTATGCAGATGCTTGTACTAAAAAAAATTAAATCATGAGAGACTTGGATTTTGACATTTGTGTTTCAACTGTAATATTGAAAAAAGGGTAACAGAAAAAGTCAATAACTCGCACAATGTGTGCTTGCAGAAGTCCAACATATAGATAAAGAGAACCAAATCAAGTTAATAAGACAAACGTATTACCCATGGAGATTTCTAATTTCACCTTCACACTATCTGATAATCCTACAGGTTCACATTTTTTTCAACAGACAGATATGTAGCAAACTTTAAGGACAAATCTATACAGAAACAAAATTCTAAAGGGTTCTAAATGGTTCACAGATTTTTAAGCACCACTGTATGAAAATGGCTGTGCAGTAATGTTTTGTTGTTCTATTTACTACTATTTTAGAAAATCACAGTAGAAAGAGTATGCAATTATAGATAAAGTAAGCAACTATAATCAAAGTAACACTATCACTACTGTAGGTAATCATAGTAACAATAATGCTGCTTTAAAAACAGTAACACTAGAAACACTACTGTAGATACCCACAGCAACACTACCACTATAGGAGAAAATCACAGCAAGACTATCACTATAGTAGATAACCACTGCACCACTACCACTACTGTAGATAACAGAAATCCTACCACTACTCTGGATAACCATAGGGCAACATCATCCGAAAAAAACAGGTGTGTAATCCTGAGGCCAACAAATCAGACACCATTTGGCAAAATGTTATGAACAGAATCGGTGACAAAGGGTAGCCCTGACGCAACCCAACTCCAACTCAGAATTAGTCTGCCTGCACCACAAACCAAGCTCCTACTCCATTTGTACAGCGAGCCAAGTACTACTCCCGGAGCACCCCCCCACAGGATGCCCCAAGGGACACTTCTCCAGATGCACAAAGGCATGTGGACTAGTTGAGTAAACTCCCCTGCCCCCTCAAGGAAATGAACAAGGGTAAAGAACCATGAAGAACATTACTATTGCACCTAAAAAGTGTTCCTCTTTATAGGGCCTACCGAGAGTTTCATTGATACAAAGGAACATTTTATTTTGGATAGATTTGAATGGAATAAGACATTGTTCCATTTTTAACCATCATATCTTTGCATACTTTTTTTTTCCAAATACTAAATGTTAATAAATAACATTAGTCTTAATGTGTATAGCATTATTAATTGTTTTACAGTTCAATCAATTTTTACAAACATGAATGTAAGGCTGAATGTAAGTAAATATTTCAATGTCATGAATCAATTGTACTTTGTAATATTTGATCATTTGTTCTTTGTACACACTTAAAGTACATTCAAATATTTATCAGATCTTAGCAGTTAGTCTCATAGAAGAATTTCTGATATATTTTCTGATACATAAAACAATAATGTTAAACCTGTCACATTTGGAGATAAATGAACACACTCACATACATACACCTAAATTAATGGTATGAGCTAAACTCATTGTCATACAGATAGGGAGAACATCCCTAATGCACTGAAAAAACTGACAGTGGCTTGGACGAGACTGAACTCAATCTCCCTGTCAAACATTGTTTAGCTAGTTTGATTTTCATTGTCAGCAATCCACAGCAAAGCAAATAGTGAGTTTAATGACACATTTTATGTTGTAAACAAGAAACAACCTTTAAAGCAGACTGGTTAAAAATTGTCTTTATTCTCGCTATATTGACAATTATACAAACATTTACAAATTAGCACTACTAAACATTACAAAACTAGCACTGTCAAAAATAAATGTAGCAAAATGGTTCTAGACATTGATGTAGAACCTCATTATGTGATTATTTTTAGATTATTTTTAATAGAAACCCAATGCTGTTAAAAGAAACAACATTGGGCTCATTCAGATTAATTAACACCTGAAGGTCCATTAATCATAGTTATATGAGTTATATAATTATAATAGTTATTACATTAGAATAGTTGTTATAAAATATAACAATAAAAATAAATAATAATGCTATTAGTTTTTGATTATATATATACAACATAACTCAAAATCTTTAGCACACAAACTAAACTAAACTTTATGCAGTACACGAAGTCCTTATCCATTCAAACAATTTATAGTCAGTTTAAAAGTATATTTAATAATAATAACAATAATAAAATAATGTTTTAGTAATAATGTTTTAATCAGCATTTAATCAGAAAGTTAATTAACACTTTATGATGACTTATTGTGGTCCAATTATTAATTGTTGTACTTATTAATAATTATTAACTATTGTAATTATGTACTAATATAGATTAATACATACCTAGAAAGAAGAAAATGTATCACTTGTGTTTATAATTGTGTACCTTAAAACAAAGTGTGGCTTGGTTTTTGGTTAAATGTTTTAGATGGAAAGACTGTTTTAGGTTTTTTACTGGATAAAATTTTTTGCTTATCAAGTGCATCCATATTACCTTAAGTTTCATTATACTTCACATTCGCAAAACTCACCAAAGCCTGTTAATCTACAGCATCAAGCCAAAGAACACTTTTGGCATCTTTATTTTTAAGCATTTGATTTGTTATTGCCTGAGCAACAGAAGACAAAATATGTCTCAATAAAAGTGTATTACAGAGGCAACAGTTTCATAGCAGTAGGGGTAAGAAAAGGTCTCCTGTCTGGCTTTGAGACTGAAAGAGAGATAAAGAGCAATAAAAAGAGGAAATATCTTTCAAGTTCCTGGGCAGTTTGCTTGAACAAACCCTGGACAGCTTGAGGAACAATAACCCTGTAGCCACGAATACTTTATACACCACCATCAAAAGCCATGAATTGGACATAAATGACAGATAGTACAACCTGCAGTACACAGAACAAGAGCATAAAAGCAAGACATGGCCTGTTCACTGCAGTTCATAACAGATGAGGTTAAAAATGATTCTCACACACAACAAAAAAAAAATAACTAACACACAAAACTTTTCAAGCCTTCACATATTATAATATTTTACACATACTATAATATTATAATATTTTGTTGTACATTTCATGAAGTCTGAATTAGAAACTCTAAATTGAAAGTTTCAGACAGAACACAACAAAGCAGTGTGTGTGTGTGTGTGTGTGTGTGTCTGTCTGCGTGTGTGTGTGTGTGTGTGAGAGAGAGAGAGAGAGAGACAGAGAGAGAGAGAGAGAGAGAGAGAGAGAGAGAGAGAGAGATTAAATAAAACCTGTAATATGTCAGGTTCTGTGAAAAAGAGTGAATTATGGGAGAAAGTTGAGGCCAAATCTGGTTTAATTGTGTTAAAGAAAAAAGTTCCATTTCCATAATAGTTCATGTCGACTGAACTACAATAAACAACATTTATGACACTATGTTGCGAACATGGCCTAGCTTGAACACCAACCAACCATGAAATCTGAGCTGTGTTCAATTGTTGCCAAACATTTGTTAGTCGACATATGTCAAAAGGTATAGTACAAAAAATATTATACACACTGTAAAACATTTCAAGCTTGTTAAACTCAGAAACAAAAGTTCACATGCTGCCTTAAAGAGCTAACTAAACTCAGCTTGAAGTTAAATAAGTTGTTTAACTACTGATAATACATTGTTATATCTTGATGCACTGAATCAAAACAACTTTTTCATCTTGAAATTATCTTGTCAAATTAACATACGTATCATAACAACACATGTTAACAGAGGATTACATTTTTTTTCAAGACTTCTAAGGTGGAAAAAATGATTTGCCATTTATTTCAACTTTACAATGAATCAAAATACAACAACTGCTTCATAAATAACATTTATTTCAAAACACTTTTTGCAATATTTGCTCCACTCATACTTTTGGGAGGGGTCTGGGTGGTAAACAGTCAAAATGTCAACATTTTTTGATAATTATTATGTTATTCTTTAATTATAGTTAATCCAAAATCTAAGTGGGTAGAGCTATATGGTACATGGTTTTTTTGTAGGGCATTTAAGCAAGTAAGTAGGGGAAAAAAGAAGATGAAAATCTTAACTTTTGTTTGGACCCTTAAAAAATGACATGGGTGTTTAACTTCTTTAGGTGTAGAATGCATACTAGCCATATTCTCATAGGCTTTCTTTACAGTGAAAGGGATATCTGATGTGAATTCTATTCTGATTTTCAAGGTTATACATGACAAATCTGAAATACATTTCTATAACAAACTCATTGCTGGATCACACTGTATTAGCTAAAATCATAAAAACTCAATAAGTAACCAAAAATGATGGAGAGCTTTCCAGAATTTTTGATCAGTCACACTTTAATGAGAAGAGAGGATATAATAACTTACTAAGTAACATACAACCTGACTGTGTTTCATCTCACTACTCATATCTCAGCAACATTTTTCTGCTGTTGTTTTTTCAGACACCAGTGAACAATGCTTCAAAGCCATCCTGTCACAACTTCAACATGAGCCACCAGCTACTCAAAATAATAATCCTTAAAATTCCAAGCAAACATAACATTTTAATTTAGGTGCAATATTGTGAATTAAAATTGGCTAGCTTTGATATATGTGATGTGACTAAAATCATGAGTATAATCTTGGTTCAAAGAGGACATTTAAAGACAAATTAATCATCCAAATCAGGTAAGTCTATATATTTTAAGATCAGTAAAAGGTGCTCTTGAAAATTACCAAAACCAAAACTGTAGAATATTGACCTTTACTTTAACTTTAGCACATTTGACTTTGTAAATGTAGCCCAATTTGTTCAAATAATTAGTTCAGTATCTCAATATTGTTCATATGGATATCAAATGTCTATATGCTTTATTATAGGTTAAAAAGGTTAATGGTATTTTTCACACAATTTGACTATGACAGGAACATTTCCCAGTCTAGCAGATAGTATATTTTTAAAATGCACAATACAAGTCCAATGCCACTGACGTCCTACTAAGGTATTACTCCACTGGTATGTTAGCTGTAACATATAAGTGTTTTAATTGTCTTAAATGGATGGTGTCTGTACCATCAATGCTGCAATTACACTCAAAGTTTTTACATCATAGTTCTGTTTAAAAACAAACAAACAAACAAACAAACAAAAACAGAGAAACCTGCTGCTACAGATGAAAAGAAAAACCTGAGGTAGTAAAAACAGTTTCACTATAATAAAAGCTCCTGTAATCCCCCCCTCTCTGCTGGATTAAGAAACACTGACATGCTGTAATTAGAGTTTCCTGTCCTCCTGAATCACGTGGTGATTTCCAGGCACTGACAGCCATATCACACTCTTGCTGAGGCTGCCTCTCAACTTTAGTCAAAGTGAGAGCAGCATTGAGCACCATTTAAACTATCATTTATTTTTTATCTATCTATCATTGTGTGACTGTATGTAATAATCCATAACTTTTATCATTGTACTTTTATAGTACACTAGTTATTTGAATATGAAGACTAGGCTAACAACAATCTGTGTAGCCCTACCTTGTAAAGTGCATGAATATTATAGTTTTGTATGCTTTATTGAAATTGTAAATTGTTTAAAAATAACCAAAGCAAATTAAATTGAGGCTTCTCTTTAGCATTACCTAAAATCTCTTGCATCTGCATCTCTTGCAAAGTGACTTGCATCTTGGAAAGTCACAAGGTATGTGTGTGTGTTTGTGTGTGTGTGTGCATGCACATATGTGCATGTGTGGAACAATATGCTTGGTCTAGAAATCAAGAAATACTTAGGGAAAATGTTTATGTACACTTTAGGGTACAATGTAACATTTATTGTTAAAATTTTCAATGGGGTCCAAGAGAGTAATCTAGTGCACATGCTTCTATTTTGCATTCATTTTACTTTCTTTAATTAAAATTAATACACACTTTGTGTGAAAGCAATATAGACATACACTTCTGAAACGCTAAGTATAATTATTTGTATTTTTTATTTTATTCTTTTATATATAAATAATACATACTATTTATATATTTTATTATTTTACATGAATGACAGCTTTAAAGAAGCAGTAAAGTGTGTGTGTGTGTGTGTGTATGTCTACAAAGTAATGTCAGTTAATAAAAAAAAATTAATATAATATAACAGTATAAAATACTATAATTTTGCATAAGTGCATAAATATTTGTCAAGACAGTAGTTTATGCAGGTTATTTACAGATTTACCAGTGACTGGACCTGCAACTTACAATCAGTACACTGCACAGACACCAACTGCCTGGACCTCTGCTGGGCACAGACTAATATAGTGTATATTGTAGCACAAAGTTATTTTTATCCAAAGGTTCTGGTTATCTCATATTCTTATCATTAACATTATATTTTTAGCACTATATGTTTAGCACTTAAAACATAACAGTGGGAGGTAGCCTGACTGAAATACAACCTGCATATAGAGGGATTAGTTTTAACACTATGACACTACGAATACGAGACGAAGGCTCATTCATTAAATCTTCTACAGCTGTCATAAACATAAAACACATTTCTGTTTAACTGTACTGATGTACTTTGTATAAATATCTAAATTGGTAAGTTAACCGAACTACACTCAGTATTGCAGCTGGTGTTGTGTTTTAAAGAGTCCCACTCACACATGTACTTGTACACAAATCAACCATAACATTAAAACCACCAATAGGTGAAGTAAATTACCTTGTTACAATGAAATCTGTCAAGGACTGCAAGTGAGTTGATGTGTTGTAAGCAGGAAAAATGGGCAAGGATCTCTGACAAGAAGCAAATGGCAAGACAACTGGATCAGAACATCTCCAGAACGTCAAGGTTTGTAGTCTGTTCCAGGTTTATAATGGTATGTAACAAGGTGCTCAAGGAAAAACAAACAGTGGTCTCCCAAGGCTCAATGATGTAATTCAGTGAAGGCCTTAGACCTTACAGGGCTTAAAGGATCGGCTGCTAAAGCGTTGGTTTCAGATAAAAAAAAGGATAGCTCTTTTGCAGTCCATGCTTCAATGAGTTTCACTGTTTTGAATGCACAATAGAATGCAGGTTGTTTTAGTAGTATGGCTGATGACAATTCTACATATTTTATTTCTCAACCTTAATATTCAGTCTTGTGTGCTTTCACTGCTTTCACTTTGTGCCCAAATTTGACTGAGCCGACAAATTAAGGATTCTTAGTCAAAATTGACAAAATATGTTGTCAGAGGTGATGCAATAGAAGAATCACTGTTTTTTTCAAAAGCCTCAATTGATAGTTGTTTAAATCTGTTTTAAATATTATTGTTTAGTTATTTGGTGTTTAGATTGTGAATTGTGTTTTGCAGTGGAGATCTTAGGCTTAACATGACTCGTTAGCCTTTTCATTTTTAATACAGAAAGAAAGAAAGTTAGGCGCGTTAGGAACTTCTGTTCAAATGAAGCTGAAATCATACCTGTGCGCTCCTGATGTGTAGACCGTTGGATCCACCAAAGCCTAGCCAGTGTTCTGATGTGATGTTTTCCTCAGCATAATCCGCCGGCTCACATCGCTCTCTCCGTCCCGGTCTCTCTCTCTCTCTCTCTCTCTCTCTCTCTCTCTCTCTCTCTCTCTCTCTCTCGCTCAGAGCGCAGACACTCAAACGCCTCTCAGTGAGGCTCGCGCTGTTGTTCTTGGGGTAACACATCCTGAAGCAGTGATGACTCCTGCCCCTGTCTGCACACCTGACACGCACACTACCTCCTATTAACCATTATTATTATTATTATTGTTATTGTTATTATGATAATGATGATCATGATAATTATTATTATACTTATTATCGTTATTATTAGTATTATTACTATCGTTATTATAATTATTATCATAATTATTTTTTATTATTACTATGATGATGATGATAATTGTTATTATTATAATAATAATAATAATTATAATTATTATTATTATTACTATCGTTATTATAATTATTATCATTATTATTATTTTCTTTATTATTACTATGATGATGATGATAATTGTTATTATTATTATTATAATTATTATTATTGTTACTATTATTATTATTACTATTGTTATTATAATTATTATTATTATAATTATTATTACTATGATGATGATGATCATTATTATTATTATTATAATTATTATCGTTATTATTATAATTATTATTACTACTACTACTACTATCATTATTATACTTATTATCTTTATTATTATTACTATTTATTATTGTTGTTGTTGCTGTTGTTGTTGTACTTTTAGCATTAATATTAATTCTGAATATAATTCAGACAGCCTCAGTTCTTCAAGGATTCCTCAACATGTGTGGAACATTTCTTTCACATCCAGGTCCTGGGTGATATGATTACATCATGAGCACTTTCCTGTTGAGACGTCAGGTTCTACCGCAGCCTACTGACCTCACTGACCTTTTGAACCTAGATTGGGACGTGGTGCATTATCCTACTGGAGGAAGCCATTAGAAATGAGTGAAAGGTGATCAGGGAAGGATGCAGGAACCAGAAACAGTTTTCCAGTCTTCAGCTGTTCAGATTTCTGTTCATAGCTGACAGAGCGGATGACATTCTACTGTTGTATCTCATTCTGGGTTATTCTCTCCCTCTCGTCAAAATGTCTTTCGAATCTGACGATCTCACTTACTCAGTGTCACTTTTTCCTCCATTCTAATGATTGGACGCATCTGCATGGTTTTATTTGCACTGCTGACCCATGATTAGACATCCAAATTCAGACACTGTCATAATTGTCTGAATGTTGTATATTTTATTTCATGTCAGTATTGGACGGTTCATGCTGATGCTGGTGTTAAATACACACAGTGCTACACTATTAGCACATAATAATTTGTTCTGGTGGCGCCATCGTGTGGCAAATTTTTGCATCATGACTCACTGAAATTTCCCCCTTAGCAAAATTACTGTTATGGAGTTTTACAAGTCCACGAAGAAGTCCATGTCAATATACACCCTACATGACTTACAATAAGAAGAACAAATATGTTTATTTAAAGAGAAGATACTGAAGAAAGAACAACCCTGATGGGAAATTCATATAAGAGGGACATATAAAGGCAGTGTCCAGAACAGTAGCTCTGACAGACTGACATACTGACAGAGGTTACTTGTATGTACAGATGAGACAAAATTAAGGGAAGAAGAGAAAAGGAGGTTTAACATGATCCTATCCAGGCATAACTGCTGTCACTAAAGGGACTGAGTACCTTGTGAAATGGGCGTCGCTGTATGTCACTGGTTGTTTTAATTATTATCTGGACCAATTGCGTTCGTTCTGCCTCAGAGGCCTGAACTGCTTTGAGCTTTATTAATGATTAGGTCCAAACACTGAAACACTTTGCCTTGCAGGCAGTGTCTGTCTCTTTACAAAGTGTCAGATTTTTTTGTTTTGTTTGTTTTTTTGACTGAGGTGACAGACAGTCAGACTCTCTTGATCCAAATTCTGATAGAAATCCTTACTTCCTGAACCTGGTTCTTCACAAAGCCAGGATTTCCTTTCATCACTGCAGACCTCACTACAGGTGCATCTCTCAGGAAAGTACAGGCATCCTTACAGATTAGATGACACATTTTGTGATGCACCCTGCCTTTCGTTGATGGGTTTGATTTGTGGGGGGGTATCTGTGGTTTTCAGGAATGCAGTTGTCGCTGATCCAATGTCATTTCAACTCCAACTCCTCTTCTGTCCTGCCAGTGGTTTCAAGTTTCTGAGAAGCATTAGGGTCATTGTTTTACACTGCATTAAGGGAACCTTAATGCAGATATAATTAGTTCTAAGGACATATTATTTACATTATGATTTTTTACAAACAGCTGCTGCTTTCAGTAACAGGCATCATCTCCAGATCTTTGTTGAGCACAGGATAAAGAAGTGCTTGGAAGTTTGTGAACCCTTGAGAATTTTCTATTTATGGATATATTTGACCTAAAACCTCATCAGATTTTTAGAGGACCTAAAATTTTATTAAGAGCAGGAAATAGAAAAATGAAAAATATATATGGTCATTTTTTTTATTGAGGAAAATTATCCAGTATTCATATCTGTGACTGGCGAAAGTATGTGGACTATTTCAGTAGCTGGTGATTGCTGATTAGTCCTCAGTTTTTTATGCTGGGATGAAGTTTTTCTATTTTCACTTAACACTTCTCATTAAAAATTTATTTGGTCTCATCCAATCACAAAACATTGTTCCATCACCCTTCCAAAAATGGCAGACAGGAAGCAGAGTTCTTTTTGGACTTTTTTTTTCTTTGCAACCCTACCATGTACACCTTAGTCAGTATGAGAAAGGCCTATAATTGTTTTGTTTGTTTGTTTTTAATTTGTTTTTTTAATATATCAATTTGTACACAATCTGTCTGAATGTTAATCGGTGATGTGTAAACTCTTTAGAAATGGTTTGTAAACTTTTCCACTCTGATGAGCATAATAATTCTTCTTCAGAAGAGTTCAGAAATCTGCATCATACACTTCCACTAACATATTGTGGAAGTCACTTTGATAGATCCCTGTAATTTAAATATAACACATAATTAAATAGTTGTAATTCAATAGTTCCCAGAATCCATTCAGCAGAGGGAAGAGCCTTTTGTTACAAAGCCCCCCAGCTCTGGAATAACCTTCCAGATAATGATCAGGACTCAGACACAGTTTCAGTCTCCAAGTCAATGCTGAAAACTCGCTTGTTCAGTTGAGCTTTTTGGAATGAATGTCTCACCTTCAGATCCAGGTATTCATGGGCATAGGGAATTTTATGGCAACTATGGATGTTTCTGCTGTTGTCATAATCACTCAGGTTGGATGGTGGAGTGGTTGGATGCCAATGTTTCAGGATTCTCTCCTGTTTATGATACTTTCTGGTTCTCTGCCGTAGTCACTTGCCACAATCTGAGAATGACATTTTTCTTTACATGAACTACATCTATACCTTTCCCTAATTAATCATGACCCATCTGCCAGGGCTGATGAAAGGCTAAACCTTGAGCTCCCCTGTGACCCCTTCAGAGGCTGATCTCAGGCACCCATCTGAGAAGGACCCCAAGCTCCACTGCAACCCCTTCACATTGGCTGCCCACCTTCTGGCTACTGAACCTGGACTAGTTTTCCACCCTGCACTGGATTAGTTACCCACCGTCCATTACCAACTATGTAGAAATTTACACAGACCCTAATTAGCTTCTACTGCTTCTATTATGTCCACCATTAAACTAACATTATTTCAGTACACCTAAATAGTACAGCAGACACGTGAGGGTCCAGGGTCCCCTTATCAACTATGTATAAGTAGTTTGACCAGAAAAGGATGGGTCCCCTCTTGTGAGCCTTCCTCTCAAAGTTTCTCCCTCCAGCTCTGAGGGAGTTTTTCCTGGACACTGTCAGCCTTTGGCTTGCTTACTGGGGAGGTTATGTCTTTATCTTTATCTTTAATCTTTTGTTTCATGTTTTCACATTCATATTTATGACCTCTGTAAACCTGGTCTGTGACATCAGTTCTAAAAATTGCTATACAAATAAATTTTTATTTGATTTTATATTTTTGCCTCATTTATTTGATTTGGTTCTCCTTATTTACTTTTAGAACTGGTGTAAATGCAGAAGTATAAAATAATTTACAGGGTTCACAAAAAGATTAAAAAAAATAAATAAATAAAAAAAATAAAAAAAGAGATAATAGGAAAAAGTGTTTAGTTACACCAGTATTTCCAAAACCTGTTCCTGGAGGCACACCTGCCCTACAAATTTTAGCTTTTAACACACCCCTTACAACTCTGAAGGGCTTGTTAATGAGCTGATTAGTTGAATCAGGTGTGTGGGGAGCAGGGTAAGCTCTAAAACAGGGGTTCTTAACCTGGGGGTCGCGATGTACTTCTAGGGGGGTCCCGAATGTGACACTAATTAAGACGTTTTGTAAGCTAAATGTGCGAATCAGATTTAAGCGCTAAACTTCTTCACACTCAGTCTTGATGGAGTGTCTCACATGAAGGACATGGCGTGACACACCCACTGTTAAAATAGAGCATTTTTAGAACGTTTCTTTCACTTAATCAAACTGACTCACTCGCTGTTCTGAATCTTGATTCAGGTTCGCGCATGCGCATTGTGGCTTGGCACGTCATCCAGGCTGGATTAAAATGGAGCGTTTTTTAGAAGGTCGAATTGGAAGTGCAAAACGCACTAGATCAGGGCTCGCAACCCACGGCTTATACCAACCATCCTTATACCGCGGCTCCGCGTGGCTCAGGGAAGTACATTATAAGTACTGTATAAGTACTGAAATGTATTTTGTTGTGTTCATTCTTTTTTCAATTTTCATTCTAAATTGGAAGATTATTGTGATCTAAAATTATACTTTATTATATTTTCGTCGCTCAAAATAAGCGTCACACTTGTGGAAGACGGCCAAACCACCAAAACCCGGCAGGTGTAAATCAACCTGATCTGGATCCGGAAACGAATCTGAAGCCGGAGCTGGATCTGACTGACATAGCTGACAAAGGCATGTGGGTGTCCGAATTCAAACGCTTGACAGAGGATCTTGAAGATGTTGCCCGTGAGAAGGCCACTGAAAATCACAAAAATTGAGTGATATTGAGAACTGTTGTAATTTTATGTTTTTCTTTTAACTTTGCATTCAAATGTTGACAACATTGTCATTAATTATTCATCATCCATATATAATCATCATGTAATCATTATATGTAATTCATGTACTCTTTATATACTTTATGAATCATGAAGCCTTATTGATATCATGTATTCTTGATCAGACTGATAATCATTATTTTAGTCAATATTACACTCTGTATTGTTATATAGACATTGTGTGAAGCATAGTTTATATGTATCCAGTTGATTACTTTAATCTAGCATTTATTTTATGATCACATTATGAAGATACACATATTTGTCTGTACTCAGTAAGATGTGTTGAAAATCAGCGTGACCAGTGCACTTAGAATGAAGTGTACTAATCTATGGGTTCATGGTAAAGGACATCTTCTTCCTGTCAGAAGGGAGGCAATGTAACTTCCATTATCAGCGGGAGACAAACCTCCCTTTGATAGGAACAAGGTCATAGAGGAACTGAAGTGGTCTTGTGATGGAGAACAACAGAGTAGATTTGTGAACTATGTATGAACTGAAGGATTTCATCATAAATGGGGAAGCAAACAGGAAAACAACTGTCTTATTGTCTAAGTCATACCTTAGCCGTAGGGTTTACGTCATTTCGGGTATAAAGGATGGAGTCAGATTCAAAACCTTTGAAGAACTGGGGCATTATGGCTGATACTCTGTATTGAAGCTGTAAAGGTTCTTCCACCATGATCCTGGCTGGGAATAAATACTTATTTATTTTTATCCTCTCTATGTCTACCTGACTACTTCTTATTAAACGAACACACCGGAGAAAAGGGTACCCATTTGGGTATGCCACATCATTTTTTCTACAGAACCTTCCAGGACAAACTTGTGTTTGAAACATGGAATGTCTGAATCCCCGACACCTATATAAACATGAAGAAATATGCATTTAAAGTCCTGATGATCTTCAGATCCACATACAGTATAAATGTGAGCAGCTGTTCTCCACCATGAACTATGTTAAAAACAAACACTGCTCACAGACAGAGACAGCTTACAGTCCTGCAAAGGGGAGAGTGACTTCATACAGCCCCGATCTGCAGACGCTCTGCGCAGAGCTTAAGGAGCATTAACCCCATTAACCAGGGTTGCTTTCTTTTAAGAATTCAAAATGTTCAAAAAGTGTTCATTAAATAATATCTAATTTTATTGGATTTCAAACACTATAGTTGTTTATACAAAGTGTAAAGGTAAGAAAAAGCAATATATACTGTGTTATCTTCATTTTAGATGTCAAAAATTATTTGTGGCTCCCACTGTTTTATTTTCCGTGGAAACTGGGTCCAAACGGCTCTTTGGGTGTTAAAGGTTGCCGACCCCTGTTCTAGAGGAACATCAGAACAGAAAAAAAACAAAGTGAGAAAATATGATGAAAAGTACTTGGAATATTTTACGAGTTATTGATACCGTTGTACCTTGGGGGGGGGGGGGGGGTCACGAAATTTACTGGAGCCTAAAAGGGGGCCGCATAGTGAAAAAGGTTAAGAACCTCTGCTCTAAAACACGCAGAGCATGTGTGCCTCCAGGAACAGGGTTGGGAAACACTGAGTTACACCACAGATATCTGATTATACGTTTCACAATGCTATATAATTTTTTAAGTGTTCCTACACAATACTCTGTATCAATTAGTAAAGGTGCTAGTAACACAACAGCACAAGTCAGAATGGAAAACATGCACAATGAGAAAACATTCTGTCAGGGACACCCATAAGATTTTTCCTTGCTTATGTCACCTGCAGCCAAGCATAAAACAGTCAGTTAATTCCTTCTTCATTTTGATGATGAGTGAATTAATTAAATGATAAATGATGACTTTTGGCTTCACATTTGGTGCCATGTATTCAGTGTTCATATAAGGTCCTACAGCTGTAATAATGAACATGTCCCTACATTTTGTTGGACATGTCAAGATGTGTGAACGATTTCATATTCATATTTACAGCCAAAGCATTTGGAAGATGCCCTAATCCAGAGCAAATAAAAGTTATTTTAAGTTAAAGAAGTAGGAATCTTATTGGTTCAGTGTGGTATGCATGTTTGAGTGAGGAATCTGAACTTCATTAAGGGCTGCAATGTGATGGACTATGCCAAGTCAAGCTATGAAATTTCTGAAATAAATTATTGTCTCAATCATTAAAATTTATTCTTGAATTAATGTCTTGGATGACTTGTTTACACAAATTGCAAAACATGTGCACAATACACACTTAACAAAAAAAAAAAAATACGAAAAATTCAAAATCATTCATTGTGCCAGAAGATTTGAAAAGACAAATTGAAAAGGAATATTTATCATTAAAATGATTGTCATATTGAAGTTTGCTTTTTTAAGCATAAACCATAAAATAAAAGAAAGAATCAGCATAGAAAACAGTGCAGTAAAGATCCATGTCTCTTGCTCCTCAGTTAATCTATGCAAAATATCTAGGCCTGCTTGGTTGATGCTGAAGTGAGCGAAACATTGGCGAGGCATCTATGGCTTTAAAAGTTCATCTCAACGTGCAGCATGACTCAGCACTCCTCTTTCACATATATCTGTTCATCTGTGTCCGACTCAAGATGTTCCAAACGATCCGTCTGTCCACTTATGATCTCATCTGGGGTTTTCATGAACCTTTTGTGAATATACACACAAAGCAGATATGTAATACACACCCCAATTATTCTATGCAAAAAGTCTGTCTTTTCTGAAGAAATCTGTATTTAGGCCTAAAACAGAGGAAATCATATAGGCAGAAATTCATAATCAGCACAAGGTCCATATGAACATTCACCAGCAGACATGAGCCTCTGTGCTTTGATTCAGCAAAGGTGGCTTTCATTTAATTAACTGCATTCACTTTAATCTGTTTTGTACAGGGTTTTTAATTCATGCATTTGTTGGATAACGCCAGTTGGTATTTTGTATTTTATTATATAAAAGGTAGGCAAAAAGTTCAGTTAACATTAATAGCTAGCTAATATTAGCTACCAGACTAAACAAAATGCTGTCAAATGTAACAATTATGGTTCAGTTACAGTTACAGTGGTGTGTGAAAGTTTGGGCAACCTTGTTAATTTTACTGATTTACCTTTATAAATCATTGATTGTTTGGATAAAAAATTCAGTTAAATTGATCATATAGGGGACAAACACAGTGATATTTGAGAAGTGAAATGAAGTTTATATGATTTACAGAAAGTGTGCAACAATTGGTTAAACAAAATTAGGCAGGTGCATGAATTTGGGCACTGTTGTCATTTTATTGATTTCAAAACCTTTAGAAGTAATTATTGGAACTCAAATTTGGTTTGGTAAGTTCAGTGACCCTTGACTTCCATACACAGGTTACTCCAATTATGAGAAAGGGTATTTAAGGGGGGCAATTGTAAGTTTTTCTCCTCTTCGCATCTTCTCTGAAGAGTCGCAGCTCAGGAGTCTCAGAACAACCTTCAAATGACCTGAAAACAAAGACTGTTCACCGTCATGGTTTAGGGGAAGGATACAGAAAGCCATCTCAGAGATTTCAGCTTTCAGTCTCCTTCTCCTTGTCTGTGAGAAACATTGAGCCTTGACTTGAACTGTGCCTGAGGTCTTCCATTTTCTCACAAAGTGGCAGACCGAGAAAAATCTCAAATAATCAGAAGCGAAGGATGTTGAGAACAGTCAGAGTCAAACCACAGACCAGCACCAAAGACCTACATCATTATCTTGCTGCTGATGGAGTCACTGTGCATTGTTCAACTATTCGGCACACTTTACACAAGGAGATGCTGTATTGGAGAGTGATGCAGAGGAAGCCTTTTCTCCACCCACATCACAAACAGAGCCGCTTGAGTTATGCTAAAGCACATTTGGACAAGCCAGCTTCATTTTGGAATAAGGTGCTGTGGACTGATGAAACAAAAATAGAGTTATTTGGGCAAAACAAGGGCCGTTAGGCATGGAGGAACAAGAACACAGCACTCCAAGAAAAACACCTGCTACCTACAGTAAAATTTGGAGGTGGTTCCATCATGCTGTGGGGCTCTGTGGCCAGTACAGGGACTGGGAATCTTGTTAAAGTTGAGGGACACATGGATTCCAATCAATATCAGCAGATTTTGGAGACCAATGTTCAGGAATCAGTGACAAACCTGAAGCTGCGGCGGGGCTGGATCTTCCAACAAGACAACGACCCTACACTACTCAAAATCTACTAAGGAATTCATGGAGAGGAACAAGCACAACAGTCTGGAATGTCCATCTCAGTCCCCACCTGAATATTACTGAAAATCTGAGGTGTCACTTAACGAGAGCTGTCCATGCTCTGAAACCATCAAACCTGAATGAACTAGAGATGTTTTGTAAAGAAGAACGGTCTAAAATACCTTCAGCCACAATCCAGACTCTCATTAGAACCTATAGGAAGCATTTAGAGGCTGTTATTTCTAGGAAAGGAGGATCTACTAAATATTGAGTTAAGAGTTTTATTTTGGTGCCCAAATTTAGGCACCTGCCTAATTTTGTTTAGACAATTATTGCACACTTTCTGTAACTCATATAAACTTCATTTAACTTCTCAAATATCACTGTGTTTGTCCCCTATATGATATATTTAACTGAATTTTTTATCCAAACAATCAATGATTTATAAAGGTAAATCAGGAAAATTAACAAGGCTGCCCAAACTTTCATACCCCAACTGTATGATTCATTTTAGGTTGAAAAACAGAAAACTCTGCACAGTGTGTGAATGCCCCTGCATGTCAGCAGATAGTATCCAGTCAACAGAATGGACCTGACACAAGGTAAAGTTAATGTTTATAGTAATTTATCGTAATCCAGTCTAGTAGTGCATTAGTGTACATTAGTTATAGCTATATGTAATGGTTAGTTAGGAAAGTAAATGAACATGATGGTTTGTCCTGATGTCCTTAAGTTTGGCACATTGAACATACAACCCTCATACACAAACAGCACCTCACAGTCAACTACCCTCCCATGAAATGCCTCAACAGTAAACAAATGTACAGTAGTCAGTCATATGTATTTAGTCCCAGTAATGTACAGCAATAATACTTATTATAAGTTCACCTCTTTTTTATAAACTAGAGCTTTATATTTATATATAGGTGTTATGTGGGTGGTGGGTTGTTCTCAGCACTGCAGTGACACCATGGTGATGGTGGTGTGTTAGTGTGTGTTGGTATGAGTTGATCAGACACAGCAGTGCCACACACCACTACTATGTCACTACAGTGCGAAGAATCACCCGTTTCCCAAATAATACCTGCTCTGTGGTGGTCCTATGGGGTCCTGAACAGTAAAGAACATAACAAGGTTTGCAGAAAAACAAATAGATAGCAGTCTAAATATAGAACTACAGAGTGCTGCTCTGTGGCAAGTGAAGCTGACAAAAATTAACAGTGAGTGTAGAATCAAGGAGGTGATCATAATGTTGTGTTTGACTGTAAACCAGTAAAAGTCATTGTGCTGTTATGTGAATCATAGTGTACATGTATTATGCCCCGACATGTTGTTAATCAAGAGATCACTATTTTCATAACCCATATTGGGTGTTCTAAAACCTGTTGACCGATTGTGTGTGTGTGTGTGTGTGTGTGTGTGTGTGTGTGTGTGTGTGTGTGTGTGTGTGTGTGTGTGTGTGTATATGTTCTTTAATAAAACAAAAGTTTTTCTAATTCAATGACTTGATTAATTGAGGGAATAATAAATATAACACCGATTGCGATTACTGAAAGAGTTTAATCTGTATTAGTTATAGATAAGTGCTAGTACAAAACAGGAAGAAATAGAATATAGTGTTCATGTTCAATCTTACTCTTCCTCACCTGAACAGCAGTCTCTGGCCTGGTTCTTTCCTGATGATGTTCAGTTTGTAGTAGTGTCTTAGTGCTCTTGACATTTTCTCATATGTCATGTTGGTTCTGTTCTGCAAGCACAACAATAAAGATTTTATAACAGCTATATTATGCTAAAGATCTTAATGTTAAGAATAAATAAAGAAATAATATTTTATTTATATTGACTGTGATACCTTATGGTTCCCCCATAATCGAGCCAGGCCATTGGGATCAAGGATTCGGAAAACTTTGGTTTCACGGTCCTCCCAACGAATATAGTTCTCATAGCGACTGTCTGAGAGGAGCTGGTACACATAGTCCCAAAGCAATCTGCAATCTAAAGATAAAAGGATTATTAAACTCACCTGACAATATCAGTAAGCAATGTCTCAGGAGAAATGCAAAAAGCACATTATAGTCCTATGTGTAAGTCCATATATATTACATACACCATTTATGCTAAATGTGCTGGCTTGTGTGCATGTTTAAAGGTTACAATCAGAAGGCAGTCAATTAGTTTTCTGTTAATTAATTAAGTTTCTGTCTGTCCTAAGAAGACCTTAACTACACTGTTTTCAGTTCTTAAAAAGCTTTTATTATGTGAATATTTCACTCTAGGTGGTATTTCACTGACTGGTCAAAGTTTTAAATTATATAAAAATTTATGACATATGAATACAATCAAACTGTTCCTAAAGTACAATAGGCAAGTAAGAACCATCACAATGATTTAAGCACATAGGCATTCAGCAATATTATAAATCTTCTGACCTATTTTTTACAACCATATCACTACATATATAGCAGCTAATACATAATTTGCTGATATATAAAAATCTTATATCCACTATATGTCCAAATGTTTGCAGGCACCCCTTATACTGAATGCACTGTCACTTTAAGTTCCACCCATTCTTCAGACTCAGACTGCCCTATAACATGATAGAATTCTTTACCCCAATAAATAAATAAATTATATATATATATATATATATATATATATATGCAGGTAAACAAACTAAGTTAAAAAAATATTGAAATAAAAGTATTGCACAATGTACTGTAGCAGAAACAACTTAAGTTATGGTGCCATCACTGTCACTTTGATGTATTGCAACTAAGTTCTGATGCTCATGCATAGTAAATATGGGTGAAGTTGTATTCAGAGAAATGTCAGTATGTGTGGAGTGGATCAGTTTAGTTGTCTGACTGCATCTGGGTAGATGTTTCTGCCTGCATGTAGCACAGCCTCATTCCAGAGGGAAGGGGGGTTAAAAGTCCATGTGCAGGGTGGGAGGGGTCACAGAGGATTCAGGATGCTGGTGGAGGATGCATGGCTATTGATCCTAACTGCCTGTGGCCTGCATGTCAGGAAATACAGGACCCATCTGCACAAGAATTAAGAGTTCCCAGTGCTGCCAGCTTGAACACTAGATTCTGTGGGATGATTGTATTAAATAAAAAACTGAAGTCCAAAAACATAAGCCTCACATGAGCATCCCTGTCCTCTTCGTGAGCGAGGGCCTGGTGGGTCACAGCAGTGATTGTGTCAGCTGTGGATCAGTTGTGCCTGTAAGCATACTGGTAAGAGTCCTCAGTCACATTGATGAGGCTTCAGGTGCCTCATCACCAACCTCTCAAAGCACTTTGTGATGACAGGATTGAGTGCAGTGGGGTGTTAATCATTGAGGCAACCCAGGTGGGGAATAGCATGTAAATACACCTGGGTTGAGGCTGCATTTTTTTTTAATGTCAAAGTCAGGTGGATTCAAAAGCATATAAAGCCGGACTGCTCAAGGTGGGATTCAATCCCAGCAATTTTTTGGATGAAAAGAAAGCAGCTACTTTTGAAGGGGAAAGTAAGGGGAAAAAAGCTCAGTTTTTACAGGCACAACACTGAAGAGAATTTTGGCACAGGGATGATTGTGGAGGTATTGAGGCATGGAGGACCTCACACACAGTCCCTCCGAACTCTACTTGATATCCCATCAAGACCAGGGGCTTTCTGGGTGTTGATCCTCTGCACTGTACTCCTCAACTGTGTGGTTGTTACTGTGATGGTTGGTGATTCATCCAGGGAGGGGGGAGCCGGGAGGGGATTGGAGGCCTTGAAGCGAGCATATAAAGGTGTTCAAGGTGTCTGGCACATCATTATTGACACTGATGTGCAAATGCACACATACAGCTTGTCTAGTCCCTGTAGAAGTACTGCCAATAGAAATAATTAATTGAATTAATTACTCTTAATGCCAGACATGGACTAGTGGGGTATAAAGCCCCCTAGCTTTGAGGTGATTTGGAGTATTCTCTGGAATGATGATGCTCCATCCAATACTTGATAGGGTGATGATCATCCAATATTCTTCACTGAAGAGCAATGCCCCAAAATCTAGGAGAAAGCCTTCCCCAGATAGTTACTCAGACAAATGCTGGATTAACTCTTTTTTAACACCCTTTACTTTTGTTTGAAAGAATCCACTTGTGTCCCAATACTTTTATCTGTACAGTGTGTGATATCAGGTAGAATTAGTGTACTTAATACTGATAATTTTGCTGAGAAATGTTCTATTTTTAGGTCATGTACACACTGATGCATGAATTTACTCAAATGTGACCTAGTCATGACACCACATAACGTTGATTAAATTATTTTAAAATATTTATAAATTATTTAAAACTATATAACTTAGTAATTAAAATTAATAATTCATACAGATGTACTCATTCACTGCACTTCATCTATGCAAGATAGAGTAAAACCTTTTGTTTTAAAATGCAAAATAAACTAAATTAACCATTTTGGTGAAAATAAATGATTACTGATAAGATCAGCAAAATATCCATATCGATATACACCTACCAGAACATGGAACTGCTATTTACTAAGCATGAACTTACCAGCGATACGTCCAATAGGCATGCCTTGCTCCTCTGGTGGCGAGATAGGCATGATGATCTGGTTGCGGTAGCGGGTGTCTTCCTGCTGGTGGAGCTGATGGGACTGCTGATGACCCGCTAAGCTCATGGGGTGGTGGTGATGAGAGTGGTGGTGATTGTGGTGGTGATGACCTTTTCCTTCACGGCCATTTTCTTGGGGCGCCGTCCTCCCATGCCTGAAGTCTCCTGGCACCCCTCCTCGTCCAGGGCTAAGAAGCAGCGGGTGCATGATGGCACTAGGCATCAGCTGGATGACACGGGGTGCTGCCGAGTCTTCTTGGCAGGGGCTGTCTGGCTGCAGGGACTCACGAGATGGAGGACAATGGCCATTCGGGGCAGTGGGAGACACAGACAGTGAATACAGGTCTTCAGGTAAATGATTGTTGCTGTTGGGCAGTTGGGAGGACGCTTGCTGGAGGTCCTCACCTGAAGCGAGAGGAAGCAGCTGTGTTGGATCAGAGGGTGACCGTCTTGGTGCAGGGTGGTGGGGTGAGCGTGAGCGGTGCCGGAGCTCAATAGTTGGGGGGTGGAAGGGTAGGCCATCTGTTCCACGTGGGGTCCGTAGTACCGTTTCTAATAGACAAAAAGAGAAGGTCAGGTTGCTGCAGGATTAATGTATATACAGTATGTATATTCTGTAGTATTTAAGTACCTAATACTAGGGTTTGGGCACCCTAGTCCAAATTACACATTGTCATTTTTAAATCAAAAGAAATTAAACACAGTCCCTGTAGCTATTTAAGTCTAAAATATTTTTTTTACTAAATCCCAAGGCACATTAACCTCTTTTTGCATGAAACAGCTTGCAAATATTATATTGTCTTTCAGGTCTATCCCCCAGGATATTTTGGATCATTCTACTTTTTTTGTTCTCCTTTTCAGATACTTAATTCAGGATTTGCTTGTCTTCTCTCCATCCTGTTTTACTTTCATATATACAGACCAATTGTTTCCAAAACATTGCAGGAATGTTTTCCTTATCTAAGAACATGAAGAAAAGCAGTAGCTAATGAAGATTACTTTCATTTTAAATAAATATGAAATGCTGCCTTATTGCTTTATTCATAGTTTTAATTGAATTTCTTCTTTAATTGAGTTTTTCAACAAGCTTACACTACTGTTTTCTTCAAAATAAATTACTCCAGATTTAAGGTGCATTATTACAAAAATACTTTTGAGCTTGGGAAAAAATACTTTTATAATCCTGAATGAAAAATAGCCTGAACTATAACATGAACACAGGAATGGTCTGGATTTTACTCCAATCCTAATCACAACATGTAGGAATAAACGGAAATTGAGGATCTGATGATACCTGAGAACCGGCTGAAACATGATTATAAAGCACTAAAATAATTGTGCAGTTGCAGTTTATTCATATTTGATGTCTATGACCAGGGAGATAAACTGCTGACATACTTAACCCTTGCATTCAAATGTCCAGCAGAGGGCCCCATAAGCACTTGTCAGTTTTTACTTTGTTCAAAAAAATTTTCCTTAAAAAGGTAAATAATATAAACATACATACTGTATATAAACTGTTTCACTTGGACAATTAAAGATTGAATAATTAGGATGACAGCAGTGTGTAAGTGGATGTCTACAAACTCCTTCAATTTCCAATCCTTTTACACAATTTACACTGAATAAGTCTGAAAGGTTGTTATCTTTGATGCACATCTTAACAGACAAGTTTGACCGCTCAAGGATTTATTGATGTATCTGCATCTAAAATTTTATGTGTTCCTCAATTTTGCAATGACGAGGCATGGCAACTTTTCAACTACCTTTTCAGCAAAACATGAACCTCATGACATGCTAATTAAATATAGGTGCATTTCCTTGTGTAACTGGTTTTCCTGTCAACATTCCAAACTGCCACTTCCTCACAGTCCACCTGTTCATTCAAGATACACCCAGGGTTATACTCAGTGTCTCTAAAGCCCTCAATGATAAAGAGGTCAAAGTCAATTTGCTACACAGGGAAATGGGCAAATTCCTTATTTATAGCCCCTGAACTAACATTAGAATTCATTGTACATAGTTTAGAGTCAACTGAAGCACAAACAAACAACACAATATCAGGAGTTTAGTAAGCGTAAACATCAGATTTCTGAGTTTATGCAATACCACGTTAATTTGGATGTTATTCTGTATTAACTGATCGATATAGAATCCAAGACAATACATATCACACCTATTCTGTATCTAATAGAGACACCATAGCTTGTCATATCTGTAAACACACTCACCCTCAGGTTTATGTTGTTGAAGTGCTGCTTCAGGCAGTGAGTGGAAGGGGTTTCCAGGGTAATATGTGGAAGGAAAGGATGAGTGGGGCTTTCTCTGCTTCAGAATGTGCTGCAGGAGTTCATACAGAACATCTCCTGTGGAAGACCAGCACAAAATAAGACACAAAAACAAACCTTAAGTGCCAAACTGCTGCTTATTCTGTGACAATACGCTTAAAACTTCTTCTCAGAAACAAATAACATAATACATGAAGGACCGATACTATTTGATGTCCACTCTTGTCATTTCAAGGACAGTGGAAAGGACAAAGTGATACACCATTTGAGGAACTTCCTTCCATATGATATCTTACAAAAATCTGTATTTTGGGCCACTTCCAGTAAGAATTTCAAGGAAATGACTCTCATAAAGGAAGTCAGACATTCACACAAACGTACAAAAACAAAGCAAGATACATTTCAGTTCTCACTTTTTTGTCAGCCTGAAGCTGGGAGGGAAATTCCTAGTTCTACCAGGTGACAGTTGTGGCTAGCTTAACACTTCCTTATCAAATGTTTACCCAATTTTTAAACTTCCTCCCATGTACTATGCAGCCAAAACCCTGCTTTCCACCTCCACTGCTTTCTGTTATCTTCAATCCTCAAAGTATGTCTAATTTTCAAACACATATCTCATTCTTTAATCTTTGATCAATAATATTTTAACAGAATGAATTACAGCATAACATAACAGTAAGACTTCCAGAAACAGCCATTGCTCACTCTTTGTACAAGTTTGTTTTTGTGTATTTTCATGACACAAAATGCTCTGATTTTGTAAACCCAGAGAAAAAGAATTAGACTAAGAAAAGGGTTTATTTTGTTTGTTTGTTTTTTTAAAACCAAAATATAAATAAACAAATAAATTGTAATTTTAAGGTCATACTGGAAGGCCAGTATTTACCATTCAATACATGGTTTATCCTAGTTTATCTAAATCAGTGTTTCCCAACCCTGTTCCTGGAGGCACACCTGCTCTGCATGTTTTAGAGCTTACCCTGCTCCCCACACACCTGATTCAACTAATCAGCTCATTAACAAGCCCTTCAGAGTTGCAAGGGGTGTGTTAAAGCTAAAATGTACAGGGCAGGTGTGCCTCCAGGAACAGGTTATGTGAAACACTGATCTAAATAAATCAAGCGTAACTAAACTAATATATAAATAGGCCTTGATACATGAAACTTTGTTCTGTTTGGCTTGACTGAGATGCCCAGATTCTAATAAGAACCTTGGTGTTTTCGTGAACCATCCCACATTTACTACAGTTTTAGTGGATCTGAGGATACGTCTCAGAATACATCACCAACAGAGGGTGTTGCCCAGCTTCAGTAAATAGAAATGTATAGACTAACTACAAGTGTTTGCTTTTTGGAGAAAAACAAATGTCTCTAACAACACAAACATGGATCAACTTTGGTGATAAGATGTTGAAGACTACAACAATTGTATGTCATTGCTCCTTGATCCTGTACAACTAAACACACCCACAAAAAAAGTGTACTAGGTTTACTAATCTACTCATTAATCTGTGTTTTGTTGATGGAAATGCACAGAACGGTTCACGTAAAGTGAGCGAACAAACTTAATATTTTATAGTAATTTTCGCCCTGTATTCTTCAAATGGGGGTGGGGTGATATAGCTAAACATATAAAACTAAAGAAATGTCTTCTCTAATAATTACATTTTCACAAATTATTTTTATATATTATTGTCTTCTGAGAAGTTAGGACACTTCCACCTTTATCACTACTTTACCTCAGAGCAGACAACAGGATCCATAAAAACAATCCAACAATCCTAAAATGTCATTACGGGACCTACAGGTAGCTCTCAGTTGATGTCAAAGTGCAGCATCTACCATGAGAAACAGACAAAACAAGTTTGATTTTCATGGAAGATGTGCAAAGAGAAAACCCTTGCTGTCAAAAAAGATATGTTTGGCACTAACCAAAAATACACATTTGAGCACAAAAACCTCATACAAATTGTGAAGCATAGAGGTGGAAGTGTCATGTTTTGGAACCGTTTTGCTGCAGCAGAGATGCACACAATAGAAACCACTATGAAATCTTTATTGTATCAGAGGGGGCTTATGGAAAATATAAGACAGTCTGTACAAAACTGATGCTGAAACACCACATAGCTGAAAGAATGCCACATGGAGGAGTGGGAAATCTTTCTTTCATGCAATAGCAGAGAGGTTATAGGAATCATCTAATATTCTAATCTAATATTTCAGTCAACGAGGAAATACCATCTTTTTGAGCATAGGGTGCCTCAAAAAATATTTTTCCTCACAAAAAATATTGCAAATGATTTTTAAAATATATTTCTTCAGTTTTATGTGTTTAGTTATATCACCTTCATCTATTTAATATAGTTAAAATGAAGATCAACTGTCCATGTGTTTAAATATGTAAAAAAAAAAATAAAAAAAAGTCGAAGCTGTTCATTGGGTGTCCTAATGTTTTTAGATGACTGTTAGTGTATATATTGACATGCATCAATAATTGCACAAACAACAAATTCAAACTACTGACTGCAAAATTTATGTTTATCTAAACTGAGTATTCCACAGCACTGCAAAACATGCTGTAAATTAACCTGTGTATTTTCCCATGCCAATATAGGTCACCTGAGTGGGGAGAGCGGTAACGGAAGTCCTCCTTGGTGAGCAGCAGGAGAGCCTTGCCATTCATCTGGAAGCTTCCACTTGAGATGGGCCGCAACGCAAACTCTCTCTCTGCCCAGCGCAGCCATTGCCCAACATCCTCTCTGCTCCAGAACACAGGCTGGAGGCCTGTAGGTATTACCAGAGGCAGTGGAAAAAAAGTTACTTAACGCACAACAATGTGCTCAAATAAGTGCATTAAAATAAAGTAAAATGGTGAGTCATAGAATGATTTCATTCCATGGTTATTTCATGAAATGAAAATGAAATTTAAGAGTAATACTGCTGCTACTACTACTAATAATAACAACAATCATCATGATCATCACAAAAATGTAGAAAATGTAGAAAAGTGTTTTTAGGCAGGGGGTGCAGATTACCCTTAAGAAAACAAAAAAATGTTAAAAATTATGCAAATGTTTTAGGCACCTAAGGACATTAAAAAAGTTAATGTTTAAGTGTGGTTATATGTTTGTTTTTCATCTTGTAAAGGCAACACATACAGTTAGAACAAATGCAAATGAGTAGTAGTTAAGTTAGCAAGTAGTAGTAGTAGTAGTAGTAGTAGTAGTAGTACTATATGTTCAAATGTTTGTGAACACACCTTCTAATAAATATATTCAGCTACACATGTGGACAAAAATTGTTGTACCTCTTTGGTAAATGAAAGAAAAACCCGCAATAGTCACAAAAATAACTTGAATCTGACTAAAGTAATAATAAAAGAAAATGCTATGAAAATTAACCAAAGAAAGTCAGCCACTGCTTTTCATCCATGCTTCAAAAGAATTATTTTTAAAAATAAACTCGTGAAACAGGCTGGGACAGAAATGATGGTACCCATAACTTGAAATTTTGTTGCACAACCTTTTGAGGCAATCACTGCAATCAAATGATTCCTATAACTGTCGATGAGACTTGTGCACCTCTCAGCAGGTATTTTGGCCCACTTTGGCCCACAGGTTTGAAGGGTGCCTTTCCCAGATGGCATGTTTCAGCTACTTCTAAAGATGGTCAATAGGATTTAGGTCAGGGTTCATAGAAGGCCTCTTCAGAATAGTCCAATGTTTTCCTCTTAGCCATTCTTGGGTGTTTTTAGCTGTGTGGGTCATTATCCTGTTGCAAGACCCATGATCTGCAACTGAGACCAAGCTTTCTGACACTGGGCAGCACATTTCTCTCTAGAATCCCTTGATAGTCTTGAGATGTCATTGTACCCTGAAAAGATTCAAGACACCCTGTGTCAGAGGGAGCAAAGCAGCCCCAGAACATAACAGAGTCTCCTCCATGTTTCACAGTAGGGACAGTGTTCTTTTCTTCATATGCTTAATTTATCTGAACATAGAGCTGATGTGCCTTGCCAAAAAGTTCAATTTCTGTCTCATCTGTCCACAGGACAGAACCATTGTGGCTTGTCAACATGTAGTTTGTCAAATTCCAGTTGGGCTTTTTTATGATTTGTTTTCAAAAATTGTGTCGTCCTTGGTCATCTCCCGTTAAGTCCACTTTGGCTCAAACAACGATGGACGGTGCGATCTGACATTGAAGTTCCTTGAGCTTGAAGTTCACCTTCAATCTCTTTAGAAGTTTTTTTGGGCTCTTTTGTTACCATTCGTATTATCTGTCTCTTTGATTTGTCATCAATTTTCCTTCTGTGGCCATGTCCACAGTGTGGTACACACCATGTCACCTAACAGCACACTGACTACAAAATTTTAATCAGTTAGTGGGCCTATATATAGGGCTACAGGTAGACACCTGTGATGCTAATTAGTGAACATACCTTGATTTAACATGTGCCTTTGGTCACATTATTTTCAGGGGTACCATCATTTTTGTCCAGGCCTGTTTGAGTTTACTTTTTAAATTAATTCTCTTGAACCACAGTTCAAATTCAATGTGGGATTTTCATTTGATAATTTTCATAGAATTTTTATTTATTATTACTTTTGTCATATTTGTGTGACCATTGTGGGTTTTTCTTTCATTACCCGAGTGGTACCAACAATTTTGTCCATGTGTCCATATTTTGTCCATATTTTAACTTGCACTCACTGCTGAAACAGAAGTGTAAATGCACACACAGCTTGTCTACTCCCTGGCATACATGTTACATGCAAGTTACTTAATGTACAGTGTGGAAAATTGTATTGTGAAAAAGTGTATTTCATACACTGCTGATTTTGCGAGTCTACAAAGTCTACACCTACAATGGAGAATGGAGAGGTCTGTAATAATTATCGTATGTACACTTCAACTGAGACATATTTAATCTAGAAATATTTAATTTAATTTAATTTAAATAATTAATTGGCATTTTATTTCATGAAATACATATTTGATACAGTAGAAAACATAATATTTGTACAAAAACATTTGTAGATGCTTCCTGTAGCTCTTGACCAAGTTTGTGGCAGGGATTTTGGTTTATTTCTCCATACAGATCTTCTCCAGAACTTCATCTCCCTCCAAAGATTTTTTACTGGGTCCAGGTCTGGAGACTGACTATGTCCACTCCAGGACCTTGAAATGCTTCTTATAGTTGCCCTGTTTCAGGTCATTGTCATGCTGGAAGACCCAGCCAT
The DNA here is from genome assembly GCA_034509495.1 of Acestrorhynchus altus. Taxonomy (NCBI): domain Eukaryota; kingdom Metazoa; phylum Chordata; class Actinopteri; order Characiformes; family Acestrorhynchidae; genus Acestrorhynchus; species Acestrorhynchus altus. The sequence continues at coordinate 28,446,101 of CM067501.1, read as the reverse complement.
GACCCATTTTCGGTGCTCTTATGGCAGGAACTGAACTTTGAATCTCAATCATCAGTTCAGTTTGATCTTGAATGTTAAAATGAGTGGCATCACAATGGCCATATGCTAAGAGCTGAACTTTTATTGAAGGTCTGCAAAGAGGAAATAGAAAAAAAATATCAGGACTAGACTCAAGATTCATCTGTCCAAAGCACTTTCTACAAGTAGTGGTGTGTTTTAGTGGTCATCTAGACCACTTATGGCAGGAACGAGGTTGTTCAAAATCTCATGATACATGGCCCATCCATCCTCCCTTCAATATGGTACAGCAGTCCTGACACCTTTGCAGAAAGGCATCCCCAAAAATGTATTTCCATCTCAATACTTCACAGTTGGGACAGTACATGCTCTGGACATCTGGCATGAGCAGAGGGACTTTGCGTGTACTGTAGAATTTTAATCCATGGAGACGTAGTGTGTAATGGTAATCTTTGAGAGTGTGGTTCCAGGTCTTTTCAGGTCATTGACAAGGTCCTCCCATGTAGTTCTGGGCTGATTCCTGTCCTTTTTCAGAATCTTACCCCATGAGGCAAGATCTTGCATGGAGCCCCAGACTGAGGAAGACTGACAGTTATTTTATGTTTCTTCCATTTTCTAATAATTGCACCAACAGTTGTTGCCTTCTCACCAATCTGCTTGCCTATTGCCCCAGCCTTTTGTGCCTGGTGTCCTTTGGTCTAGACAATGGTGGAGAGGCTGGAGTATGATTGTGTGGGCACAGAACTCTTTTATACAGGTAACAAGTTCAAACAGCTGCAATTAATAAAGTGTGCAGAGTAAGAGGCCTTCTTAAAGGTAATTTTGGTTGAATTCTTGTTGGTTGGTAGGTGATCACATACTTATTTCATATACATGAATTATTTAAAAATCATACATTTTAGATTCTCTTTCTCACAGTTGAAGTGAACCTATGATAACAAATTACAGACCCACTATGTAAGTGGGAAACATTGCAAAATTGGCAGCATATTAAATTATTTTCCACACTGTACACTGTTAAAATGATAAGATCTTTGAGGAACTTTTGCATGTTATTTAATTTGAAACTATGAAGGAACCTCTTATGGTGCCTCAAGAAACCGTCAATAAAAGGACAATGGTGTCTTGAAGGTTCCATGAAGCACCTTAAGAGGTTCCTCTGAAACTGAAGAACCTCCAAAAGTTCCTCAATGATCTTGTACTTTTTACAGCATACACTGAGTTTACACCGACTGAAAAACCTTATTCACAAGCACTTGCATTTATGTAAGCATGATCTCCTGTCAAACCACCATAAAAATTGCATTACTAAACACACCAGCAATATTTTTTTCTGCTTATTGTCTATGCCTTACCCAACAATTAATTACTGATGCATACACTAAATAGGTGAAGTGTTAACAGAAATAAATAGCTAATAGTTAGGGATAGACCATATGATTACTAATAATCTATGTATATTAATTGGATCACACATGACGCGAAACGGCTAGCAAGCTCTGTTTGAAAAACACCTTATTATTACGTTCTTATTCAAGCTGCTCCCAAGGCCTGGCTAAACCTATCTTGTCTAGTCAAACCAGAGATTTTGTCATGTAGTCACAGCCTAGACTGGCCCACGTTTCTAGTAATTCCAATAAATCTGCTTTTAAGGGGAGTATGGTATGTGGCAGAGGATATGTCTTAGAATGGGAAACACATTTCACAGTATGAAGATAATATAAGCATTTTTGTTTCTAGGTAAATGAAAGAAAGTATTATATTTCGATTTCATCTTTTTTGCCTTGTTGTCAGATTGCATCAGACCTTAATAAGTATATTCAGATTTAGTTTGGGCAAAAGACAATAGTGGAATTATTATGAGAAATAATTAGATGGGTGCAGGTATGCCTGCAAGCATTGTTTTGACAAACCCAATTCCTGGAGATTTACCTTTCTGCAGACTTCAGTTCCAACCCTCCAAGTTAAAGTACTATAAGAATCCTACCACAGGACTGATTAAAACTTTGATGTCAAAATCAAACTTTGCATCTCAATCATCAGTTCAGTTTGACCTTGAATGTTAAAATGAGTGGCATCACAATGGCCAGATGCTAAGAGCTAACTTTTATTGAAGGTCTGCAAAGAGGAAATAGAAAACAAATATCAGGACTAGACTGAAGATTCATCTGTCCAAAGCATTTTCTACAAGTAGTGGTGTGTTTTAGTGGTCATCTGGTCATTTTTAATTTAGTCCTTTTTCTATTTTTTCAATTTGAATACCTTTAATGAAGCATCTAACAGAACTTAGATATTGTATTATTTCCTTGCCCTAATTTATGCTCTAATGCCAAAATTGGCTCAGATTTTCCCCAATTGTATCTGCTATTTGGGGAACCTCCTTTCATGACTTGACAAGCATGACATGCATGCAGACGTTCATCTATGCAGAAGTAAGACATGCATGTATGCATATGTCCATCTATGCATTGGTATATTAATATACCAAAAGTATTCAACAAAACTAACATGAAATCACAGCAAAAACAAAAACGTCCTACCATAATATGGTTCCTTAATCGGCACCATAATTTAAAAACACTGCACATTGAGCTCAGGCTGCCAAGTGGCATGCATCCACTGCCTAGAATTTTCAGCTGCTGTCTAAGTAAGTGTTGCATGTTGAGCTGTGAGTGTGTGGACTGTCTTGGCATGCGCCTTGCTTATCAGTGGCAGTACTCCCACACTTCCTCCCTTAGTCTGACAGCTGGTATCTTTGACCCTCAGCATGCATGCACAGTCATCGTCATTATAGGAATCAACACCCACCCACCCCTCCTCCGCCCAACTAAACCATAACCCTTCCCTACACAACCTTTCCAACCCTTGCCTCCACACACCCTTAAAACTAGCAACAAACAAAGCCATCATTCGTGCACTTCCTATGAAATTAATGAGGCTTCTTTGAGACAATGCAAAATGCCTGTTTTCATTACTACACGAAATTCAAAAATTTATTAGTTATGCTCTCTTGGAAGTGGCCCTCTCACTGTATCACACTGTGATCAATCGTGACAGATATGTGATTTGCATTTGAAGTCTACTTTCAGTGTAGCTGCTTTTCTGACTTAATGTCACTGATTATTTTAAGAGTCTGGTACAGTATGCTACTCAATACATAAATGTTTGACACTTGATGAATGAATGAATGTATGAATACATTTCATATACTTATTTTTTTACATAATGCTCACACTGTCAGGCAAATTAAGGCTTATTAAAAATCACAAATTGAATTGGGCAAAAAACATTGGTGCATCCTTGCACATGATATTTGTACTTGCAGCCACTGCTGTATCTAAAATGTACAGGTGAAAAAATTTATTCAGTAACATATATGACCTTATGTACACTTATTGGTTTAAAAAAGGAACAGTCCATTTAACTTAAGGTTTAAGGTTGTATTGCCTCACTTTTTTCATTAATTAAAAAGATTAAATGTTTGTGTGTTTATGTGCTGAAAATGGTCACAATTCATTCTTCAAATCTTAGAACATTTTTAAAACCATTAAATTCTTAATTTAACATTTTCATTAGCTACTGCTTGTTGTGTCTCAATCAAAAAGCAGTCTGGGCTTAAACACTTCTTAAAACTTTAGAGTATGTAAATATACTGAAATCAAAATGGGCTGTCTTTCCAGCTTGATAGATTCTGATGTGGCCCTCTCAAGCGCTCTCTCCATCTCCACCTATCCGTTCCTTCCTCCTTTCTTGTCTGCTTGTTCCCTCATTGCTGACTGTTGATAAAAGCCTCAGCATCAGCCTAGCCTTACCGCAGGAGACTTCCTGTTCTGAAACTGAGCCTGTGTGTGTGTGTGTGTGTGTGTGTGTGTGTGTGTGTGTGTGTGTGTTGGGAGGGAGGGGGGGGTGCTTCCTGTTCGAGTGCATTGTGGGAAGTTAAGTTTGGGCTCATCTCCTTCCTCCTGTGGCTAACTGTCTCTGAAGGCTGTGTGCAGATGGTCGCTGCAGTAAGCTGGATACAGTCCCAGGGACAAGATCTCATAGGTCTGCTAACCGCATGACATATGATCATAGTAGGACTGTGAATTGATTTCGGCATAGTTAGTGCACTCATTTGGACACACTCAAACACACACAGCTTAATAAACCTTTCATGTTTGAAATTTGTATCTTTTAGCATCAGAATAAATACTAATTACTATTACTAATTATCATGAAAAATAATCAGTAAAATCAAGCAAGTAGACAAGAAAGGGGGATGGGAACAAAGATTTCTGTGTACATTTAAAATATTTTTGAAAAGATTAAAACCTAATTACATTTTGAATCACCAACACCAAATCAAGATGGAAGCTAAAGCTGAACCTCTGCATCCTGCATACACCCCAACCCCTATTCACCTATCTAGTTTAATGGCATAATTCCCACCCAACAGAATCATGGGAACTCCAAACACAAAGCATTCTTGACTCAAGAAAGTGCATGGTGTTTCCCAGGCAACCCCCACGCTCTGAGGATGAATGGAGGAGAGTGGAGATGATATCACTGCTATCTAGTGACATTGTTGCTGTTGCAATTCCCCCTCAAAGTGTCACAGAGCATGCACACACACACACACACACACACACACACACACACACACACACACACACACACACACACACACACACACACAGTGCATCGTCTATGCCAATGGTCATCATTATCATTATTATTATCTGACCTGACCTGAGGCAAGCATGGGTAAAAACTCCCTGCACACAGACCAGGCATTTACATGGATACGTTGATACTAATGAATCACGATCCATTTTCGAATAAAGTGTGTTGGAAATTAATATTAATACAATTTTTATTTATTTACTGTCAGCCAATTCATTTACCAGGTTCTACACTCATGAAAATGCAAGGTGTCATTATGTTCAAGTTATAATCATGTATAGGCACCACCAGTGCCTATACAGTGCATATGTAAAAGTTATAATCTGGGCAGTGTTGATATGAAAAAAAGGAATTTGTTACACACATACACACATACACACACATATATATATACACATACATATACACACACACATATATATACATAATCCTTTTTCTTCTCCTACTAAAGAAAAAGTGAGAACTCCTTTTGCCCTAACAACCGGTAATTCTCCTTGACACGCAATGTAGATGCAAAGGTTTTTTTAGATCAAACACCATGTTGATTGCACCCAGCGTGAAGGCTGTAATGTAGTCACACTCAAGTGCCTTATTTCATTCACTTCCTTTCATATTTGAAATAATACGATCATCTTGTATGTTGTGCTGGTTTTCTGTGCTCTAAAGCTCTGGGTAGGGATTGCTGGCAAACCCTCAAACTTTAGAGACAAATGTTGGAAAGCTAAGGCTAATGCTAAAGCTAAGGCCACAGGTTTCCCTTTTGCACAGCTCACTGGTAGGTTACCATGAAGATAGCACTGCAGTAACGCAAGACACACTAAACAAACGATTTACAAAGGCTGATTAGACGTTTCCTATAACCATCCACCAGTATCTAACTGACCAGGAGACAGCTTTTCCCAGTACTCTATGCAGACCTATTTCAGCTGAATGAAATTTGAGGAGTTAATTACCCCACAGCATCTCAAAGTATTAAGATCCAGGCTTTAACATGAAAGCTCCAAAATTAACTTACTTTCTTTTGAGCCATTGCTTGGTGGATTTACTGAAAGGTTTGGGTCATTGTCATGATGCATGGTCAGCTTCAGTTAGTCTCACATTCTCTAATACAGCAAAGGTGGTATGAGGTTTTTGTGCACAAATGCTGTGTTTGGTTTGTGCTTTTGTTGTCTTCTAGTATGTCTTCTGTTACTATGCCCAAATGCCACAACTTTAGATTCATCTGTCCAAAGCACAGTTCTAAATGTCTTGGTTTTTCTCTAGGTGTTCTCTCTTTTTGCTTTTGTTTATTGTCTGTTTCTGATGGTATATGCAGACCTTGGCATCAATTGTGGCAGGAGCTACCTGTAGGTCTTGTGATGAAATTTTGGGATTGTTGGAGACTACAATACACATCTTGGGACATGATCTGGACATGTTGACAGTTGTTCTCCACTTGTAAATAATTTTTGCATACAGTAGAATCAATTTGTCTTTTAAATCCATTCCCAGACACCTATGCAAGGATGTCACCATGGTAACATTTACATCAATCAAGAGCAAAAAAAGACAGCCTCCTCCAAAGTCCTCTCTAACAATGGTCTATTCATTTACAGCTGATGTGATGATGTGGGTTCTAAATAGGCATTTTAAGTAATAATAAACGTGGGAGTGTCCTAACTTCTTCCTTATAAAAACTGCATTTTCAATAACTGTTTTATCAATTATTTTTAAAGACATTTCTTCAGTTGTATTTTAGTTATATTACCTCAATCATTTAATATTGTTAAAATGAGAATAAAACGTACATATGTTTAACCACGCAACAAAAAGGTTTTCATTGGATGTCCAATTTAATTTTCCACATGACTGTATAACTCTTCATTCAGCACTAAATGGCATCATGTGTCTGATTTTGTGTGCGCAGGGGAGGATTCAACCTTGTCTAGTTTGACTTGAGTGTACTTCTAAAAAAAAAACCCCCCCAAAAAAACAAAATGAGAACATAACACTACAACAATTATTCTAAAGAGTGTTAATAGGGAGTTCGTCACCCTTGATGTTAGAACACTGTTGCAAAAATCTGACTGCATTCAGCAACAAGAGTATTAGTGAAGAAAGAATTGATTGTGAATGCTAGTTCTACCATTCATGTTATCCCAAACATTACACAGAGCTCCAAAGAACCCAATTCAACTGATTCACAGCTCAAACTTGTCTACAAGCTGCATGTGTGTGCAGAGTTTTAGAAGTCACCCACCTCTTCAATTTTTTTTTTAATTAAGTCCAAGACCTCAAATGCATACAAAGGTGAGCAGTAAACATTCAGGGAAATAAAACTATAATATAAATTGTATTTAAACAATTTACACATTGGTTAATAACTTACAGCTGATCCGTAGCAACATAATTAAATTAAAGAAAATTGATACAAAACATATAATCCCTTTCACTGTTAAAAACCAGAGTTGGAACAGACTATGTTGATGCCCTCTGTACCACAGTGCTTAAACAACACTGCAAGACACTTAACAAATAAAAACAGCATTATTATTCTTCGTGGAGCTTTCTTTTAGAGAAATTCAGTGGGAAACTGGAGAAAACTGAGGTTTCCACCAAACACTCAAATCCACAAAAGCATCAGAAGACAAATTTCTGAGAGTAAACCGTTTGCATGGTTGATGTCTCAAATGAGAACAGCTTGTACTTCAGCAGAAACACTGGATCAAGTCTCAGACAATGAGCTTGACACATGGACCTGCAGCAAGAAAGTCATTGCTAAGAGGGTAAAAAAAAGGATGATGCAGCACTGCCTGTGTCTGGGTGATGCAGCACAGCCAGTGGATTACTGAAAAATGCGGGCTGTTCTAAAACCTTTGACCAGTAGAGTAATCTCTCACGATTCTTGTGGTTCTAGCTGAAAAGGACCACAAACAGTTCTTTTTATTTAAATTGTAGCACACAGAACAATCAAGACCCCTTAAACAACCTTGTAATACATTCTCCCCTCCCTCTCTCTCCTTCCTCTCTAATGACATGTGAAGCCAGTTTGGAGCAGGAAGAGAAAAGGCTGCGCTCATTTTCTAGCCATTGGCATGTGAGAACAGTTTCCCTTTCAGAGCAAGGGGGAGGAAAGAAAAAAATACACAGTGCTCAGGCAGGAAGCACAGTCTGCCCACTCAGGAAATTCCTGAGGATGAGAGCAGCTTCCAGGCACAGGAAATTTCCCCACTGAAAAGTGTGTGCTCATATAATAAAACACACACACACACACACACACACACAGTACATAGACATAGACATGCAGACACATTCATATGCATGTCTTACTGAAATAATCTTCACTATCTAACTACAATCTGTCAAACATTAAAACATCTCAGTTACAATGTCAATTTCAACCACAGTTGTAATCAAACATTGTATTTTTGACTGTGTATTGTATGGTATTGTTGTGCATGCTTTGCACAGTACTAAGACAACTTTATCCTCATCACTGTAACAAAATTTTGGATTCCTGAAACACAAATATATAAGGGAAATAAACATACCCCAAAGGCCCTGGGCTTGATTCTGGAGAACAAATATTGATATTTGAACTCAACAGCAAACAAAAACATACAGCGCCCTCCATAATTATTGGCACCCCTAGTTAAAATGTATTTAAAGCCTTTGACTTTCATAAATAAGACAATGGCTACAAGAAAATAGCCACTCACCTGTAGATGTCCTTATATACACTCAAGAGTAATCATCAAAAAGTTCAAAACATCTGGAACTGTGACAAACAAGCCTGGAAGAGGATGCAAGTGTATCTTGCCACTGCACACAGGGATAAGGATGTTAAGAGAACGAAAAAGTTGTCCAAAGCTCACTGTAAGAGAACTGAATCAAATGGTTGCATCTTGGGGTTATGATATCTCCTAAACAACCATCAGGCGCTATCTACATGCAAATAAGCTGTTTGGGAGGCAAGCACGGAGAAAGCCTTTTCTGAGTTATACTCATAAGTGTAAACAGGAGGAGTTTGCCAAGCTGTACTGGGATTTTAACTGGGTTAGATGAGACTAAGATAGAGCTTTTTGGCAACAAACACTCTAAATGGGTCTTGTGTTACATCAAGGATGTGTACACAGAAAAACACCTCATGCCCACTGTTAAGTATGGGGGAGGATCAGTGACGCTGTGGGCCTGTTTCTCCTCCAAAGGACCTGGGAACTTTGTAAGGATGCATCGGATCATGAACTCATTGAAATATCAGGACATTTTGAATCAGAATCTGGTGGCCTCTGCCCAAAAGCTGAAGATGGGTCGTCACTGGATCTTTCAGGAAGATAATGACCCTAAACATGTGGACAAATCTACTCAAAAATGGTTCACAAGGCACAAAATCAAGCTCCTCTCATGGCCACCTCAGTCCGCAGACCTCAACCCCCAATAGAAAAGACAAAAGAGGTTTCTATCAGATAATCTAGCAAAGGTAGCTGGTTCATCAAACATCACTAGATACATTGGTGACAGTACAACACCTAGCAGGCTTGTGCAACATTGCAACTACTTTAGTGATAGCACAATAGCTGTCAGGCTCACAAAAGTGATACCCAAGTGGTAGCACACTGACTAGAAGACTTGTCCATCTTGGTGATAGTGCCCTGGCTAATGGGCTACTTTGGTGATAACAAAACAGTTAGTGTATGTTGGACAAGCAAACTAACTACCTTGGTGATAGCAACTGGCTAATTAATTTATCTAATTAAAATGTTACCTACCATAGCATTTGGAATTATGCATGAATGCAAATAATCCGGCTGTGCTGGAAAACATCTTTTTAGACCTTTGTGGCCATAAAACCCTTCACAAATTCTGTAGAATCAAATACAGTGCCTTGCTTAGCATTTGTTGTGTTTTGCTACCTCACAACATGTAATTAAAATGTATTTTTTGAGTGCTTGCATCATTTCATTTACAGAACATGCCTACAACTTTGAACTTTTTTTTTTTTATAGTGAAGCAAAGAAGAAGCTGTTCAGTGTGCATAACTATTTCTCCTTTTGCGGCAATTACAGCTGCAAGTCACTTTGGAGAACTCTATGACTTTATTTCTTTCCCACTTCTCAAGGCAAAACCGGTCCATCTCCTTCAATTTACATGCTTTCCATTGGTGAACAGCAATCTGACCACAGTTTGACCACATATTCTCAACTGGATTAAGGTCTGGGCTTTGACTAGGCCATTCCGATACATATATATATCCTAATCTCTTTTCATGCCTATTTTCATTGGTCTCTCCACACAATGTTTGTGTGGTATTTGTCCTTGACTGATCTTTATATTATTAGTCAGATATTTTAATTTCTGACTGTTTCTTGGCCATTCATCTTTGACAATGACTATAGTTTAATATGTAGCTAGCTAGTAAGTGCCATATACAAATTTTTCTTTGGCCTTTCCACTTTTTCTACACACAAGCACAAACACCCCCTGTTGTTGATTGGCTGGAATGTTTTTGGTCCAAGCCAAGCCACTTTGTTTTTCAATATTTAGAGCCAGTGCTGAGTATCAATTTTTCCACTGTGAAAAAAATGGGGGGAAAGTGCTTTCTAACACCTACAGACTGTAACCGAAAGGAAGAGCATCTACTGACCATATTCTCCTAATGAGAATACACAAAGTCTGCACAACATATAATTTCTAAATTATTATTGCAACAGCCTCCACAACACTGATATTGTACATGTGTACAATATGCATGAGTCTGTAACTAATTAATGTTTTATTTTGTGAGCCAAATCAAATCTTTTTCATTATAGGTGAACATAAAAACCCAACAATTAATAATTTTCAGTTCTGATTTGGTCTACTGCAGTACCAAAATCCAAAATACATATGCAATTCAGGATCAATGCAACTCAATTCCACATCAATGTCAATTTGTTTATATTTTGGAATAATGTTTTAGAATAAATAGTAATCTCAATATGTAAGTAAAAAAATTTGAATTTCTTATGTAATGTTATGCCCAATCAGAAAATGACACTACTGCCTTTTGTTTTAATTGTTTAAATTGTATTAATGTAAGCACACCATTTACATCATCACAGTCACAAACTCTTGATAAACAAATTCCTACAGAATTACTTAAAATAAAATTTGTTTACAAGTAAAAAAGTAAACAATAAAAAATCTATTAAATTATTAATTATAAATGCAATGCACTCATCCCTCATTTGTCTAGTACAAATTCCAGATCCATACAGTTGCAAATACATTCAGACTAATGAAAATACCATTTCACTCTAATTTATTTTTCACAAGTATGTATTCGAAAATGCATTCACCAAATGTTTGTGAGCACAAATTATAGCAATCAAGTACTTTCACTTACACCCACTATTGACAAAGCAGAATGATTTTCTTAACTTAGATTTCCAAAGAAAAAATGAATTTAGAGCAGATCCCAGTACTTTGTCAATATTGTTTCGGCTCTTTAAAATTAGTTTATTATATCCACATTTTAATTTTTCACAATAAAAATATTATTGATCTTTAAAAGTAGAACTTGTTTAAAATTAATCTGTAAAAATATAATTAGTTAACTATATAAATACAGATAAGAGAAATTAAGAATAATTCTCATTAAGGATATTTGTCCTGGCAGTCTGACTAGTCAAAATATTTAGATCTTATAGAGCTGTAAAATATCACAGCTGATAGTTGCAATTAGCATTCTACTGGGAAATATTGGATTACAAAGATCTTGAATTTGACAGCTGGAGTTGTATGTTTATTTGGGTGTGTTGGTTGTAGTGTGGTTGTGAGGGGTTAAGAGAGAGTGGCATTCTTTCAGAGTGAGGAACACACTGCTGCCCTCCTCACATCTAATCCACTTCCTCTCCAGGAAGCCAAACAGGCCCACTTCTGCCCACTCTGCAATTTCCTTTCTCTTTCTGTCTTTTTTCAACCTTCCTTCCTTTCCTTCCCCCAGTAAATTCCTCCTGACCAATGGATTGATGAGAGTTTGCACTTTGCCACATACACACAAAGTTAGACAAGCATACCATTGCTCCACCCATCTCCCTCCCTCTCTCAGTCTCATCTTTGTCTCTCACCTTCTTTCTCTCCCTCTCTATCCTTCCATTCCTCCCCCTTTCCCCTCTCTCACACACACATTTATACACACCAGTCATTGGTGTGACTGACTTGTTTTCAGTTGAAATTTCAGAAGTCTGTCAAAGAAGAAAAAAAAGTCCATCAGTGTCAGGAAGGGGGATGTCCTAGAGCCCAAAAGAACTTCTCAACATCGCTCACACCTTGCACTGCTCCTCACTTTCTCTCAGTTTCATACCGTCTCTCTTCCTCTGGATGAAGCTTAGAGATAACACAGAAAGAGGTAGAGTGGTTGAATGGATGAAATGGGTTTGGGAACGTGCTTAATGCCAAAATCAGTCCACAACATCACAACAACATTTGAGAGGTAGTGGAGACCACATTTGTGAAAGCAACACATGGTGGACGTATTCTAGCATGGTAGATTTATTTACTGTGAAACCTTTTGTCTTTAAACCCATGGGATCAAAGAGGTGCACTATGTTTTGCGGCACACTTCAAACTCCACAAACACATTATCAATACATAGAATAATACTTTTTGCAAAAATATTTTTCAAAATATCTCCTTTCCCACTTTTAAACACCTTCACTTGAATGTATCTGCTTGTATCAAGGATACAAGCAATGGCATGTTACCCTATAGCTAAAATAACTAGAAGCCCTCAGAGCAGAATGTAGGATTATTCTAAAGGTGTTAATTTTTTGACTACGCTCTTTTTTGGATTTGAGTCCCAAATACATTACACAGTCTATAGAGAAGACGTCAGTGACCAAATCTTACCGGTTACAAATGCGACTGCTTCAAAATTATTTGATATTGTTATTCTTCTGACCTACTCTGAGCACTATGAAAAGCAGAAGTGATAACCAAAGATTTCCTTCTTTCTTTCACTGTGAACATAGGTTCTCCTTCTTTTACTTAATAAAAGATATGACTAGCAGTTTGCAAGAAAATGCTAAGGGCATGTACTGATCTTTTACAACATTTGGAAAGCTTTCATTTTTCTTTTAACTAACCTTTTTCCTTGGGGAATACTGAGTCCCCTTTCAAAGCCAAAGTTTGGTGTGCTCTCTCCCTCTGGTTGATGTCTGCCTTTTTTCAAGTCACTGTCTGCCTTTTGAGTAAACCCCCCATATAACTACCTTTACAATGTTGCTTCTAACTTAAAATTTGATGGTATACCCTCAGGGCATTTACACATGTAAAACTTTAAAAAACCAGACCATAACAACTGAAAAAAAAAACAAAAAACACACCAGATACTTTCTCTGATACTACTGTACACATGACAGGTATAACAGACACACTTGGTTAAATATTGATGAGGTTTAGGGCAAGACCCATACTTCAGTACATTTTACCAGCAAATGCTTTCCTGGCTCTCAGCCAACTCCACCCTTTCTTTTATTGGCTCTGTCAAGGGCTAGTTCAGACCTGTATTCCAATTCCCACACACACACACACACACACACACACACACACACACACACACACACACACACACAAACAAATCTATTAACTCAGTGCTGACACAATGTTGAATGTTGTGCACACACAAATGCACATACAGAGCACCAGAAGGACTGTCTCAAGGTGGTCTTGAACCAAATCTGTTTCAGTGACGTCAAGACTGAACTAAGGCCTACTAAATTACAACAGCCACAGCTCAAAAGCCAGGGGGAAGCTATGTGTGTATGTAGAGCCTCCGTGCACCTGTGTGTGCGCATGTGCTTTTGCAGTGAAAACCCAGCTGGAGATGTCTAATTTCTGTAGCTACCATATTACTAAAACTACATAAGTTGTGCCTCTGAGATGGCACAGCTCCATGACAGTTGATGAGAAAAGGTGTGATTGTGTAAAAGGAGCAAGTGTCAACACATACACAATGCTATGTAAAATTGTATTCATTTATTTATTATATAAAAAGTATTGTCCACCTTGAAAAGTAAGTTGTAGACATTATCAATCAACATTTATTTTTATAGTGCTCTTCACAACTGAAGTTGTCACAGAGCAGCTTCACAGAAATAAAATAAATAAATAAATAAGAAAGGTTAAAACAGAAACAAAGTATAGATGACAGATCCCCTACATTACATTTTTACATGTAAATTAAATAAAAATATATGATGTAAAGAGAATCATGGAAAAAATATTCACCTCTTTCAAGTAAGTATTTATTAGATGCACCTCCTTTTGGGTACAATGTCAGAAAAATCTGTCTGTTTAGATCTCATTCAGCCTTGTATATACAGTGGGTACAGAAAGTATTCAGACCCCTTTAAGTTTTTCACTCTTTGCTTCATTGCTAAAATCAAAAAAGTTCATTTTATTTCTCATTAATGTACACTCACCACCCCAAAAAACCCCCAGAAATGTAGATTTTTTTTGCAAATTAATTAATAAAGAAAAACTAAAATTTCACATGATCATAAGTATTCAGACCCTTTGCTGTGACACTCATATTTAACCCACATGCTGTCAATTTCTGTGTCATACATGTGTTGCTCTCACCAAGAAAAATTCCTTGTATGTGTAACATACTTGGCAAAATAAAGAGATTCTGATTCTGATTTCTTCTGATCCTCCTTGAGATGGTTCTACTCCTTCATTGGAGTCCAGCTGTGTTTAATTAAACTCATTGGACTTGATTAGAAAAAGCACACACCTGTCTATATATGACCTCACAGCTCACAGTGCATGTCAGAGCAAATGAGAATCATGAGGTCGAAGGAACTGTCCAAGGAGCTCAGAGACAGAATTGTGGCAAGGCACAGATCTGGCCAAGGTTACAAAAGAATGTTTGCAGCACTCAAGGTTCCTAAGAGCACAGTGGCCTTCATCATCCTTAAATGGAAGAAGTTTGGGACAACCAGAATTCTTCCTAGACCTGGCCGTCCAGCCAAACTGAGCAATCGTGGGAGAAGAGCCTTGGTGAGAGAGGTAAAGAAGAACCCAAATATCACTGTGGCTGAGCTCCAGAGATGCAGAAGGGAGATGGGACAAAGTTCCACAAAGTCAACTATCACTGCAGCTCTCCATCAGTCAGGGCTTTATGGCAGAGTGGCCCGACGGAAGCCTCTCCTCAGTGCAAGACATATGAAAGCCTGCATGGAGTTTAACAAAAAACACATGAAGGACTCCCAGACTCTGAGAAATAAGATTCTCTGGTCTGATGAGACGAAGATTGAACTTTTTGGTGTTAATTCTAAGCAGTATGTGTGGAGAAAGCCAGGCACTGCTCATCACCTGCCCAATACAATCCCAACAGTGAAGCATGGTGGTGGCAGCATCATGCTATTGGGGTGTTTTTCAGCTGCAGGGACAGGACGACTGGTTGCAATTGAAGGAACAATGAATGCAGTCAAGTACAGAAATATCCTGGATGGAAACCTCTTCCAAAGTGCTCTGGGCTGAGGGTTCACCTTCCAACAAGACAATGAACCTAAGCACACAGCTAAATAAACAAAAAAAAAACAAAACAAAGGAGTGCCTTCGGAACAACTCTAGGACCGTTCTTGACTGGCCCAGCCAGAGCCCTGACCTAAACCCAATTGAGCATCTCTGGATAGACCTGAAAATAGCTGTCCACCAACGTTCACCATCCAACCTGACAGAACTGGAGAGGATCTGCAAGGAAGAATGGTTCCCCAAATCCAGGTGTGAAAAACTTGTTGCATCATTCCTAAGAAGACTCATGGCTGTACTAGCTCAAAAGGGTGCTTCTACTCAATACTGAGCAAAGGGTCTGAATACTTATGATCATGTGAAATTTCAGTGTTTCTTTTTTAATACATTTGCAAAAAAATCTACATTTCTGGGGGGTTTTTTCTGTCAAGATGGGGTGGTGAGTGTACATTAATGAGAAATAAAATGAAACTTTTTTGATTTTAGCAAATGGCTGCAATGAAACAGAGTGAAAAGTTTAAAGGGGTCTGAATACTTTCCGTACCCACTGTATGGACACAGCCATTGGCAAAGTCCAGCCACCAATTTTTGATTGGACTGAGGTCTGGTCTTTGATTTTGACTGGGCCATTATAGAACATTGCTTTATTGTCTTTGAAGTCATTCTGTGTAGTTTTCGCTGTATGCTCTGGGTCATTTTCATACTGGAAACCTTTCCAAGACGTAATTCTGAATCTGACAATCAAATTGTCTTCTAGAATTCAAGAATATTTTGCTGCATTCCTTTTACAAATAGACTATTTAATTTAAATGTGTTGAGGTCAACAGGTGGTTGGGTAAACAATTCCACTGAGATCACACTACGTTAGGCTCAGTAGGGGACACCATCCTACTCTGATTGGCTCAGGATTGTGAAATGTTACTGTGGGCTTGAAAACATTACGTGTTTGGATGTTTTTGGACATGTTAACATTATTGTAACATTAAAACTGAATTGAGGCAAGAGAACTTAATAGTAACAAAGTTCATAAATGGAGGTGGCTGTTAGAAGGTAGAGTTATTACAGATATATCCAGAGGGTAGACTGAAGGTGGCCAATCCTGCAAAAATGATGGATTAGACACCGTATTTTCCAAACTATAAGCCGCTACTTTTTTTCCACGCTTTAAACCATGCGGCTTATAATGGTGCAACGTTTTAGCAGAAAGTGAAAAGGGTGGGAAGTCAAAGCTGGAAATTACAGATGATGATGTTAATTTTCAGTTAGCACATGCAAGCAGCCACCACCATGGAGAATTTTGTTTTGATAAATCCTTCACAAAAACTGGTCGCATGCGCAGAGAATTATTTTCTGATGTCTGTCAGTGGATCCTAACAGCGTGGAGCAGCGTGACCAAATCTACCATTACCAATGGGTTCCGAAAGGCTGGACTGCTGTGTGAAGAGGGCACCACAGCTTCAGAGCCAGCTTCACCCCGGGACGACAGTGACACGGAGAACAACACTGACATACACAGAAAAATACCAGTATGTGACAAACCTCTTCTAAGGTTGTTCAACTCCGACACTGAAGAAGATGACTTCAGTGGTTTCAGTGTGCAGGAGGACGATGAATAAATCAATCAATAACTTTTCATTAACGTTTTGTTTGATGAGCACTTTTACTTTTATGCTACAGACACCGTTTGGACACTAGTTCATTTGTGTTCAGTTAAACTACGTTATCATTTCAGTAGATATCAGCGGCTTTTAGCACAGTGCGGTTTATATATGTTACTTTCCAGGTTTATTTTTAAACTTTGCGGGTGTGGCTTATATTCAGGTGTGCTCTATAGTCTGGAAAATACGGTAGTTAGATGGCGGCACAGTTATACAGATAAGAATAAAATGTTACTGAGATTCAAACCCCAAAAGAACACATGCAAGACCCGATGTCCTACAGAGGGCAAAAAAGGGGAGACAAAAGTAGAGAGCGAGGAAGGATTGTTGATGTGCAAGAAGGAATGGGTGAGGTACAAGGAGGAATTGATGGGATGATGTTGGGGAATGGGATGATTGCAGGGGGTGGGACAAAAGAGAAGATGGTACAATAAGAAGGGAGGAAGAGGCCAGCCAAGCTGAGCAGATTCAACTCAAGTATGATGGAGTAGAATAAAACGGAGCACAGGTAGACCCAGCAGTATCAAGACAAGCTAAAATGCAAAGTTTTCACCTCCCTTGGCACTTTTTGTGTTTTGCTACCTAACAACCTTAATTTAAAATTGATTTTTTGAGGGTTTACATCATTTCATTTACAAAACATGCCTACAACTTTGAACATTTACTTTTTTAATGTATAAGAAAATAAAAAATAGGTAAAAATAACAGAAAACTTCAGTGTGCATATCTATTCACCCCATAACTTCAGTACTTTGTAGAGCTGCAATTACAGTGCTTGCTTTGGATACATCTCTATGAGCTTGTCACATCTTGCCACTTCAGGAATGGGCAAAACTTGAACCATCCTTAAAGTTACATGGTTTCCGCTGGTGAACAGCAATTTTCATGTTTGACCACAAATTCTCAAATGGATGAAGGTCTGGGCTTTTTACACGTTTCCCCTTCAACCACTCGAGTGTTGCTTTAGCAGAATGCTTAGGGTCATTGTAATGATAGAAGGTGAACCTCCGCCCCAGGCTCAAATTACTGACAAATCGAAACGGGCCTTGCTCGAGTATATCCCTGTATTTATCCATCTTCTCCTCATCTTGGACCTAGGTCCCTGTTGCTGAAAGACATCCCCACAGCACAGTGCTGACACCACCATGGTTCACTGTGGGGAACTGTGTTAGGGTTTTGCACCAGACGTAACATTTTTCTTTAGCACCAATTGCTTTGCCCAATGGCTCCCAAACTTCACTGGAATGTACCCTCCAAGGGTCCTTGACAAATATCAAAGTTTAGCCATATAGCTCTTGTGTTTGATGTTATTGCATTGCTATGTGGCACTATAATGAGCAAAAACCTGCTACACCAACAAAACTTAGTCCAACTGACATAAAAATTGGCATTGGTGCTTCTATAGCCTGTCAAGACCAGTATGCATCCAATGTCATATTCAAAAAACATGGCCACCTTCAGCAAATCAGGTCTCAACATGTACTTAAAATGTCTTGATACTGGCCAATCATCATGAAACTTGAGACATGTCTCCAGGTATGGACTCTCTACTACCTATTAAAGTATGCCAGGTATCAACCACTAGGGGGCACTACTCACATTTTGGAACATCGAAATTAGTATTAGTAGTTGGCATCAGCTAGTGCACTATAATGAGTTTCAAAATGACATCTCAATTCTGATCTTATAACATTTGAAGTATGAAAGTAAATAATTATCCAGAAAAAAAACACACCTACAAAAAAAAATCAATAAATCTATCTGGGCAAAACATCCAAAATTTGTTGGCTAGTAACTCAGCCACACTTTGTTCAATTGTGATTAAATTATGATGTGTGCTACAGTTTGAATAGATACGGTGGAGAAAATAAGTATTTCATATGCTGCCAATTTTGCAATATTCCCACCTACAACAAATGAAGAGGTGTGTCATTTTTATTATAGGTACACTGTGAGAGACAGAATCTTAAAAAAATCCAGAAAATCACATTATATGATTTTTAAATAATTAATTTGCATTTTATTACATGAAATAAGTATCTGATCACATACCAACCAGCAAGATTTCTGGCTCTCACAGACTTGTTGGCCTCATACTCTGCATTCATTACATCTATTACTTGCACCAGTTTGAATTTGATACCTCTATAAAAGACACCTGTGTACACACCAATCGTGCTCCAACCTCTCCACCATGGCCTAGACCTAAAAGCTGTCACCAGAGACAAAATGAAACACCTGGAATGGGCTACAAGACAATAGAAAAGCAGCTTGGAGTGAAGGCAACAACATTTGGCACAATTATTGGAAAATGGAAGAAACACAAGATGACTGTCAATCTTTTTCGGTCTGGGACTCCATGCAAATGATGATTCTGAAAAAGGTTCAGGAATCAGCCCAGAACTACATGGGAGGACCTTGTCAATGACCTGATGAGAGCTGGGGCCACAGTCTCAAAGGTTATCATTACTAACACACTATGCTGTCATGGATTGAAATCCTGCAGGGCACTCAAGGTACTCCTGCTTATGCCAGCACATGTCCAGACCTCTTTGAAGTTTGGCAATGACCATCTGGATGAGGGGATGGGTGAAGGTCATGTGGTCAGATGAATCCAAAATAGAACTATTTCATATAAACACCACTTGTCACATTAGGAGGAAGAAGAAAGATGAGTACAACTCCAAGAACTCCAAACCTGACACATCTGGAGAAGATCTGTATGGAGGAGTGGGCAAAATCCCTGCTACAGTGTGTGCAATCTTGGTCAATAACTGCAGGAAACATCTGACCTATGTAACTGCAAACAAAGGTTTCTGTACCAAATATAAAGTTCTGTTTTTCTAGAGTATCAAATACTTAAATCATGCCAAAAATGTCGCTCGCAGTTGAAGAGTACAGAAAAAGAAAATTACAGACCCCTCAGAATCTGTACAGAGTGCACAGACCAAACCATAAGTCATATGGACATGATGATTGATGAACAGATAGTAGTCACTCCCACTACTCAAGTGTTTGAGCTCAGCCTGATTGGCCTGATGGTGGCACTATAGCAAAACAGCCATGTTGTAAAACCCTAAAATGAACATATCATCCAGTCATACACATGTAATTTATAGCATTTAATGCACTATAATGTGCATGACAACATTTCAAATACATGCAGAGCAGCAAAAATGTGTTGGCTAATATCTCCATACTTTTCAACTAGGATGAAATTTGATGTTTCTATACATCATAAGACTATATCTCATTGGGGGACAATATAGTTTAAATTATTACATAAATGAAAGAGTGTACAGACCAGTCATACAGTCATGAAACTTGTTCAACAAATAATAGCCCCTCCCACTACTCAGGTGCTCAAGCTCAGCCTGACTGGCCTGATGGTGACGCTATATCAAAGCATCAAACTTCAAAGTCTATATCTTGTACCCTGTGTGACAGAGACACAATTCTTTATTCACCTGCCATTTAGCTCTTGAGTTTGGTGGTACTGCATTGTTGGGTGGCACTACACCTAGCAAAAACTTGCTACACCATCAACAAAATTGCTTTGGTTCTACTATATGCTGTCCTGGACCAGTATCTAGGAGTCTGATGTCATATTCAAAAAACATGGTTGCCATCAGCCAGTTAAATTTTAATAGGTACAGAAATACCTTACAGTTGGTGAATGACAATGAGCTTGTTACATATCTCCAGATATGAACTCTACTACCAACTGAAATATGGCATGTATTGGCTGCTGCTGGGTGCTGCTTACATTTTAAAACATTAAAATTCTCATACAGTTTAGTTAATACATATGCAATTGGCATCAACTAGTGCAGTATAATGAGCCTGATAACTTTACAAAACAATATTTTGACAAATGAGCATTGTTTCAAAATTACACATTTTGTACTAGTCCCAACAACTACATCCAATTGTCTCAAGTCTAGTATTCTAACATGTGAAGTAAACAAGTTAATAATTATCCAACAAATGCTTAACATTTAACCAGTTTGATCTAAAAATCTGTCAATAAATCTGGTGGTTGGCTAATAATTTGTTAAATTGGGAACAAATGAAGGTTCAATTAGCAGGGTAAGAGCACAGTTTTGCTCAAAATATTGCAATGCACACAACATTATGGGCAGAGTTCAAAAGAGGACAAATTGTTGGTGCACGTCTTGCTGGCACCTCTGTGACCAAGACAGCAAGTCTTTGTGATGTATCAAGAGCCACGGTATACAGGGTAATGTCAGCATACCACCAAGAAGGACGAACCACATCCAACAGGATTAACTGTGGACGCAAGAGAAAGCTGTCTAAAAGGGATGTTCAGGTGCTAACCCGGATTGTATCCAAAAAATTCATTCCCAAGACGAATTGATGCTGTATTAGCCGCAAAAGGAGGACCTAGTACACTATACTAATAAATTATTGTGGTCTAAAACCAGGTGTTTCAGTTTCATTGTCAAACCCCTGTAGGTGGAACATGTTGCAAAAATTACATACATACTACTGTAATTCAGATATGCTTTGACAATTTGGGGGGTTAGAAGAAATTTTCAACATTTTAATTATCAAGCATTTTTAAATGATCTGGTCCTCAGCAACATTCACTATACCCCTGAAATCCCAGATGTCAACTTAGCACTACCCAAACATATGCATCATTGGTAAATAAGCATGCCCCCTATAAAAATGTAAGAATCCGCATGATTATGGTGATGTGATATGCAGATATGCATCACAACTACACTGAAACCACTAGATTCTGTATATCACTCTGCATTAACGTCCATTACTGGTGCACCCTACAGCACACACCACTGTCTATTGTACAAACCAGCCGGGTGGTCTTCTCTTGCTGTGCATTGGGAAACACATTGACTTCTCTTTATCTTTGAAGTGCTCTCTGGCCATACACCAACATACATAAAAAATACTTATTGAAAAGAACAGATCCAGTTATTAGTGATTAGATCACCCTTCAGCTACTGAGAGCTTTTATTAAACTGTGAAAATCTGCTTTTAGCTACAGTGCATTAGTGAGCTGGAATTCACTATAAGAAAGCTGTCACTCAATCACTTCAAACTCTTAGTCTCTAATCACCTCTATACACTCTGCCACAGTTTTAGCTGATTTTTCTTTTTTAAGATTTTGTTTTAGCTGTCCTTTTTGCATTTATTTTATTGTTCCTTTTATCTCTCCATTATTGATGTTAATTAATGCTTATTTTTATTTTACTTTTTTGTGTTATGTTACAGTTTTTATTTCCTCATTTGTTGTAATGTTATTAAAGTTCTGGTCCATTTCTCTTTTCTTTGACAATGCCTATTTTATGTATTGTCTCTGGTGCATTGTAAATGAGGGCCTCCCTCAAATGTACTCCAAGTTTGAATAAAGGTTGATTGAGTGATTGATTTGTCATATTTTGTTGGTATTGTATCACTAAGTGATGCCATAACAAGCAAAAAGCTACACCACAAAAAGCTGTCTGATTGATGTGAAAATTTGCATGGTGCTACTTTAAGATGTCCTTGACTATCTATGGGTATCTATGGGTCTGATTAGCCAATCATATTTCAGCATGGATTTATACGTACACATGTAAAATCTACATGTACACAAACTACACATAATATGGCTTCTGTTCTAAGAATGTGTCTCATACTGACATCTTGGACCTGATTGGGCTGGTATGTGCCAGGTGGTATGTGGACCCCAATAATGGCTGCTTGTGGTTACATTTTATTTAAAAAAAAATTATATTCATTACAAGTAAAGTGACATTTCAAGTTTTTTTGTTTTACTATTGATATACTGTTAGCAATTTTTTATAGGTTACTAATCACAGGATCAACATTAAACTAAACTACTAAACAGCTTGAAATATAAAGTATATAAATATATAATATATAAAATATATATTAATATATATAGTTCGTAACAATTATAATAATTAATTATTATCAAAAATCATTTTTTAAATCTTTTTTTAATAAGATTTTTATCAGAAATCTGAGATGCACTAGTACATACCATACAAATCAGATCCATAATATATATATATATATATATATATATAATTACCATGTTGTAGGACCTGTCATCTATACAGCCTTGACATCTGCATCCAGGAGTTGCCATAGCACCCCATGTTTTACAACTGGTAAGGTATTCTTTTCAGGAATTACTGTTTGTCATGAAAAGTCCACATTGTATCCACAAGCTGTTTGTTAGCATTGATTGCTTTTTTTTGTTTTCAGACAGGTATCATTAGACAGGTGTTTACATATAATTTTACATTGGTGTGACATGAGAAAAGTAACAGATATATCATGAAAAAGGTCACGGACAGAGAGAAAAGCATACACAAAGATAGTCAGAAAGTGATTATATATTGAGAGAGAGAGAGAGAGAGAGAGTTCACGCAGGTGTGGCAGTCTACTTGCCTCTTCATCTGTGCGTAGCCACAGAGGAGGGCATGGGCAGGAGAGAGGAGTGGAATTTGGCAGTGGACTGGCAGGACTGAACACGCACTCCTCTCCTGCTGAATACACAGAGACACAGACCAGGTAATGTACACAAATACATACAGACAAACAACTACAAACAAATTACTCACAGAGCATGTCTTGTTCCCAAATGCAGACTCAATTAACCAAAGCAAAACTTATAGGCACTCATATTGTTTACAACACCATCATCATAATATCAAATTAAAACTGGTTCTGTGTTGCCGTTCTTGGCTGCTTCTGAAAAAGATGAACACGTTTCAGAAGGCGAGTGAAGTAAAACTGCGAGAGTAAAAGGCCTATAAATGACTTACATAGTCATACCTGAAACATTTACAAAACACTGGTTAGCTAATGTATCAGTGAGAAGGAATGAAGTTCACTCTGAACAGTTCTGTGTTGATTACTGAGTGTGTTTCTATGTTCCTGTAAAACAACAAGCATGTTTGCCTTCTAGAGGCAGATTACTTAATAAGCTCCAAGTCATACAGAGGTCAAAGGACACCTGGCACTATAATAAACAGAGTGGAAAGGATTTTTCTGGTACTACATTACTGTTGCAGCTGGGATTACTCTTTGAGCATACATCATGGAAAAACATTAGGCAGGAAAGCATGGGCTGCTCCCAGCACAACCAGCACTGAGAGATAAAGCTCAAGGGTGATCCAGCGATAGTGTGATCACTTTCATACCACAAGATTGAATGGTGTTGAATTGAATGTCAATAATAACTACAAAATGATCTCAAATCAATTTCACAATTAGTGAAAGGCATTACCTTGATTATGGTTATATATCTATATTGGGTAAAACAAACAAATATATAGTGCCTTTATCTAGTGTGAATTTCAAATTTCAAAAGAATATGTATGGGTCATTTGTGTGGAAACGGTTAAGTATTCTAAGGGATGAGACTCAACAGAGTAAATCTGTATAGAGCTGAAGTTATGCAACTGAAACATCAAAATTAAAGGGAGTAGCATGGTATTATTTCCCCATCTCAAATAAAATAATTCAGTGCTGTTTGCTGAATGAAACAACAATTGTGCAATTGTCTTCTTCTTTCGGATACTCCTTTTAGGGGTTGCCACAGCTGATCATCATGTTGTGATCCATTATAGTTTTGGAACAAGTTGCCAAAGGATGCCCTTCCTGACGCAACCCTCATTATTTATGTATTTTATTATTTAAAAATACATATTACTTAAATATGCAGATATTTAAATATACAGCATGATATGCTTTTGGTGATATCAAATAAATATGGATAAACATACTTTATTAAAGGTTTAAATCATATCAAACTTTGACATTTCTCTTAAGGATATGTAAATGAGTTTTCACCTGATCTCTGTAAATATGTTCAACTAATAAAGATGCGATATTTTCTAATGAAAGAGTACATACATGTAATTTTAAAATAACTGAAAGAAAATGTATAATATGTAAATAATAATAATAATAATAATAATAATAATTATTATTATTATTATTATTATTATTATTATTATTATTAGAATATGAAAAAAACATGATCAAAATGACATCAGTTACATTAGAGGTTCCAAATGTTTATTAAATTTCCAACTGCTGAAAGCCAATTGGGTGGATATTCACCAATTAGCTATAACAAAGTTTTGTAATTTCTAGACTATGGGATTAGAGCATCTCCTTTACCTACTTAAAGTCATCCAAGGAAGGGCTGTTGTAAAAGCCAGTCTGATCTGATTCAATACAAGACCTACTGTAGCTCAAGTTGCGGAAAAAGTTAATGATGGCTATGTGGAGCCAATGCCTCAACAGGTCAGAGCTCTTCTGGTAGCACAAGAGACTATGACAATATGATGCCAGAGTTTTTATGTTACATCTGTTCAGCATATGTGAACATAATGTTTTAGATGCAAGGAATTTAAAACCTGCTGTTTTAAAGCATCTAAAAGTAGACCATCATTCTCAAACTCACTCTACAAAACAACTAACAATCCCATCACACAGTGTGAGTGTCAAGCAAACAGGACAATTTAGGTCTATTCAAATTCAGCTCAGTATCCATATGTTCTGTAGACCTTGCATGCAAAATCAAATAATGCAAAATCAAAACCAAGAAAACCAGTTTTTTATGAAAGCAAGTTGACTGCACTCTCGTACTTAGGTTGTCTAGGTCTCATCTCAATGTAAAGTATTCCATTCACGGGAAAAGAAACAAGTCTCAAAATATAATAACAATACAAATAACAGCGGTAAATACGGAAATTATATGTACATATATATGAATATATTTATGAATACTCCATAAACCAATCCACATTGGTGCTTCACTCAGGAAAATTTAAATAACCAGTGTCCAAAGAGAAGTGAATAGCATAAGATTTTCATGTAATCACTTTCTCAGTTTGTAATTAATAAATGGCAATAGTAAGAGGAACTATGAAGGTCAAGTTCAGGTCTGGTGGACTAAGAACATTTCCCAATTGCTAGAAATTTAAATCAAGACAAGCCTTTCCCTCCAAAATCAAATAACCTCTGAAAAGTACCGGAGATTAGTTTTTTTTCTGTCCAGGATTCCAGCATGACAGTGTAAGAACAGTATCTTCAGTACCTCTTGCTGATTCATTGGCAGTGGTAGGCTTTCTGTTCTTGAAGTCTCTGTAGATAGTAGTCTACTATCACAACTGCCTCTGGAAGTTTATTATGGGATTATTCTGAAGATTAGTAAGGAATATTTTGACATAAGCAGTATAGGTCTTTCTTGGCCTACTGGTCTTTATGCGATTAATAAGCTCACTAGTGCAGCTTTTTATTTTATTTTTAGTAGCATTGCACACATCTCATTTTGGTAATTCCAAGGTTTGACTGGAGTCTTTAATGGTTTTAATCTTGTTGTACAGCTTCATTTTTACTGGCAAAGCACATGTCTTGTCTAAAGGTGTTTGCAAGCTTAGATGCAAGCCTAGGTATTTTACGTCTGCACTAATAAAGTGATAGAACACACCCATCATAAATGTATGTTACCATCAACAGCGCTGCAGTCGAATATATCCCAAACAATGAAAACATCAATGTGTCAGAGGTGTGTCTTGATTTAACTTTTTAGCAATTCAGTGGGAAATGTTCTTGGTCCTCCAGACCTGAACTTGACCTTCATAGTTCCTCATACCATTGCCATTTATTAATTTCAAACTGAGGAAGTGATTACATAAATCTTTTGGCATTTTTTGTGTTTTACTACATCACAACCTGGAATTAAAATACATTTATTGAAGATTTGTATCAATTCACTTTACAGAACATGCCCACAACTTTGAACATTTGATTTGATTTGATTTATTTTTTTTGTAAAGCAAACAAATAGTTGTTCACTGTGCATTATTAATCACCCTCCTAAAGTCAGTGCTTTGCAGAGTCCCCCTTTACATCAATTACAGCTGCAAGTCACTTTGTGGTTGGTGTGGCACAACAAATAACACCACCAGCCATGTGGGAGACTGGGAATCAATTCCCAGTCTGGGCAACTGCTGTTCTACACCAATAACAGTTCTTGAGAAAGACTCCTAACACTACTGTGGCCCACCTCTCTAATATGAGTAACCTTGTAAGTCACTCTGGCTAAAAGGGTAATTTAAATGCCAGAAATGGAAATGGAAAAGTCTCTATGAGCTTGACACATCTTGCACTCAAGGCAAAACTGCTTCAGCTCCTTCAAGTTAGAAGGTTTCAGCTGATGTATAGCAATCTTAGAGTGACCACAGATTCTCAATTGGATTAAGGTCTGGCCTTTGACTAGGCCATTCCAATACATTCACACATTTGTCTTTAAACCAATGAAGCATTGGTTTAGAAGTATGCTTTGGGTCATTGTCCAGTTGGAAGGTGAACCTCCATCCCAGGCACAAATCACTGACAGACTGAAACAGGTTTTTCTCAAGAATATCCCTGTATTTAGCACCATACATTTTCCCCTCCCAATCCCTGCTGCTGCAAAACATCCCCAAAGAATGATGCTACCACCACCGTGTTGGGGACGGTGTTCTTGGGGTGATGAGATGTTTTGGTTTTGGGACAAACATAGCATTTTCCTTGATGGCCAAAAAGTTCAATTTTGTCAACCCTGATTGTACTTCAACAACTTGTCCATTACTCATTTGGACATCTCCTTTAACTTCATTATGTTTGGTTAGTGGTGCCTCTTGTGTAATGGTGTTGCAGCCTCTTTTCAGAAATGGTGTGTATATACACTCACAGATCATGTGACACTTAAATTGCAAACAAGTGGACTGCATTTCACCAAGCATGTGACCTCTGAAGGTAATTCCTTATACCAGAACTATTTAGGGGCTTCAAAAGGGGTGAATACATATGTGCATGCCAATTTTATTTTTATATATATATATATATATATATATATATATATATGAGAGAGAGAGAGCGCGAGAGAGAGAGAGATTTCATTTTTCACTTCACCAACATCACATTCAATTCAGATTTAAAAGAATACTTTTGCAGGGCACGGTGTTACTCATGTTTCACATTAGTGACTTTTTATCAAAGGCCTTGTTGACTACTCTGCAAACGTAGCATTTATGGTTGTGGCCTGATCACACCCATACACAATTTTCAGAGTAGGGTGCTAAATGTTTTAAAACTTTAAAGTCATTTTTAAGTTGTTCCAACTTTTTTTTGTTTTACCAATGTAAGAAATATATACTTATTTTTATTGTTACACCATATTTAGGGAATATATTTACAGTATTTTAATTGTGTATAACAGATTCTGCCTACAGCAGTTTCAATCCAACCATTCAACTTAGTCATAAGGAGTGTTTATCCAGAACTTTTAATAATAATCATTTGTGACAGATTTAGAACAGAACAGAGCTCATTTAACTATGTAGATTTAAAAGTAACACAAACTAAAACTTAATGTAATATTGGCTAAAAATGAGCAGACGTGTTTTTGTACAAATATCCACATAAATGTCAAAGATACAAGAAATCTGGGGCCCTTTATACCATGGGTTTGCAATCTGCAATCCTAGGAAGACAAATGTACAATTTTGTGGACTAAACGTCATCTAACAAATTAGTGCAAAATGCACATGCATATAGAGATATGTTGAAATTTATATCTATATGGGGACATAAACAGAGAGGGACAATATTTTTCATATCAAGTTTCAAAGTTTAACATTTAAAATCTTGTGAAAAATCTTTTTTGTGGCCTGCCCCCTGCTCTCAGCTCCTCCTCTACTCTGCTCCCCTCTGCCCATACTTGTGTTTTCACTCACAAACCATGACAGGGTATAAGACAGAGTCCTGGCATGAGATGACTGGCTGTATAAAGAAGAAATGAAGATTACATTTAAGTATGTTTAACTATAGTAAAAGATGGGGTGTTTGATTAGTGATCCTCAGGACTGGTTTTGGAAGGAACTGACTTAAAAACAAAGCACATTAAATGGGGGAAGCAAATGTGCGAGTTAGTTGTACTGCTCAGTTCCGCAACAAACCGTCCCCACATGTCGACTACTTCTGCTGCTTAACCAAGATGGACGTTGATTTCTAATGCAGATCTTTGGAAGAAGTGTGTCGCTGCGTTTAGGACACAAGACGCCTCAATTGTAACTTACCGAGTCACTCACACACCTTCCTGAGTCGCGGCCACTAATGTGTGTGCAGGATGTGAGCAGCAGCGCTCCGCACTGTTGCCTTTTACGATGTGATCTCTCTTCCTCAGTCGTGAGAGTCAGGCCTGCTCTCTGACAGGACAGCCGGGTTAAGTACCGAACACACTACGATACTCAGCAACAGATGAGCCGAAAAGCGGCGAGTTACTGTTGATAAACAACGTGATAATAACAACAACAACAATATAGTCTACCCTTCCTCACAGCTCGAGCGGCACCCCTCTAACACGGCGGTGGAAGAGAAACAAATACCTTAACGTTGACCTGCGAAGGGGAACTGGACATGTCTCGTTCAAATTCAGGAAGTTCTCCCGTTTCCTTTTCCCTTCTCCTTTTCTTTATTTTCCGTGAAATGGAGCCGAGAATAAGCAGAGAGGCTCCGACCTCAGTGTCTGTGATCCGTCTGCGCGCTGCTGCTCATTACTCGGCCTCGGAGTCCATCACCGCGCCGGTCCGGAAACATCTAACAAAGCTCTGGTCCAACTTCGCTGTTCTGTTCGTCTGCAGCAGCGCTACATTTTGGCGAGGCGATGGTTAACACCTTCCTGGAAGATCTGCTCTGCGCTCATTGATTCAGTCGTGTTTGGTGGCGAAATGACGTGAATTCCTAGCAGTAAGGCGCAGCCCCCTTAAAGGGAAACCCGACTCAGGAAATCAGAGCGTTCAAGCTGCTGCCTTCTGTTTCCCACCTGTATCCCGGCAGACCACGCCCCCTGCGCGTCACCCGGACCACAGCTCAGGTCCAAACACACCAACAGTGTGAAACACAGCTCAAACAGTTTCACCCCCTCAACTCTGTTTACAACCAGACTGAGGTTTTCACAGTAAACCTGTATTTATCTGTGTACATCCCAATGAAAATGACACCAGCTTAACTCAAAATATTTAATTATATTTATATTTAATATAATATATTTAATTATAGTTAATATCAAATTATATTTTTTAATTACTTAACATTAATCACAACAGTTTACTGTTACATGTTTTAAAATTCATATTGATTCATATTACATTTGCTCACTGTCAAAATATTTATTTAACGAATGGACCAATAGGAATGTCCCAAATGACCCAGAATAAAACCATTTTACCACAGGTGGGCAGTGTGTTTTTTGAGCAAACTATACTTTTAAGAGTCATTTTAGAATAGGCTGTTTTTACTCTTATTTGAGTATACTTGTGAGGTTATATTATTCCCTGTTAACATAAACAATGTTATAATTTAACCTCTGGTTTGTGTGGATCTACTAGACCAGAAGAGGTCATCCCAGTCCAGAAAGTAAACTTCCCAGGGTTACTGTAATTTAGCTGCAGCAGAGTAGTTCTGAGTAGTTTAGGCCAGAACTTTACTCTGGATTTGGATTACACTAGATTACTCTGAAAGACTTATTTTAGATAATCCAGTCCTTAATTCAAACGATTTTAAGATAGAATAAGATAGGCTTGTATTATCCAACTGGGGGGGATTTGCATTACAATAAGTAAGCAGTAAGTGCAGTAAGTAGACAAATATACTGTATATCGTGTAGAAATATATAAATAAACAGGAGTCTGTTAGCAGAATAAATGTAGTGGGTTAGAGATCTTGTTCATTTT
The DNA here is from genome assembly GCA_034509495.1 of Acestrorhynchus altus. Taxonomy (NCBI): domain Eukaryota; kingdom Metazoa; phylum Chordata; class Actinopteri; order Characiformes; family Acestrorhynchidae; genus Acestrorhynchus; species Acestrorhynchus altus. The sequence continues at coordinate 28,415,473 of CM067501.1, read as the reverse complement.
GGATGCAAGCTTGGCAAACATCTTCCTCTCTGCCACCTCTCTTACTGTTTGCTGCTGTAATGCCACATACCCAGCAGACACTGCCATAGATGATGGCTGATGCTATTACAGTCATAACATTGACATTACTTTATTTTACCAGTTAAACACAGTCATGTTTTAACCATGTAACGTTATCATGGTTTACAGCTATAACACGTTGTTTGCTCAATAAATAATGGCTGAAATCATGGACAATGTTGCAACATTTCTATCAATCATATTTAGTATCATATAGAACACTAGTGTGGTTTTAGGTTAGCTACTGTACTTTAGTAATAATGTTAATTAATTTAGCAGTTTGTGATGTTCACATTATGAGCTACACTATGTGCCTAAATGTTTGTGGACACCCCTTCTCATGACTACTACCCAACCTTACACACACACACACACATACACACACACACACACACACACACACACACACCTTGTCAAGTCCCTGTAAGAAGTAATGCCAATAGAATAGGACTCTCTGGAGGAGATCAATTTGAATCTATTGGCAGCATGCTCAGGCATGGGCTACAGGTGTGTAGCAGTGGGACTGTGCTTTCTGAATGTTGGTGCTCCATCCAGTACATTTGGGATCAGTTGGGAAGAGGTGGGGTGTTGATCATCAAACATCTCGATCTCACTAGCTGATGCTCTTGCTGCTGAATGTAATTGAATCCCCACAGAAATGCTCTTAATGCTGTAACAAAAAACCTTCCCTCACAGTATTAACTGTTACTCAAATAAAAGCAGGATTAACACTTTCTTTAATATCCTTGAGAAGAAACAATGAAGTATGCTTATACTTTTGTATGTACAGTGTGCTTGTTTTGCTTCATATTCTTCTCTAATTGAAATAGGGGTTTGCATATGACTTTTACATTTTGTTTATATTATAATAGGTCATATGAAAAGAAAGTATGGTTGCATATAACTGATTTAGTGTGTGTATGTACAAATTGATATATCTGATCTTGTGTGTATGAGCTGCAGCATTGCAGCCCTCTTTTAAATATTAAATGATTACTAAATGAGACCTGATTAAGTAACTTTAGTAGTCTTTTTACTGGATACTTTCTAACTCTAAAAATAAGTAAAAATATAAATGAGTACTTTTACTTCTACATGAGTAATTTTTTTGTATTAAAGTAAAAGTTTACATTTTAAAGTAGTTTGCTTGAGTTCAGTTTTTTTGGCTACTTTACCCACATCAATATTTTACACTGACTTTCTATATTTTTATATATCTATCTATATTTGTATATATATCTTTCTGCTGTAAAGTTTTTTTTTTAGATATAATGTTTTTATGCAGGCTCATGATCTAAAGTTACATTTGAATTTTATGTACTCAGTTACATTAAGTTACTGTAACACAGAAATTTACTGTAACTACTAAATTGATAAATCCATCATTTACAGAATTAATGAATTTACTAAACTTAATATATTTCTGTTGGATGGATGTGAATTTAACACTCCACTGGGTTTTTCAGGTGTCATTTTTTTTTCTGTTCTGTTGATGACAGTGGTTCGTTGTTTCTCAAATAATTTTTGGTCATTTGAGGTTTATAAATTTGATCCAAAAATAATGAATCTAGAAAGACTATAAACAGATTAACAGGTCCTATGCTAATGAGTGGTATCAGTAATAAAGTTCCACTGCTGCTTTATATGGAATTAATTTATGCTAAAACTGAAGCTTAAATATTGAGCCATTATTTCACAGTAGTTACACTTTTTCTTTAGAATAGTTTCAGGCTCCTGTTCACGCCTTTGTTGGCCTCATCTGCTGCACTGGGATTAGATATTAGTACACGTTTATAAGCAGTCAGCCAATCCTAGTGCATGTGGGCGGGGTTTGTTGCAATACGGGTGGGGAAAGGTAGCGCACCGTGTGCAGCGTTTGTGGGTGTGGTTAAGTCAGTAGCCTCGTTGAAGCTGTATTGGTATCAGCCGCTTTGCTCACACAGCCTATAACTATGTCATGTCAACCCACAACGCAGGTCCTATGTCTGCCTTTACACATAAATATCTTGTTTTCCCATGTGTGAAGAGAAAATGGGAATTCGAGCCTTTGCACACTTTTGATAGCGTGAAGGCTTAATCTAAGGCTTGAATTGCTTCTTTCCTAAACCTGTAAAAAGAGTAAAATGATAAATTACTCATGGAGATATTGGCACTGCTATTTATGTAATAACCCATGACCATACTGTTTAATTGATGGCTGTAATAATGGCAATTGTATAATAGCATACTAATGATTGTAAGGTAAAATAATAGTAACAGCCTTACTGACTATTAAGTGTGTTCAGTATGGCATTTAAAAATGTAGAATCCAAAGCAATACTTTATTTTGAGCTTCAAATTGTTGCTCTCCCGAACACTGATTGAGAAACAGTAGTTAAGTACAATTTATCTCAAACATATAATTTTGCTTAATTAGCTCTAGTCTAATTGTTGTATTTCCTGTTGGGCTGACATCACATTAGTAACTTACCATAGCAGGTGACAGTTTTGTTTTTAGAACAAAATAAGGTTCATGTTTCAGATTTCAATAGGTCTACTGTGCACTATAGTGCTTTTCACAACTGATGTCACAGAACAGCTTTATAGAAATCAAAACATAAAAAGGTAACAACACATGAATAAAGGATACGAATCCTTGAGAATGACATTGTTACAAGTGTTCTGTATTGGTTTTTGAGAAACTGAAACAGAACCATCACAGGAAGTTGATAAATTCCACCATAAAACTGTTCAACAGGAAAACAATCTGACTTTCAGTTAGCTAACATCATTAATCCACAGATTTTTTAAATCCAGTCTGGTTAACATCCTTAATCCTTATGATATTAGCAGTACAAGCTTTTGAACCTAACAGTAAGGTACAAACACCATGTACAGTGGGGAAAATAAGTATTTAGTCAGTCACCAATTGTGCAAGTTCTCCCACTTAAAAAGATGAGAGAGGCCTGTAATTGACATCATAGGTAGACCTCAACTATGAGAGACAAAATGTGAAAAATAAATTGAGAAAATCATTTTGTCTGACTATTAAAGAATTTATTTGCAAATAATGGTGGAAAATAAGTATTTGGTCAATAACAAAAGTTCATCTCAATACTTTGTTGTAGATCCTCTGTTGGCAATGACAGAGGTCAAACGTTTTCTGTAAGTCTTCACAAGGTTGGCACACTGTTGCTGGTATGTTGGCCCATTCCTCCATGCAGATCTCCTCTAGAGCAGTGATGTTTTGGGGCTGTCGGCGGGCAACACGGACTTTTCGATGGGGTTGAGATCGGGAGACTGGCTAGGCCACTCCAGGACTTTGAAATGTTTCTTACGAAGCCACTCCTTTGTTGCCCTGGCAGTGTGCTTGGGATCATTGTCATGCTGAAAGACCCAGCCACGTTTCATCTTCATTGCCCTTGCTGATGGAAGGAGGTTTGCACCCAAAATCTCACAATACATGGCCCCATTCATTCTTTCATGTACACGGACCAGTCGTCCTGGTCCCTTTGCAGAGAAACAGCCCCAAAGCATGATGTTGCCACTCCCATGCTTCACAGTTGGTATGGTGTTCTTTGGATGCAACTCCGCATTCACTGTCCTCCAAACACGACGAGTTGTGTTTTAACCAAATAGTTCTACTTTGGTTTCATCTGACCATATGACATTCTCCCAATACTCTTCTGGAACATCCAAATGCTGCTTAAGCAGGGGGACACGTCTGGCACTGCAAGATCTGAGTCCCTGGCGTCGTAGTGTGTTGCTGATGGTAGCCTTTGTAATGTTGGTCCCAGCTTTCTGCAGGTCATTCACTAGATCCCCCCTTGTGGTTCTGGGATTTTTCCTCACCGTTCTTGTGATCATTTTGACCCCACGGGCTGAGATCTTGCGTGGAGCCCCAGATCGAGGGAGATTAGTAGTGGTCTTGTAGGTCTTCCATTTTCTAATTATTGCTCCCACAGTAGATTTCTTCACACCAAGCTGCTTGCCTATTGCAGATTCAGTCTTCCCAGCCTGGTGCAGGTCTACAATTCGGTTTCTGGTGTCCTCCGACAGCTCTTTCGTCTTCACCGTAGTGGAGTTTGGAGTGTGACTGTTTGAGGTTGTGGGCAGGTGTCTTTTATACTGTTAACGACTTCAAACAGGTGCCATTAATACAGGTAATGAGTGGGGGAAAGAGGAGCCTCTTAAAAAAGAAGTTACAGGTCTGTGACAGCCAGAAATCTTGCTTGTTTGTTATTGACCAAATACTTATTTTCCACCATTATTTGCAAATAAATTCTTTAAAAGTCAGACAAAATTATTTTCTCAATTTTTTTTTCACATTTTGTCTCTCATAGTTGAGATGGCCTGTAATGATGTCAGTTACAGGCCTCTCTCATCTTTTTAAGTGGGAGAACTTGCACAATTGGTGACTGACTAAATACTTATTTTCCCCACTGTATGCATGTGGGTCTATGTAATGAATTCTGCAAATGCACAAATCAGTAAATGCAAAGCGCATGTGAATGCACCAAGTTTGAGGAAGGCAGGGAGACAGGCCACAGTATAAACTGACTCATTTTATTTATGTCATCAGAACATTTGATTAACTGACTTCTTTTGGGATATCAACTGATGTCACAAAGCAACTTTACAAAGATCAAAAATAAGATGATAAACAACACAGGAAACAGAGGATGTAGACATAAACTCCCAATGAACAGCATGCCAATATACAGAGTATTTCACGAAATATAACAAAAAGGTTTTATTTAAGACAAATAGCCTACTCTGCCTTTAATGGGTGAATAAAAGAGAAGTAATGTCAAGTCAAATTTTTTGGATTACGTTACAAGAAACATTTTAATGAATGCGGAAATTTACAAAACAAAAAATGATTTATGTGCAAATTCAGTATATGACATTTGAGTTAAGCAAAGGATACAGCTCTATATGAAACTTTCTAGACCATTTTGTGATGTAATGTATTTGATTTTCTATATAATAAAATATTTTTTGTGCATTTTAGTGCAAATGTAGGTATTTTCAATGTATCAAATCATTAAATTTAAAAAACAACATAAGCACTTTGTACACAAACTCAAACACCAGTGTTCAGAACACAAAATATAATGACAAGCTATGCTGGTCCATGCTGGTTATCAGCAGATTCCAAAGAAATATGTGCTACATGATAATTAAAAGAGAACCATGTTTAAAAATTGTACATTTGTAAATGAAATACATTCCACACTGCTGTTAGCCTGTTTAGGCTGGTTTAAAAACTCCCTCAGAGCTGAAGGAAGAAACCTTGGGAGGAACCAGGCTCACAACTACTTATACATATTTAGGGAACACTGGACCCCTACACCTCTGTTCTATTACTCGGGTATACTGAAGTAATGTTAGTTATCTGGTGGATATAATATTAACAGTTTCTACAGTTGGTGCTTGTGCGTGAGCAGCTAGTCCATGGCAGGGTGGGAAACTAGTCCAGGTCCATGGACTATGTTGTAATTACTATGTTGTAATAGAAATGGGGGTCTCGTCCACCCTGGATTATTACCTATTTACAATATATGTAACTGTGTGTGTCATATCATTTAGAAATAATATTCATAATCATGCCCTATGATGGACTAGCGCCCTGTCTAGGGTTGTTTCCTGCCCTTGCGCTCAGAGTTGCCAGCTGGGCACTGGCTCCCCGTGACCCTATTCAGGAATAAGCGGTACAGAAAATGGATGGATGGATGGATATTCATAATCATTTAAGTTTCAGTGAAATTACTTTGAATAAACTGTCAGGAACATAGAGACTGTATTACTGTGTACAGGCCTCGATTGTTTGCCTGGGATGCATGTCAGACACACACCCACATACACACTCACTCTCTCTCTCTCTCTCTCCCTCTCTCTCTGCAGTAATCAAAACATTTCACTCATTAATTGTACCGTGTATGAGTATGTTTATATTCTCATGCACTATTATCTATATTGTACATTGTAATAACCCTCCTTGAACTGCCACCTTACCGTGGTGGAGGGGTTTGAGTGCCAGAATGATCCGAGGAGCTATGTTGCCCGGGGGTTAATTTTTACCCCCTGTCAGGGTCTCCCATGGCAAACAGGTCCAAGGTGACGGGCCCGACCAAGAGCAGTTCGAAAACCCCAATGAAACACCAGAAGAAAGGCCCCGCAACGTTGCCCAGTACAATCGGGCCTGTTCCCGGTGCATGTTGGACTCCGGCAGGGCTGCCCTTTGTCACTGGTTCTGTTCATAATCTTTATGGACAGAATTTCTAGGCACAGCCAGGGGCTGGAGGGGGTCCAGTTTGGGAATCACAGGATATCATCTCTGCTTTTTGCGGATGATGTTGTCCTGATGGCTTCTTCAGGCCAGGACCTTCAGCAGGCACTGGAGCGGTTCATAGCTCATAGAGTGTGAAGCGGCTGGGATGCGAATCAGCACCTCCAAATCTGAGGCCATGGTTCTCGACCGGAAAAGGGTGGCTTGCCCTCTCCAGATCGGTGGAGCTGTCCTGCCCCAAGTGGAGGAGTTCAAGTATCTCGGGGTCTTGTTCACGAGTGGGGGTGAGAGGGAGTGTGAGATTGACAGGCGGATCGGTGCTGCTGCCGCAGTCATGCGGTCGGTGTACCGGTCCGTTGTGGTCAATCTACGTTCCCACCCTCAACTATGGTCATGAACTGTGGGTAATGACCGAAAGACAAGATTGCAGATACAAGCGGCCAAAATGAGTTTCCTCCGCAGGGTGGCCGGGCGCTCCCTTAGAGATAGGGTGAGATCCTTGGCTACCTGGGAGGAGCTCGGAGTAGAGCCACTGCTCCTCTACATCGAGAGGAACCAGTTGAGGTGGCTCGGGCATCTGTTTCGGATGCCCCCTGGGCGTCTCCCCGGGGGGTGTTCCAGGCACGTCCCACCGGGAGGAGACCGCGGGGTAGACCCAGGACACGCTGGAGGGACTATGTCTCTCGGCTGGTCTAGGAACGCCTCGGGGTCCCTCCTGGGGAGCTGGCTGAGGTGTCGGGCGAGAGGGAAGTCTGGGCATCCCTGCTTAGACTGCTGCCCCCGCGACCCGGCCCCGGATAAGCGGTGGAAAATGGATGGATGGATGGATGGACATTGTAATATATTCTGTATATTATATATTCGATATATTTATATAGTGCTTCTTACTCTTACTAAATTATTTTTATCTATCTTTCTACTTTCTTTACTGTACTGTAACATGCTGCTACTGGAACCTTAATTTCCCTGAAGGAACCCTCCTAATCAGAAATTTGTGTTTGTAAATGGAGCTCTCTAGTGGCCCGTGGTCAGACGGAGGCTAAACACTCTTACAATAGTAAATTTTGGTAGGGGTACAGTGTAAACAAAGTAAAATGTGTTTTTTACATAACTTCTCAAGTCAAAACTAAATAAATTATTTAACACCTCAACAACTCTGGAGCATTTTAACACATTAAAAACTGTATGGAGGGCTTGGTTCACATATTGTGTACATTAAACAACATCTATATCTAAATAATATCTATCTATATCCTTTAAAATTATGAAACAAGAGGACAGTATGATGAGACCACAGGACAGTATAACAAAGATTTCAAAAAATGATTTCATCTTTTGCACCATCTGTTGTTTACAGTTGGTAGCACAGGAGTAAAGAGAACATGCCTGTAATAATAAATTAAACTACATATTTACCTTTTTCTGTTGTTTGTATGATTTCATATAAACATGTCTCTTAAAAATAAAAGAATGATTGGTTTTATTTCATAACTTTTCTATAAACCTGTTCTTATAAAGTTGTTTTATTTGTGAAGTAGATTTATATTTAGGAGTTTAACTCTGGTCCTGGACCTCAATATTTTATTTACAGTGTATAAAGAAAGTATTCACTGTACTGCCCTTCAGTTTTTGCATAGTTTGTTAAATTACAGCTTTATTCTAAAATGGAAAAATTATTTTTTCCCCTCAAAATTCCCCTCTGAGACAGGTTGTAGTGAGACATAGATATGGGAAAGGGTACCAAAAACTTTCTGTTGCATTGAAGGTCCCAATAAGCACATTGGCCTCCATCATCTGTAAATGGAAGCTAGTGGGAGATAAAACTATTGACTTGTCTCAAGGTGTCAGCAAACAGGGCAAGGTGTCATTTTCCGATTTGCTGTGGTGTGCATATGTCGAATCTCCTGGAAATTAGTACAGAGAAGACATAAAGTCCACCAACAAAAAATCATCCAAGAGGTGTAAAACAAAAGGCAAACGAAAGACGTTGAGCAAAATTCAGCACAGTGCTTCTGAAAAATTGGTTGGTTTGCTTCTACAACCAAAAGTGAGCAAAAGGCAAAATAGAATTTCAAAGCCTATTAGATACCAATCAGTGGTATCTAATAAAAAAAAGCATTAATGGCCAACAGTGTGCTGCAACCTGCCACCTTGATTCATTTAATTTAATTTAATAGCATCATCCACAGTAGCTTAGTAGAGAGCGATGGTATCAGAATCAGATGTATCAGAGGAGTCAAATATCATCAGTTTCTTACAAGAATATTTGTGGGTTGCTACAACAAGTGAATTAACCCTAAACAGACAAAATGTAGGGGACTGAAAGGGGCTGACAATGTACCATTTTAAGCTCCTTCTCAAGCAAAGCAGAAACCCCAAGGTGCTCAGTAAAGCGGACAGAAGATTATTTGACACACGAGGAGAGATGTGAAAGGACCCCAAAGCAAAACCCAGTGAGACCAGTGAACAAGGAATCCACTAAACAACTATCAGGGTGAGAAGAAAGAAAAACAGACACATTCACAAGAAAGGAAGGGTGACCAGTCAGAATTCTTTGGCTGATGGGCAAATATGTGTTTTGGTAGGCACATGGACCGGAAGCACACTGTCTTCGGGTGAGGGTCTCCGCAGTTTACTAACATGCAGAAATTTACAATTGGTATATGACAGACTCATTCAAATTATTACACAAACCAAATTATTACACAAAACCAATGTTCCATTTACAGTCTGGAGTGGATGGCCGTGTCCAGTGGAAGGCTGGCTTGATCAGGACCATTGACAGAAATAGTCACCTGAGCGGAGCCGCTAAAGGTTCTAGGGCAAATGGCAGATGAGTGACCATGGGAAGCACAAATGGAAACAGGAAAGCATGTGATGATTGCCAAAGTGGCGAACCAACAGTTCAGTGTCCATGACGGAACAGTCCAGATGGGAATTGTACAGCAAGACATATGAAGCAGACTTGGCAGAGAAGGATTTATGGTACTCATTAAACAAAAATACAAGTAATGCTGACTAAAATCGACCATCATAGATAAGTACAGGATCAATTCCTCCCTATAGTCAGGAAACACACTACACTGCACATTCCTAAACACCCCAAAAGCAATCACAAACTCTCCAAAACCAGATTGTGCTGCAGCCAAGGATCAGAGGCCTTCAAAAACCTGGAGATATCACCACAAGCGACCACCTGCCAGACAACAGCAGAGCAGCAGAGAAGCCAAATTGACATCCTTACCCAGCAGTATGTCAAACCTAACAGAGGGCTTACCTAGAGCTGACACTGGGCTGGCAGTAGACAGGCTAAAGGAGTGAAATGCAGGGGTAGCAGATGGGCCAAACAAATGATTGAAAGCCACCACAGCCAATGGGCATGCCAGAGGCGAAGTTGCAGAGGTGGACGGAATGGTCAAACACCCAGAATTGGCACCACAGTGAGACTCCACAACCCGGAGACAAGACTCGAGTGAGAGCAAAAGGAACAGCCTTTGTGGGGGAAGGACTCAAAGTACTAGCTGCCAGGAGCCGAAAATCATCCACCAACAGGATATCAGAAACCGAGGTCCTGTGGACCATGAAGTGTGCCAACAGTTGCTCTGATGTCCAGGAGGATGAAAGTTGCTTCATCTCACTGGCAAGGTAGGAGATGACACACTGATCACTAGAGTCAGAGATCTAAGCATGCAACAGACCAGACAATGACATTGCAGCCGTACCAGACATGAACAAAGGGCACGGCATATGTAAGCAGCTAAGGAGGCATGTGAATGAAAGCCTTTAAAGACAGGTGTGACCCATAGATTGGTTAAGGAGAAGGGCCTGGCATTTGAGTCTTTTGGTAGAACTACAGCAAACTTTCAAATACATGTTATATTTTGTGTTCTATTTTCTTATAAAGTTGCAAAGATTTCAAACAAACCATGTAACAACAAAATGTGCAAAAAGTGAAGCACTGTGAATACTTTCCAGATGCACTGTAGTTGCTTTGATTTTGATTTGTTTTCTAACAACTTTGTTTATGTTGCTATACAAAGAGCATTATCGTTGTCTCAGTTACATATAATCTCTAAAATTCCACTACATATGAGACAATGCTTTATAGACACATTTCCTTATAATGAACCTCTGATTAAACAGTGCTGCTCTCAACCAACTCCTTTGTGAATGAATGTGTTCCCTTACAGTCAAAGGAACATTTAGATTTTTATACTAAATGTCAATGACGTCATTCATAATTCTTAAACAACTTTTCACATCACATTACTGCTCTGTACACTTCAACTCTGAGAAAATACATTTTGGAACATTTGCCATTTCATGAAACGCTAGGGTTAAAAAAACAGCACTAGACAGAGTAGAATCTGAGCAAATTTCTTCTCTAACACCGACGTAAGCACTCTAACATCAATTTTACAAAAATGAGCTATTTGAAATTTTTGTTGTCAAACTCATTAATGTAAACAAAGTTTATACATTGTAGAAAGCTTTTTCAGTCAAATAACACTTGTGTGCGCTTCAAAGCTGAGATAATGCATTTTAGACACTTTCTCATGCAAAGAACCTCTGTTCAGACAGCGTCCTTTCTTGTTAAAATGTTAAATGAATGTTACAGTGCTCTCCACATGAAAGTGATTTCTCAGGCTGAGAAAATGCATTTTACACACTTTGTCATATTTGGAGCTGTTGTTCAAGATGTGACACTCAAAGGATGTTACAATGTTGTACAGAAGTAAACAAATAATGTTTACATTAAAATTTTCTCAGCCTGAGAAAGCACTTTCATATAAAAAGTTCTGTAACATTCATTTAACATTTTAACAACAAAGCATGAGTGATAA
>CM067501.1:27649350-27791850 GCA_034509495.1 Acestrorhynchus altus | reverse complement strand
ATTCTCAAAACACAAGTTCTCGATTAAAGAAGTTGTGTGGCTTTTTTTTCCCTGGACTTTCATGCCAGTGTGTGTAGAGTTAGTATTTTACTGCTCTAGCTTGCTGTGTTTGTTTACCAAGTGCAGCCTTGAGCTCTGCAACAGAGCAGCCAAGTAATAAATGGAAGGAGCAGAGACTGTGAAGATGGATGGAGGAAAGAAAAATGTGTTAACAGGGTGTCGAGGTGATTATCTGCATTGTTCTAGCTTTGTGAGTCACCACCTACAGTACACATCAGTCTGAAAACAGTCATACGTATTACTGTAGCTGGGAAATACTTTTGTGTGTTCAGTCTCACACATACGTGCTGCTTCTCATTCTTTCACTTGGGTGTATTTGTGCTAGTTGGTCTGTGATGCACATTTATTAAAAGGTACAGTACTGTGTATGATCACACAATCATTATGATTTTCTTTCCTTTCAAATGGAAATTAATTATAAATGATTATTTTATCAGCTTCAGGGAAAAAAACACCACCAGATTTTTACTTTCAAGCAAAAAGTGCTTTGTTAACCCACCTTTACCCCTTATTACAGTTTCCATTCTCTTTGAGACTCACTTTCAGCTTTTGTGTAGGAGGAAGTTGGAGTACTCTGTCCAAGTAATGTGAAATACATTGTGACGTTAAAATGGTTAAGGTCTGGACTCAGGGGTTGTCAGTTCCCTGTTCTGCGAGCTTCAGAGCTTCTTGATCAGCTCCACATCCATTCAGACCCACTGAAGGAGGATGGACTTGAAAACTTTTGGATGCTTTCAGACTGGAAGTGAGAGATGAACTTGATGTCCTCTCCTAAAGAGGAAATCTTTCAGGTGTGTGTCTGTTGGGGGGCAGATTTGTGTACTACATTATTGTTTAGGGTGCTGTATATTCTTTGTTTTGGAAAATCCAAGCTCTAGGAAAATCTAGTTACCTCCCAGATTTCTCAGATTTCCTCCCAGATTTCTCACATTTCCTCCCAGATTTCTCACTTTTTGAACATTTCAAATGGAAATGAAAAGAGTGAAAGCTTTCTGAGTTAATCAGAGTTAAATTGGCTTGGGTTAACATTGTCGAACTTTTATATATATTATATATATTTAGGAACACATATATATTGGTTTGAAATTGTCTGATTATTGTCTGTCATTTTTTCAAGGAAATGTTCTGCACAAACCAATGTTTCCACTCCAGCTTGTTTTGCATTTCTACCAATTGTTCTACCTGCATACCAGCACACAGAATACTGCCCACAAACTCACTTTCTGTTGAGATTCCATTCCACTCATTTCCCTCACCCTGACCTCCACCAGACTCCTCCCACTGGTTTTAACTCCGCTCAAATGTAATTGGCTAGAAATGAACAGACCTTTGGTGTGACTGACAGCTCTTTGAGGAGTTCACTGGTGTTCAGAGTTGCCCCTCTCAGCATGAGGAGGCCAGCTTTCAAAAAATCATGCCGAGTATCATCTCATTAAGAGTTCCCCTGGGCTTCACTGAGCTAGACTAAGGGCCGACAAAAAAGAAGAAGAAAGGAGGTGTGTGGTAGAGGATGGACACCGATGAAAAAGGAGGGTTTGCTGAGAGTGTGTGACTGAGAGGAAAAATCCAACAATAGAGGAACTCTGATGAAATCCCAGTAGAATCCCCTCAGCTGGAGATAAAGCTGATGCAGCGATCTGGCGGATTGGGTTGATTGTTGAGGCCGGAGGGGTCTAATGCCTCTCTATCAGGACTGAAATCTGGTGGATAACCACACACTTCCTCTGAAGACATCAGGGCTCATGTGACCCACTATGGATAAGAATAGATTTTGGAATTCTTTGCCTTAAGCAAAAGCTTGGATCCAGATAGCAAATGTACATTAATGACTGCTGCCACTGGTCTCTACCAATAAAATCCTATTTCAGTAATTCATGAACCTAACAAAAAATTGTACCTTCTATGGTCCACTGGTGCCTGCCTTTGTTCAAAATTGCACCTTTCATCATACAAACGATTTCTTCATTAACCAGGCAACAAAACTAACTGTGCATTGCATATCTGTAGTATGCAAAAATGTATTGTGACCATTATTAATAATGCACCAATTGTGAATTTCTGTTCAATTTTGTTTTTTTACAGCACAATTGGCCCATATTTTGCAACAGTTTTGCTGTAAATGATGTGAAATCTCTAAACTGTATATTGTGGACTCTAATTTTAAATACCAAAGTACGTAAAGGACCATTGACAACCAACAGCTTTTTCCAGGTTGCATCAGACTCTTCCAGTTCTATTGTCACCTAGGTACATACAAAAATATTGGTATATTGATGCATTGTGATTGTTGTGTAGTTTTTGCAATACTTTTTCAATTCTCCAAAACACAGCAGTGTTTTTTAAATAATAGTTAACATACAAAAAAGAGTGGCGGCTGATCATTCATTCATGTCATTAGATAGCAGTGCTGTATTTTTCAGATCCCACTGTTTGGACGTCATAAAAAGTAAAGGTTTCGGCTGTTTTAATACAATAACAGCTAAAGTTTGAATAAAAAATTCACAATATATTGCCTTGCTTACAGTAATGCAGTATATTATGTAGTAAGCCATGTTGTGATGCATGTTGTGATGTTCCTACTAATGCACGTCTAGTCTTATCAGTAGATTATGCCACATGGATGTAATAATCTTTACCAAATTTTATCATTTATTACCATATATCTTTTCCTGAGGGTATATAGCTTTTTTCCCCACTAAAGTTGTGATTGTGCAAACATGGAGAATATCTGTCATTAAGGGTTCTTCTTCAGTAGTTCTTTATATAAACAGTTGAATTCAATATAGAGCTCTTTGCTAAGGAACAATTAAGGAATGTTTAAGTGGTTCTTTTCTTGACTAGAGGGTTTTTTTGGATTGGTGAAAACCTTTTGTAGATGCTTTGTCTAGAAACTTCCATATACCAACAAAGTGTGTTCCACAGTTAAAAAAACTCTTATTTACTGTTGCCCAGAAGTTTCTTCCCCTTGTGCATATTTTTTTGCATCAGTCCTTCACCCACTGCTCACGGTTGGCCCTGTTGTATTTGTTTGTTGCAGTGGCAGTAATGTCCATCAACTGCTCAGTCAATGATTCCCACTCAACTGTATGACGGCTAATGAGAGAAGGCAGAGTGTCGTCTTACATCACAGTATATAAGATCTCTGAAACGGCCATGCAATCAAATCTTACCCGAACCCCCACTCAGGCTTTGTTTGTTTTGAGGAAACTTCAAACGGGCTCAAAAGTAATTGGGAATTTTAATCAGATCGTTGTTCTCAGTGTGTATAGTGCATGAATATATTAACACCAGTGCTTTAATTGTTGCGCTCAAACTGGAACATATTGCGCTCCCTCCTCTCTCCCCTCCTTCCTCCATCATAAAACACAATGAGGTGAACACTAAAAACACTCTCGGGTGAAGTGAATAACCTTGATTATCTGGTTCCAGTTGCTCCTGTCAAGGTCTGGTATATATTAGGCTGCAGGTAAACAGTCAATTCTTGAAGTTGATGTGTTATACTGACCATTGCACAGTGGGAACACCCCACAAGTGCTGGTAAAATCACCACAAATTGCTATCACAGTTAATAGAACATTGTACCTTGATTGCAAATTTTATTTTAAGAAATGTATCTTGTATTTGTCTCTCTAGTTTTTGTACTCATTGCTCAACGACAAGGTTTATGAAGAGACCAGGCACTGATTGAAATGATTCTCGGATGTCCTCTTCACAATGTACAGGACTTGAAGGATCTGCTGTTAATGTCTTGCTGCCAAAAACCACAGTACACCTTCAGAGGTGTGGAGGACATACCTCAAAGGTTCAGAACTGTTGTCCAAGTTGTTTTAATGTTAATGTCTAGTGTAGTCAACAGAATCGATTTGTCCCCCATTAACACAATCCTTCAGGCATTTTCTGGCGAATCATATTTTTCATGGCTTGTTTGTGCCAAATAACTTCATTATCACATGTTTACTCAGTGTTCAGGTCCACAGTGACAATTGTGTCCTTCATAAGTGCAGTGATTGTATACTGTGATGTAAGAACTCTGTCATTCCAGAGTAGATGAGTGTGTAATGTGGGTGTTGCGTTTTAGTAGGAACAGAATGTTGATTCCACACAACCCAGCTTCCTGTTGTTGTTATATTTCTGTTTTCTGTTTCATCTCTCTCCCCTGAAGTTCATTCCTCCCTCCTCCACAGCACGACCGGATAACTAATGGAAGTAGCTGTTTATTTGGGAGCTTGTGTGGTCAGCTATTGCGCTGATGGAGGGAATTAGTTGTGGACTCCTCTCTGCTGGGTAATTGAGCCGGTTCAGCATTCCTTACGCCCTGTTGTTTTTCAGGTCACATTGTCTAGGAGAATCCACACTAGCTTAAAACATGTTACAAGCCAACTTTTACGAGGATCAGATAAACTTCCAGAAACACCTTTCAGGTCGCTGTCAAGGTCTCATTTCTTCCCACGCTGTGCTGAGTCGTCTTGTTTTGACTTAAGGGGTGAAGTCAGGCTGTCTGGTTATTCAGCCTCTTTTTTTTTTGTCAGCAAGGCCCTTCATATGTTTCCAGATGGTTTATAAAAAAGGGGATATCCAACTGGTGACTGCATTTTAAGTAAATGGGCAGATTTAGCATCTGTTGCTGGAATGCCCTGTAGTTTTATAGCTGTATAGAGAAATGTATATTGGCCTATCACTTCAGTAGTTTACTGTCGCTCAGCTTGAATACAGTCAACTAGATTGATGATGGATTGATACAAAGAACACTACAGGGCCTGTACCCTGAGTGAAAACAGTTCAGCATATAATTGAAAGGTGCTGATATTGTTATTGATTTGTAGCTCTTTTCGGAATGGGTATCGTCAGTGCTTCTAGAACACCTGAACACTCCTAGCCCTTACAGAGAGTGAACAACAGAGTTGTGGAAGACTTGCATCTGTTAGCAGCTCTAATGAAGTCGCACTAAATACCAGCAGAGCAGGTTGAACTTAAACAGCCAAAGGGCACACAGGGCCACACTGCACCAGAGCAGAGTCCACACATGTGAATGGCAAACATGGCTGAGACACTAATCTGATGGGGAAAAAAACCAAAACATTTCCTCTGTCTTTAGTTACAGTTACTGTGAAATATGCAGAGCAGAAGGAAATCACATGTGAAAAAAAAGAACACCTGTATGAAAAAACAGGGCCATTGTGTGTGTTTCAGGATCAGCATTACTTTATTACTAAATCATTATCATCATAATGTAAAGAATAAGCAGAATAAACACTGAGTAAACAAAAATAAAGTCTTTGTAAGTATATACATGTTAAATGAAAAGTGAATGGCTATGATAATAAATAAATATGATCATCCTGTGTATTGTAGTTCAGAAATATTTAGCACCTCAGTGTTATTGCACAGCTGTAAAATTAACAAACTGCACAAGTGAACCATAGTGATTTGTAATGGTCACCTAAGTTTGCATGAGTGTTATTATATAGTGCTGCTATTGTTTCAATGCAATGTGTGGTTAGTGAGCTGAAGAGATTAAGAGATTGGCTAGTGTTAGCAAGCACACCCACACGCTCTCCACTTTCTCACTAGCTGAGTTAGAGTTACTGCAGAATGTTTAACTTTTTTAACGAAAAATTCACCAGTACTTCTTGTGTTGAGCTTTTCACACCAAGTGATAATTGCACCCTACTTTCATTTTCAATGAAAGGTAAGTGAGCAGGTCAGGTAATACAGGATCAGTGTGAGGGTGCTGCCCTGAGAAACCTGAAGACAGGTCCCGGAGACAAGTACATATCTGACCATGAAGTATTTTGCTTTGTGTGTTTTAAAGTCGGAAAAGACCCTTTATAATGGAAGCAGAAAGGGGGAGACGGAGCAAGGCGTGAGTTGTCATTTGCCATGTGAAAAGCCATTTGTGCACCGGGAAATATGTTTTGTTATAGTGATGTAATGTTGATTTGGCCCATTTGGTGTGAGTGAGTGTTCAATCACTCTCTTATCAAACTAACTATCCTACAAAAGTTTGTGAAAAATGACATCACAATGTACTGTCCTGTCCAATCAATAAAAATCATTAGTGTTGATCATTTCTGAGAGCCCTAGTCATTTGCTGCTCTTGCTCTTCACTACAGTAAACAATAAACAGTACTGATGTTTAATAAAGAAGGAAGTCTTCATGTGCAGGTCAGCTCTGGCAGCTCTTGCTCATAAATTGTGCTGAAGGTAGGAGCTTACTGCTCCTTTCTGAGCCGATCCACCTTTATGCTGTTAAAAGGCACGAGTGTTGTCTAAGCACCTTTAATGTTCTCTCAGATCAGCAGAAAAAGAAACCGGTGGCTCCTGCAGGCATGTGGTGGTGTTCTTGTTGGAGCACATCAGGAGCAGCCCTGCAGTCTTCACTTCAAGGGCTTTCCAGGTCACGTCAATGCAGCCATTTCAGCGAAGTGCCTGCTGAAGTGTCTGACCTGTTCTCAGAGCCTTGATGGAAACAAATGGGGTGTGTGTGGTTTTATGAAAATTATCCATTGAGTTGAGCGCCTGAAACAAGCTCCAGGTTCTTCTGATAGAACAGTTAATGAGGGTAAAATATTTATTACCTGATCCAACTCCATCATGCAGTCTTTGATCATCTAATCTTCATTTTGTATGCGCGTGTGCATGCATGTGTGTGTTGAGGTTCAGAGGTGCAGCATCACAGGCTGATGTGAAGGTGCTGTGGCTTGATTAGGCGACTGTGCAGATGGACTCTTGAGTCTGATTGCAGCTTCTTTCATTAGATTTCATCATGTCGCTGCTTCTCGCTCCTGCACCCCCACCCCCAGTTTTCTTTCAACCAGTCTGTCTGATTAACCACAGAGGGATAGCACCTGGAAGCTGGAAGAGGTATCGTTAAGGTGATATGGGGACAATGAAGATCAGTGTTTTGACCTCCAGGGTCAGAAATTTTGCCTCCATTCAGAATCTTTGAATTCTTTCAGTACAACTATTTCACTCCAGTCATTACCGCACAACTTTCATCCAGAAGTTTGTGGCGTTGGTGGTGGGATAGGCGTCCAGCTCATGTGCCTCATAATGTTGCAGGATGTGATATCTGCCTCCCGGGTTTTCTTCAGTCAGTGAATGCAAAGAACATGTTTTAATTTTAAAATATTAAAAAACAACAACAAACACACCAAATAAAACCTCAGATAACACACTGCTGCTCCTCTTTCTCTGACTGTACTCTTGGGATGCTCGTTGTCCTGGTAACATGTACACAACCTAATTTTGAACCATTTGATTCATTCCCACCAAAAAGAAAATAAAATAAATTTTGTTCTCAGCGGGAACCAAAGATAAGTAGGTTTTCAGTGTGAAATGCTGTGCTTTAGTTGTACATGAGCAAGGAGCAATGACGTACCATACGTCTCAAATGGTATCAAATAACCTCTGCTCCTCTAAAACTGGTGGAAACGGAGGATGGTTCACAAAAAATCACCAAGGTTCATATAAGCCTGAATGGGTTCTCTTGGTGGAAAAGGCCTATCAGAGTTTCTCTGCATGATTTTAGAGCAGATTACTTGCAGCATACATGGAAACATGCATTGATATAGTGTATGTTTAATCAGAAGAAGAACATCTTAGAATGTAAACAGTTTAGTGAGATACTGAAATGGTTGATGGCCAAATTAAAGTGAAGACAGTCATGTCATTAAAACCAGGTTTAGTAATGAATTTATTGTGCTTCTTTTGAAGAATTAGGAGCTCTCACTGTTACACACTTATTTCATAGCAACAGGTACCACTGCTGAACAAGACCTGTTGTCATAGTAAACATGGTTGGTGAAAGGTTGCTAATAATGAAATCTGTTAATTTATTAAAGCAGATTTTGACAGGCGCTGCACTTATGAGCATTCACACACAAAGCTGCTGCTGTATACCAAACATGCTTGTATAAGGGGCAAGGCTTTTAGTATGCAGAATTTGTAGTATTAGTTTTCTCACAGAGGAGATGTTGGGTGTTTGCCAAGGGTTGTAAAATCTTGGGCGAATTACTTGGTCAGAACTTTGGGGTTTGAGGTTGACGGGCAGATTGGTGCAGTGCTGCAGACTCTGAGCCGGTCTGTTATGGTGAAGAGTGTCTCTCAATTTACTGGTCAGTTTACATTCACCTATGGCCACCAACTTTGGGTAGTATCCAAAAGAATGAGATTCTGAGTACAACCAGCTGAAATAAGCTTTCTTCACAGGGTTCCCTTAGAGATAGGATGAGGAATTCCGGGCCGCTGCTTCTCCATGTTGAGAGAAGCCAGCTGAGGTGGTTTGGGCATCTGGTTCAGATGCCTCCTGGTCGCCTCCTTTGTGAGGTGTTCCGGGCATGTCTGATTGGTAGGAGGCTCTGGGGAAGACCCAGGATATGCTGGAGAGATCATATATCTCAGTTGCCCTTGGAATGCCTAGGAGTCCTCCCAGAAGAGCTGGAAGAGGTGGCTGGGGAGAAGGACTGTGTCTCTTGGCTTAGGCTGCTGCCCTGGCCCCCGGATAAGCGGCAGATGATGAATGGATGGGTGGATGACTTGGTCAGAACATCTGAACAGCATTGTAGATTATTCCACCTGGTCTGAACCAATAGATCAACACATTTGAATGTATTGGGAGGAATGTTTTTCAATGCAGTGCATCATACCCTGCTGTGTATGAGGCTCCAAAGCAGTAGATTGGTAAGATTGTCCAAGATTGTCGTCACCTACATTCAATATGTCAATCACTGTCCCACAAATTATTTCATCCTTGTTTTGGATGATTCAGTGAATCAATGTACCAAGTATTGCTCAAGTATTGTAAATGGGAAACAGTACAACCCTTACAAATAAATGTGAGGTGTCAATGATCTGAAGGAAGGCAAAAGGTTACTGAGTTTCAAACAAATGGATGTTACAAACTTGTAGTTGACGTTCACCTTTAAAAAAAAAAAAATACCCAAAGCTTTTCCACTTGGTTGAGGGGGAGTATAAGGACTGTGTTCTCGAAAGAAGATCCCCATGGCTTTGAAAACCCTCATTAGAGGGACATCTGCATCTCACAAGTCCCGCCTAGGCCACACCAGTGAGTTAATGGACTTCTTCCCCTGAGCATGCTCAGCACAGCTGCTGTAGCTGAACTCGGCCCCAAGACTATCTCCCAGTACGGATGGTGAGGAAAGTAAACAATCTGCTCTTGGCTTTGTCATCTCTTCATTGCAATCCAGAACTCTCAGTGAATTAGTTTTGCAGTTTCTTGTTGTCGGGTGCAGTGATTGGTTGAAAGAGTCAACTGTTTACTGAGGCAAGAACTTGGTGCATTGTGTCATTTGGAGTTCTCTGACTTTTTATTGTAGTTGTATCCGTCTGCAATAAGTAGCAATATATGTAGAGGTCTGTACTAATGTGTAGGCACTTGATTATACATGCCTGAATTGAGCCATTTTTGAGACTGGGAGCTTTTGGCTTAAGCATTTTTAGGCACATTAATGGTGTAGAAATGGCTGGAAATCCATATTTACATTTACATTGATGACATTTAGCAGACACTTTTATCCAGGGCAACTTACAAGGTTTCTCACATTACAGAGGAGGGTCAGAATAGTGTTCGGAGTCTTGCCCAAGGACTCTTACTCGTGTAGCACATCATAGTTGCCCAGACTAGGAATCGAACCCCAGTCTTCCACATGGTGTGGTGGCTCACTGGAGGTGTTATCTGTTGCGTTTTCTGGTGTTATCACACCAACCACATATAGCACCCAAAGAAAACATTATGTCCACCAGAGAACTAACATTACTTCAGTTTACCCGAGTATTAGAACAGAGGTGTGGGGGTCCAGTGTCCCCTAATTGTGTATAAGTAGTTTGACCAGAGGACGATGGGTCCTCCCCTTTGTGAGCCTGGTTCCTCCCAAGTTTTCTTCCTCCAGCTCTGAGGTTTTTCCAAGCCGCTGTTGCCATTTGGCTTGCTCACTAGGGCATCTGTCTCTTATCCTTTGTTCCTGTTTTAACCTTTTTATTTCTTGATTTCTGTGAAGCTGCTCTGTGACAACTTCAGTTGTGAAGAGCGCTATACAAATCAATGTTGATTTGATTTTTACAGTTTCACTATTATACCATAATCAGAGTTGCATATAAAACACAGAAAGCATGTGTACTAGTCATTTTTAAAAAGTTAAACTGACTGTATCTGTACTGCAGCCCTCAGGACCCCTCGTTTCCTCTCAAGTGTCTCCATTCTGAAAGCTCGAGATAGGCTGCACATCACTTCAGGAATTAAAGTGAGGGATATATCTTCTATGGTTTGCCTGCACAAATGATAAGAATGAGGGTGGGCACTGAGAGGAAGCCACAGACGTCTTGGCTATTAGCTGATTAATGGATTTTAGCAATACTCAGCCCTGCTCTTTGTTTGATTGAGTTTATTTTTGAGTATGCAGAAGTAATAAAAGCTGAGTCTTAGCTAAGCTTTGTTTAGCGTCTCTGCTGTCTGTCAGAAAGCAGCACAGTGTGCAGTAATTAGCACAGCTGAGCCCGTGGCCTGCATTGGAAAGTAGCTTGAAGGTAGTGTGTGAGTGTGAGTGTGTGTGTGATTTATAGAAGTGACTTAATACTGCAAACGTTCTGTACTTCTGTGTGAGAGTGTGGTGTGAAGTGCCTCTTGTGGAGTGGCTTTCCTTTATGGAATGAGAGCCATGTGCTTTGGCCTTTAGTGCTCTGACTGTTTTAAATATAATACAAAATAATCACCAAACTAAGAAAAACTGCAAAACGGCAGGCAACTCTGCTTCTGTGACTGTCTTACTTGGTTGCTATTCTTAATGCAGCACCAGTGCCTTTTCGAAAGTATTTCACTCCCCTTGGCATTTCTTGTTTTGCTACCTCACAACCTGGAATTAAACTGGATTCTTTGAGGGTTTGCATCATTTCATTTAGAACACATGCCTACAACTTTGAACATTGTTTTATTATGGAGCAAACAACAAATCAAAAGGACAAAATAACAGAAAACTACAGTTTCCCCCTAAAGCCTTTACTTTGTAGAGCCCCCTATTACAGCTGCAAGTCACTTTGGATTTTGTCTTTGAGCTTGTCACAACTGGGATAACTGGCAAAATGGCTCCATCTCTTCCAAATTAGATGGTTCCACTGGTGAATAAGTGGTTCCACTTAGATGAAACTAAACATGTGACTTCTGAAGGTAATTGGTTGCACCAGAACTATTTATGCAGATGTATCACATAGAATTCAGATCAAAATAACAAAAACATTTAAAAGCAGGTTGTAATACAAAAAAAATGGGTAGAATGCCAAGGGGGTGAATACTTTCACAAGGCACTGTTGACTAATTAATGAGCAGGGTTTGTTTTACTGTGTGGTGTTGATCGTTTTGGTCCAAGTGAACAAATTATTTGTTTTATTCAAATAAACAAATGAATCATTTAAAAATGGCAAAGCGTAAGACTGCTTCTTTAAAGCCCCCAAGTGTAGTACCCTATGCAGTTGGAGCTGCATTTGAATCTAGAAGTTTCAGGCATGTTTAATATTTTACTGACAAAGTAGTAACAGTAGTAATTTCGTTGATGTGTTTAGTGCTAAGTTGAATAAAATAGCTTGAAAAGTGTTTGTGTATTTGTCTGTCACTATCTGTTAGACATTTAAATGTGATGTTATATATTCTACAATGTACTAGACATGATGTTGCAACAAGTCAAAATTCTCCTTTGCCTGGTAATTGAAATGTCAGAATTGTTCCCAAATGGTTGCTAAGTTGGCCTAAGGAAGCTCCAGAAGCTCCAGACCAATTGATAGTGTTAATGTTAGCAATATGGACTCATTCGTAATGTCTTGCCAAGCTTGTGTCTTGGCTGCGTTGCGTGTTTGTGTCAGTTTACAGTGTGACTAAAAAGTAGTTTGAGGTTGTGAACTGAGGATAATAGTCTAAACTGATTGTTATTGGATGTGCTTGTCAGCTTGTTCAGGTGAAGTTTCTATGTCCAGCCAGTTTAATTCATCTGCAGCTATGCGTCCTACCTCACTTCTAGCAAATAACAAGTTACACACAAACACAATTTATGCCATTCAAGGGAAAGTCTATTAGGTCATATTAAGGTCACTTAAGCTGGGGATACACTGTTATTTTTAACCCCAATTTACCCTCGATGTCCATTCTGTCAAAATCTGTGCTGGTTGGCTGTGGTTTATGGCTGATGGTAAACTTCGAAATGGTAAAGGGGCTCATAAACCACAGGGGAATTTGTCTTCTGCATTTCACCCTTCCACACACAATGATACACACACACATACACACTAGTGAATTCCCACACAAGGGGGCAGTGAGCACATGTGCCCGGAACAGTGGTCAGACCTATCCATGCTCACCCGGGAGCAGCTGGGCAGTTCAGTGCATTGCTAGATGGCACTTCAGTCATGCCCTACCAGTTCAGGGATGGCAACCTTGAAATGGCAACCTTCCAGTCACAAGCCTGGTTCCCTAACCACCATTTCACGGCTGCTCTAATTAGATGTAAATGATTCATCTAGACATAATTTAGTTACCATAACAGGTTTTGTTTGGATATAATAAAGGTTGAAATTGTACAAGTAACACTTATCCAACAATTTTTAATGTATTAGTATTTACATGAAGAATTAACCCAAAAATGTTGCATGTTAAAGCTGATTCTACATACAGATACAGACATATTTAAGTTATAAGATGATATGCATGCACATCCATGCATATGCACAAACTGACACATTTTTTATATAGATTTTGTTTTGAGCTCTGAACTTTGTAGACATGGGCGTTTACAGATATCTGAAACCATTTAACTTGAGCTCCACATTGCTATGTTTCTGAACTACCTAGCATAGTATGTAAGCATATAAGCTTATCAGTGCCATTCACTCTGTTCATTATAAAAAGTCCAACATATTTGACCTATTCATCACAACTATACTTGGGATCAGGTCAACTCGAAATAAAGCCCTTCTGCATCATTGATTTCAGCGGAACATGCATTTGTCCGTATTTGTTGCTGGGTGAGAGCAGCTGAGATTACAGTGATTTTTTTTCTGCTGCAGTTGAAAATTTTTACCATGTGTCTCAAATCTGTTAGCTCAATGTAGAAAGCAACCTAGACGTGAGGACAAAACAGGTAAACACAGAAAGTAGATCAAGAAAAACAGCCATGAGTTCATGTGTTCAACAGATGAGAGGTTTTGTTTTAGTTTTGTACTCCACCATAAATGATGCAGCAGCTTCTCTGAAGTTCTAGTATGTGGCCAAATCTGCAGCACCATTTAAGGTGAAATGTAAATTTGAAAATGATCCAACATCTGCCTTGTACAAAGGACAGCCTTCTCCTCCCACCTGTGACCTCAAAGGTGTGTTCCACATTTTTACATAACTCAGATTATTTAAATAACATGGAAGTACAACAACTTGATGAGGCCTCCGGGCCAGTGTTTCTCACCTCTGATTGTGGAGGCGCCCCTACCCTGCATAGTTTAGAGCTTTCCCTTCTCCCAACACACCAGATTCAACTAATCAGCTTTGGAACAAGTTGCATGGGGTGTGTTAAAGCTTAAATTCTTCAGGGCAGGGGTGCCTCCAGGACCAGGACTGCTATAGGCATGAGCCATACTGGTTTTAGGGTGCATTCGCTTTGGATCAGCAGCAAGTTGTTTAGTGTGCGATTGAATAATCTAGTTCAACTTTTAAATGTTGACTGCTGTACCTAAGGCTTTAGGTAGCTGCTCTGCCAGCGATACACATGCACACACATGCACTGACCCATACACTGAAGCCCAAATGGAGGATCAAGATGTTGACGCAGTACTACATTCTGCTGGTGTGGGACAGATTTGGCCTTTACTGCCTTCCCCAAACATGTAAACACATGCTGTGGTTGGGAGATGGAGGGAAGGAAGAGAGAGAGACCACAGCCTTTAATGTAGCTCCTCCACTTCCTCCTGTGTCTGCCTTTGAGAACAACTTGACATTAGACCCCACACACACATACACACACACACACCTCTCCCTATCTATGCACATGTAGCTGTCAGGGAAATTGTGTACTGGGGCTGATGGATTTAGATGTAACCATTTGTATTCATTTAGGTAGTAATAAAATCTCCATTATAGAAAAGGTGAACAGCACTGGCACCATTTGACAGCTGTCTGGTCTATCTTTGACAGTAACAACATGGACAGGTTCATTAAGTTATTTCCGCCAAGTCATTCACTGATGTGACACATTGTAATAAAGATGAATGGTCATGGTTTCTGCTGCTTGTTAAGTTGAGACGTTGGAACTAGTTGAGATGGTTTTTGTTCCTAATATCCTTCAAAAGTTTAGCTTGGCATAGTGGAGTAACGGAAGAGACAAAACGTGAACCTCAAACACTTACTGTTTCTCTGATAAGAAAATTTAGGTTAGCCAACCAGAGCTTTATGGCACAGTCAGATGTTCTGTCCCTAAAAGAAACTCTATAAGCCAGGGAGCTGCAGCTGACTACGTGAGCTGGTACGACAAAGACACATTTTTATGTACAATATTCTTGTTTAGTGTGCTTCTGTGTGGTTAAGTAATACTGCATTTACTGCTATATTTATACAACAAATAACTTAAAAGTACTGAAAAAATGACATTTTTGACATTTTTTAATGCAGATGCTGTAGGAACCATCACTGTTGGGGAAGCGAAGCTCTTCCACGAGAGCTGAAATAGTGCTATTGTTTTTGGAGCTCACTGTTGTGGCTAAAGCAACATTTTACTGTGGCTCACTTTTTCTCATATGTGGGTTTCTCATTTCACAACCTTGGCTGTGAATTACGGAGTGTCAGTTAGGGATTTAGTCTCATATTTATGCCTACGATAGCATCTTTGGTATTTAAGGGGGGTAGGGGGGGGGGGGGGGGTGTCGAAGCAGTTCTGAAGAAAATACCCAGCAGAGGAGGCTGACCTACATGACCTCACCAAAGCACAGTCAGCACACTACAACAGAGCTGGGCTTAGCATTGCTATACACCAACCATAGTTTTGGTATTGCAGTGCTTTCTGCTAGCCATTCTAGAACTGGAAAACAATTCTAGAATTCAGTGAAAGTGGTTCAGAAACACCAGCTGGAGATTAAGAATTCGTAACTTTTAAGCAGAATAAGAATGTTTTTGAATATTCTTAAATACTGTACTACTGAAAGAACAGCACTAAAGCTACTGACTGCAAACCCGTTCTGCATGGCAGGAAGTTTCACATCATTGAGGCTGTTGGCACCTTGCATCAACATGTGTTTTCCGTGACTGGATCACTGGATCCGGAATTCACTTCTTGCTTGAAAAGCCAGATGTAAGCACACCAAGTAAAATAAATAAAACGAAACAATGACTGAACAATGCACACAATTATAATTTTTGTTTCTCCCATCTTAACTTTTTTTTTGATTTACACAGTAGAGGCACTGCAGAAGCTCCAGCAGCTGCTTTTGATCTCTGTTTAAATTATTGCAACCAGAACAGTCTACATTTATGGGTTAGATGTATTCATTAGGGTTATGGGAAGTGAAACTTTTTATGTGTTCTGTCTCATCACGCTGGGATTATATATTAGTTAACAGTGTAAACGGCCTCATGCTTTATGGAATTATGATTTTTTTTTTTAATCCTAAAAAAGTTTTAACAGTGCCATGGAATACATTTATTCCATATTTTAAAATATTTCATGTGTCTACAGAGACATTACATGGCTTTTGAGGCAAAAAAAGCCCTGATGCATTTTACACACCCATTTACACGTCTCTTTGATTTGGGCTTAGAATGAAATGGGCTGTTTTCCCTTTTAAGTTGACAGTGAGGCTCAAACAGAATCACGCCTAGTCATGACAACGTCTGTCTTATTCACGCCCTGGGAAAGATTGAAAGGGACATTTAGCATTGCTCTTATATTTGTACAGTGAGTATATTTACTACATGTGAATTACAAATGATCTAAATGTTCAAACTGCCAGTTGTAAGTGTAAAGCATAATCTCTCTTCATAGTTCCACAGCTGGATTCATAACCATCATTTCTGTTCTGGAAACCCTTTTTGGTGAACAAAGTGTGTAACACAGGGATAATAGTGTGTTTACATTCATTTGCTAGTGTAGTTCAGTAAACTGCTAGTTTCCCTGAATCACTCTGCCTTGTTTTGAACCTTTACATTTCCACGCCCACACACTCCTACCCCATCCCCACTCACCACCCTGTTGCTCAGGTTGTTAAAAGGAGACGGGGTCTCTGAGCGTTCAGGCTAAATGAATTCCTCTCCATGGCACAAAAGACTCTGAACAGCCCACTGAGGAATCCCAAACATCCAGAACATTACCAGATGTGTAACCTCAGACGCTTGTCTGTGCTCCAGACCCCCACCCTTCCTCTATTCCTCTCACGAGCGCTCTCCCCTCCTTGTCTGGACCGGTGCTCCTGGCCTGCGCTGAATGGTGCTTCAGAAGAGTGTGTGTGTGTGTGTGTGTGTGGAGTAGCCTGAATTACTGCATAAAATATCACAGCCTCTCTTTTTGTATTTGTTTCTGATCTGATAGTTTCTTAAAACGAGGACGTAAAGTAGATGATCATGCTTGAACTACTCATTCAACAACTCAAGCTAGAAAGACGTAGATAACTATCTCATCATGTGGACTCTTGCACAGACTGATTGTGGACTGATTCAGGAGATTGTTTGCTGTACACGACTGGATTAGATCGTTTTTTAATTTCCTCTGATGTCCGATCAGGAGGTGATTGAATATCTTGATCTGATGCCATTGTCTGGTGAGTTAGTATAACACTGCAGCAGTGTTTGGTTAGATGATCAGTGTTTGGTTAGATGTTGTTACTGATGTCTTCCTGTGAGCTTCATGCCTTTTAGCTCTGTTTGAATGAGAGAACCATTAGTATGCATGAGCCTCACTTCATAACATTTCATATGTTTCAGCTTATGTCTCTCTCTCTCTCTCTCTCTCTCTCTCTCTCTCTCTCTCTCTCTCTCTCTCTCGTTTATTCCACTGATCTCATGTCAGGAATGTGTTTGTTTTGCCCCAGTGCTCTGGCTTATAATTCTTTATATTCTCTTTCATGCAGACCATCAGGTCATGTTTTTTCCATACCCCTCAGTCAATTTGTCTCTCTCACTTCTACTCTCTTTATGCCATTCACTCACTCAGTCACTCTCTCTCACTCACACACACACACACACACACACACACACACACACACACACACACACACACACACACACACACACACACATGTACACAGGTACACAGGTAGACATAAACACAGGCACAAAACCAGATGGAACTCACATGCACAACATCATCTAACACTTGTGACAGGATTCTGGGTACTTGCTCTCTCTTGGTTTGAAAATGTTCAAAAAGAGTGACTGAAAAAGGTGTAAAAAGTTATGATCTGTCAAGCTGAAAGTCACATTATTATCAGTTGGCATGGGTGGTTGGAAGCTGGAAATGACAGGCTCTACTGATGTTCTGATCTTGACACATGGCTTTTCAATGGTTGCTCTTTAGGCCACTGCTCACCCTGCCTGAAGTGCAAACAACAACATAAAAGCCATAAAACGATGTGAGGAACGTTCTGCTACAAGAAAGACATTTTGGTTGTGTTGATGTTGCTCTTAACATGAACTAAGGCTTTTTGTAGAGGATAGAAGCACAGCGTATTCACTTATTTAGCATTCTCAGCCCTCCACCCTCACTTGCTCTAATCCTCCAAATTTGGTCATTGTCGGTCTCTGTTCGTTCTTGGTCCCCTGAGAGGGCTCCTCCTGAGGTCAGAGTGGTTCAGTAGGGCAGGAACATTCTTTCTCTGGATTTATTCATGATTCGTCATGTTTACAGTGTTCAGTACACACCTCAAACACACTAAGCACATCAAATTCATTTATCTCTCAGTTGTCAGGATAGTCATTGGTTGGCCATATTGCCTGCGGAGCAAATATTAGATTACATATCTGTTGAGTGATAAGTTGTGTTCAGTGAGCTGCATGCTGGCATACCCCCAGCCCTTATTTCACTGCTTAATTCCACATGCAGCAGATCCATCTTCGCTCAGAGAAGGCCATTAATCACCACTACGCTGAAGGAGTGGGGACAAGTGTGGCGGTGACAGCTTCCTCTCAGAGCCAGCCCAGACTCTGTGTTTCTTCTGCTTTCACTTAGTCCTGAAGGCCTCCAGATGACCTGGTCATCCTATTCATTTGCCAAGAACCTTGAGAGGTCTTGACACTTATGAGCTGGGACCACTTGAGGAAGCTAATGCTCACTCTCTCTCTTGCTCTTGTGCTCTCTCTCTCTGTCTCTCTCTCTCTCTCTCTCTCTCTTTCTCTCTCTCTCTCTCTCTCTTTCTCTTTTGCTCTCTCTGTGTATCTTTCTCTCTGTTTATATGTTGGTATGTGTCTGTTTTAAATCCTGAAATGTTTACTCTGAGGGCAGCAGAGGGGGAGGCTGAGAATGAGGAGGAGGACAACAATGATGATGATGATGTGGGATATTCGGAGCCGGAAACAGGCAGCTGTTGATTTGACATCTCTGTGGAATAGAGTTATTCAGCTGTCAGCTCCAAAGCCAACCAAACTACCATCCTAATCTACAGAAATTGTTAGCCTAGTTTATAAAGTGTGAACATTTGATGAGCTATGTGACCTGACTGGCAATTTCTTTACCATGACCGTGTTTATGGCAGCATACCATAGTTACACATTGTTATTACTTGGCATAAACCCAAGCATGTCCCTAACTAAGGATGTTATGTTTAAACTATGTGACTTCAGACTGAACGACATTGGACATCTTTTTTATTTTTGTTTTGCAAATAAATGTGTTTACAGAGTGTCTCTTTTGAGTGTCATCCCTCTGTAAACACATTTATTTGCAAAACAAAAATAAAAAAGTAAAAGATCGTGCAGTCTGAAGTCACATTGATATTATGCTGTAGTACTATTTAAATATACAGCAAACCTTTAACATTTATGCTTTGTATATCATGTATGACTATTTCTCTTAAACCTATTACTAAACCTTTTTGTTGATATTGCCCAGACAATATATATAATGCAAACCCTGCTCCTGGAGAGCTACGTTCCAGCAGAAATTAGATTCACCCCTCATCCACCCCACCTGATGCAACTAATTACTGCCTTCAGAAGTTCTCGATTCGCTGAACGGGGTCTGTTGGAGGTAGCTCTTCAGGAATCTGATGACTCCTTTGATAGCTCACTTACTGTAATCCAGTGATCTGAGCACATTGATACCTGTTTACCTGCTCCAAGCCCCATCCTACCCTTCTGATGTGGTTCCAAGCTCACCA
The DNA here is from genome assembly GCA_034509495.1 of Acestrorhynchus altus. Taxonomy (NCBI): domain Eukaryota; kingdom Metazoa; phylum Chordata; class Actinopteri; order Characiformes; family Acestrorhynchidae; genus Acestrorhynchus; species Acestrorhynchus altus. The sequence goes on along the minus strand of CM067501.1, from coordinate 27,772,440 downwards.
GGTATTTCGGGGAGCTGCTCCCAGGAGCGACCATGATTCCAGTCCGTTCAGGCTAAGCATGGAACACTATGGAAAGATTTATTGTTAAAACTGACAGTTTGGCCAATTTGTCTCTTTTCAATCATTTGTTTCCATTGTTTACTGCCCTCTTGAAATGCTGTCTGGCCACAGCCTGTCACAGGATTTGAAGCTTAGGAAACATAGTGTAATGGTCTAGAGATCTATACTTTCTAAGCCTTTTACTCTCTCTTACTCAGGAAGTTCAAAGAAAAGACCTCTATTTGGAATTTAACACACATTTCATCAAGTGCTGATTTTCATTATGGGCCAGACTGAAATAAAAGTTTATCATGGATGACTTGCACAAACTGACTTTAGTCCCACAGTTTTAAATAAAAAGCAGTATCAAGACAACCCTACTGTGGATGTTTTGAACACCAAAATTAGTCCTGTTTCATTGGATTTACTGCAGTTTTGTCTGTACAAGCGACTGTTCTCTTGGTTTGTCTGAGTTACACTTACTTATAGAGAACAGACAATAATTTACTTTTTAACCAAAAGCTAAAGCATAAAAGTACAATAAAAAAAAAAAGATAAGTTTTTGTGAAATAACAAGATGGCCTTCATTGTGGTAGACTAGGGTTCAAGAGAGGGGGAGAGAGAGAGAGATCTTGGACTCAGTGTGGGTGTTTAATGAAGTTTTTCTCTCATAAGAACTGTGGAATGATTTATAAAAAAACACTGCATTCTAGACACCATTGTCTGGATGTCATGTCCACATTTCGTTGGCTTCACATTTCTCTGTTCTTTCATGTGTGAAACGGTGAAAGAATATTGGAGATGAACTTGCTCCAAGTTTCAGCAGCAAGCCTGGTCAGAGTTGCATCCTGATGGCCTGGGTAATAAACAGATACATTGTCTGTTCATTGTTAGTCCAAATGGCCTGACATATGCTGAGAATCAGTTCCGTGTGACCAAGATCTCAACAGCATTAAAGTTTGTGCCATACAACACGATTAGATCTTTGTCTAATAAGCTTGCTTAAGTGCTGTACAACTAAATGGTTTACAGGATGGTCCCCATAAAGGCCTAAACCCTATGACTAGTCTACAGCTGCATCACTTTGTGGAGGAGAGAGTGTGGTTTGCTTGTACAGTTATTCAGCAAGGGTTTTGATTTATTGTGCTGGGCCACAAAGGCAGTGTGTGTTTGTGCTCCTGAAGAGGACTTCTTGCACCTTTATCAACTTTGTAAGACTGAAGGAGAACGACAAGAGCGTGGGTGGGATGTTAATAAATTACAGCAGAATAGAATTATATTTTAGGTGTATTAAAAAATTATGATGATGATGGACAAAAATAACATAGACTGGTTATGGACTGTGTGTAAACAGCAGTACAACTTATCTGTCTGTATTTTTGCTATTTTTCTTTCTTTCTTTATTTCTGTCAGTTGTTTTTGGGGCTAGTACTGATCCAGGGCAGCACTTGGTAATGCAGGGCTTTTGACTGTTCCTTGCACTGTCTGAGCATTCAGCTGGACACTTGTATGTAACTGCTCTGTGTAGCTCAAAGTGTCCTTAGTGGTGTTTGCTATCTTTGCTTTGTCCACTGTACTCAGTCTTTGGTGTTAAGTCTTTATTCTGCTTCCCCTGTAAGGCACCGTAGGTTTACCCATTGATATGCGAGTTTGAGTGAGCTAAGGTTAACAAAACAGCACAGTGGCAACATTCAGATTTTCAGAGATTTCAGGGCTGCTTTTAGCGGGTTTCTGTAGCCAAGAGCGAGATCTGTATTGCCATCTAGCTGTTCGTTTAGATGGCATATAATATACGTGTGTGTGTGTGTGTGTGTGTGTGTGTGTGTGTGTGTGTGTCTGTAATATAAAGCTGTCTGTGCTGTAAACCTTTTGTAAGCCAGTTGAGCAGCAGGGTAAGCGACTGAGCCCCACTGGCCATCATGTAGTTGGAGGCTGAACTGTTGCTGTGTCTGTGGGAGATGAGCTTCTGTTTACTGTTCTCTACCCCCTCCCTCTATCTGTGGTTAATCTTAGCAACCTGCTCAACCTACTTAACCACAAACTCTCAGTGAAGAAATCACAAAAGCTTCTATTGACATTTTGTGTAAGTAGAGGCACTGCAGTAATTAGGGCATCACACACATTAAGTGCTTTAGCTGAATCTGCTTAGCACTTCACTAACCCAAAGAAACCCAACGCATCTGAACTCCAAATTGCCTATGCTGCCTGTGAAATTCTCTTTCCGTGTAGCTGGTAGAATATTGACATACTGTGAACGAGTATTGGCTCGTGAGCCATGTCTCCTGAGCAAATCAGGCTTTTAACTTTAATGTGGTTTTACCTTGCATGATCTAGTCTGCTCTGTGCTGTCTGCAGTGCACCACTTGAGGAAAGGACCAGAAAATGTTCATTAAACTATCAAACCTTAAAATGGAACTACGGAACCAGGCTTTGATGCTTTCCCAGCCTTTGTTTGCTTACCATTCATAGACAGTTTTAATTTTATAGCAAATTCAACAGCCTGTCCATGTGAGATCAAATTTTGTGTAAAAGGAGTAAACCTGCATATATTTTGATGCTTTGCCCTGAATCAGAATGTCCAATACCACTTTTAATATCAAGAAATACTATCACAGTTATCCAGGTCTGCTTCATTACTGGATTTACTGAAATAAAACCAGGAGTCCACATTTTCTGCTTTTGATGATTAAGCAGTGATTTAGTTAGAATCAGCTTTGGAACTACCTGGATTACTGCATTCATTTTGAATAATGAAGTGATATGATCATTATGAACACAGTTGACATAGAGTAGTAACAAACGATTGTACTTGGGCCCGTCACAATAATTATGTAGTTTATTGTACAATAAATTGACATGACCTTGATACTTATGATGACTCAAGTATTCAGATTACAGAGTATTCAGTATTCAGTATTCAAATTACACAGTTTGTTTAACTGTGGGTATTTGAACCAGTCAACCTGTTCTCTCTTCTGCTCTCTGCCTGAGTCAGTCTGCATGTGTGTGGAGGGATCTACTGCACAATAGCTGTTGCATTTTGCTCCCGTAATTCAGTAAACAAGTGAATCGTGGATAAACTCCCAAACCTTTTTTTCAAGATTCTTTGAATAAAATTTGGGAGCTCCTTCCCAAAATGTAATTTGACTCAATTCAGAATGTACAAGGGCATTTATAAACTCATGCACTTTAGAGCAACATTGTTTTTCAGGGTTCCAGACGCACACTGCGCCTGACCTTGTTAGAAAATTTGTTTCAAATCATTTCATCCAAAATATTTGGAAAAGTACGGGAACATTTTCTGAATGAGCGAGGAAGAGTGTATTGATGAGTGAGCCACTATTCTGTTGAGTAAATGCGTACTCGTGAACAAGACTTAGAAGTTTAATGTTGATTCAGTCTGCTGTTTTCTTTTCCAATATTATTCAAACATCAGGGTAGTTAAGAGTTTAGTGCCACAGTGTCTCGTGAAATGAAGCTAAGCCACCTCAACTTCCCACCTCAATCTCAGGCCAGTAAACTAAATCATTCCAATTAGTAAAGTCAGGCTGTGGGTCATTCTAGCATTCCAGCTCACACTTTTTGGATGCTATCTATTGATGAAGAGGAGGAGTGAAACTTCTGTGCTCCAAAGAAATCCTTAATCCCATAGCACACTAGAACACACCTTAATTGTAAGTAGACTAACAGTTCTCATGAATGTTATTGAATGGCATTGAACAACCAGCAGCTTCATTAGTTTACTCTTAATGTGTCATTTACAGACATAACAACAGCCAGGAGCTTCTCAATAATGCAATTGATGTTTCATGTCCCACTATAAAATAGTTACAAAGTACGTTTTTCACTTTGACGATGGTTAAAACAGAATTATTGTGGAAATGTGGGAGAACCTAGCTCTTTTTATCAGTGCCCAGCACTGAGCAGCATGTCTAGAACTCAGACAGGGAGGCTAATGCTAATGTACATGCTATATAAAACCCCAGCGTTGAATCACAGCACATTCAATTCACTACACTATAGTAGAGTTATTACCCATCAGAAGTCAACAACTACATAGGAATTTAGAGACCAGTCCAGTAAACACTGTATACAGTTTTGGAGTGGAAGACGGTCAGTATTAAGGTTTCTGTTGGGATCAGGGCAATAAAAGAAAAGGACGTCCCTAATTGGTGAATTACTTGAGTTAGAATGTTTGTTAGAGTGATTGATTCACAGTTGATGTAGTTGTTCACCGTTAGCATGTTCACTCACAGGACTAGATGAAAACAGCTGCTTATATTGTTTCTTACAGGGTTTTGCTTATTGTTTCCATGTTGCCGTGAAACAAGGCTGAAAGATTTGGGTAAATACTGAGCAAACCATTGTACTTTTTTACTGTCCACCTTATAAAAACCAGGAGCACTTGAACTTTCATGAAATGTATTAAAGTCATTCTATAGGGCCTTTGAGAGGATATGGCTCTTATATGAATCTTGCCTCTGCAGCAGCATAAGACCCTACACTTATGAGAAACATTCTCATGGCTGCCATGTCATGTTTATTTTCTGTAGTTAGATGTGGATCAGATGGCAAGTGCTGATTTGCAGGCTTTAGAACCTTGTAAGGTGATGGCTGACTAGTGTGGAGTGCTCCTTTTGGATTGATTTTGTGACTAAAATCTGTGTAGACTAGGGAGGAATCTGATTCTATACTAGCAGCCCTCCCACCTTTACCCCCCCCCCCCCAATCTTTTAGAAATGCATGGCCTCCCTGTTTCTTGGCCCTGGCAGAGAGCTGACAGCCTTAACAGCTCTACTCTCCCATTTCAAATAATCAGTCCCACAAATTAGAGCCATATCCAGCCCATTCCAGCTCATTTCTGTCAAGCTGCATACCAAGCTAGAGAACAGTCTGTGTGACTGGGTCCCAAACACCCTTCTAAACATAGCCTGTTCTTTAGCGCATGAATCATGTCTGTGAAAACTAGCTTCTTATCTGCAATCAGGGATTAACGTGAGTTTATTCTTCCTTAATGGAGCTCAGAAACTGAAAACAAGCTTTTCACAGCAGCCCAGTCAGCCTCCATAAAACATACCCTCCCAAAAATAACTTCTAAATCTAAAAATGATTTCATTCAGTCATTAGGAATCCACAAAGTTCAGAGAAATTACTCGGACTGACATACATGCAACATACCATGCAGTCAACCAGGACATGTGCTCAACTATTTTTTGCTTCCTATTTTTTACTAAATAGCACAGTGGAACCGCAGGTAGTACACGTGCCGCACAGCTCCAGGGGCCTGGGGTTGTGGATTTGATCCCTGTTTGGGTTGCTGTGTGTGAGTTGTGTATTCTCCTCGTCTCTGCTGGGGTTTCCTCCAGGTACCTTCAGTTTTCTCCCGCTTACCAAAAGTTGGCCCCTAGGTGCGAGTGTGACTGTGCATGTGGTACCTTGTGATGGATTGGCTACCTGTCCAGGGGCATTGTGTCCCATGACTACAGCTATTAACTGTGGCCCTCTTCAGGAAGAAGTGGATGAGATAACGACTGACAGACTGACTGATCAACTGTGTGGGTGTATAAGCATTATGTTCATACCACACAATACTAGCCTTAATTTGCTTTGGTGCCTTTCCTTGTTCAATGATTGTAGGAGACCACCACAAGTATCTGCTAAGAGTCTTCAGACACTCAAAACGTTGACGACAGGAAAGAAGGCTTCCAGGGAAAGTGTGCTGTAATCATAAGGCAAGCTGTTTTACTGGAGCAGATTTTGAGTATAACAGTGCCGTGAAAAAGGCCAATGGCGGGCAGTTAGTCTGGACTGTGAGCCGTGGCTGGGTGATGTCACTTAAACAAAGCACAGACACCTTGGCTCGTCTGCCAGCCCTCAACACAGCTACTATTTTATGAGAAATAGGCAGTGAAATAGTTTTATATACAAGCCTTCAAATGTTCTTTTTAGAGCCTGTCTCATTCTCTCTCGCTCTCACTCCTCCGTGATGAAAAATGAAATTACTTTCTTTTCTGAAGCATTTCCCTACAGACAGATTGGCTTTTTATGTTTGTAGCTGAAACACACACACACACACACACACACACACACACACACGCACACACGCACAGAAGCAGGCAGGCAGGCAGGCAGGCAGGCAGGCAGGCAGGCAGGCAGGCAGGCAGGCAGACAGACAGTCTTGCTGTTTTGTGGTTGTGAAGCTCAGTTTTGGTCAGTAAATGAGCTGTTCCCGTACTCTGGCTCCTGTCTGTCATCTCTTTGTGTTGCTGTTAAACTGAGCTGAGCATGAGTTGCTTTATTGTATTAAAGCAGTGAAGGAGCTGCTGCTGTCGGGGTAGGGGTACCACACACGCCTGTCTTTTTTCCTCTCTCACTTATTCTTTTGTTTCTATCTTTCTTAGGCTTTCTTTTTTTCCTCTCTCACTTTCCTTTTTGTGTCTTTCTTTTTCCTTTTTACTTCTTTCTACTGTCTTTCTGCTTTTTATCTGTTCCGTCTTTCTGTTCTTCCTCTGTTCCATCTTTGTTTTTCCTCTGTTCCTTTTTTATGTTCTTTTTTGTTCAGTATTTCTGGTCTTCCTGATCTTTCATCATTCTCTCTCTCTCTCTCTCTCTCTCTCTCTCTCTCTCTCTCTCCTGTCTTTTTGCTCTCTTTCTCTGTTCTATCTTTCTGTTCTTTCTCTGTTCCATCTTTCTGTTCTTTCTCTGCTCTCTGCTCTCCTCTTTTGTCTTTCTCCTCTCTTCCTCTGTTCCATCTTTGTGGCTGTACACTCTAAACTTTCTCTCTGTCACTCTTGTGCTTGTTCTCTCAACCTCTCATGCTCTCTTTCTTGCTCTCTCCTAACTCACTCATTCTCACTTGCTCAGCTCACTCTGGCATGTTTTGATATCAACTACAGAACTGATTTTTCTTTCTCCTTGTGTTCATGGGAGCTCAGCCCTGGTCTCTGTCTCTCACATTTTGAAGATAAAAATGAAAATAATAGTGAGAAGAGTGTTACAGGGCAGTGTGTGTATAGTCAGCAGTATGAGGGGCTGCTGTGTGAAGGTTGTGTGACCAGTCAGTGGAGCTTGGTGTTTATTAAAGGAAAAATGTTATATAACAATGCAATCATGAACTTCATAAACTCAATAAAGGCACTGCTATGTTGACTGCAGCCAAAACACACACATCCTGCTCTCCACGACAGATCAGTACAGATTCTGTTGCACCTCCTCTCTTATCACTCTTTCACACTCTCCCACCTGTAAAAACATGAGCCCCTCAGCTGTGTGGTAGTTTTGCGAGGTTTTGCTGCAGTTGGACACGCTCTCTACCATGAGTACTCCAGACCCAGAGATGTAGCCGGAAGCGGCGCAGCTGGGGTGAGTCAGGGGCTGCAGGAAACTGGCGTCCAGCCAGAGGACTCGCAAGAGGATTTGCAGAGGCTGGAGGATGAAAGTGCTGCTGATTTGTCTGCTGGAAGACCGCTCTTTAAAGGAACAGCAAACACCAACAAAATCTGATTACACACTTTGTGTCAGTCAGCCAAGACAAGTTTACTTGTTGAGATTTGCAAGAGCTGTGAGGCAAATGGAGCTAATAAGTCATGTAAGCTTGCAGTTAGAAGTTTGTTTCTTAGTCCTTACTTAAGTCAGATGTTCTATAAGGTGCTGTGTGCTAGTGCAAGTCTAAGGTTCTCCCAATATACACATGAGATTCAAACACAGTCTCCATACAAACTCATTGTCATTAGAATGAGATGCTCTACAGGAGCTACACATGAGCCTATGTTCACCATGGGCAGTGTCAACTGTCAGCCCGAGCAGTATAAACCCCCCAGTGGAGCAGCATCAGTGAGTGATGGATTTTGGAAGAAACACTGGATGAGACAGGCATGAATATATTTTTGGCTACAAAGTTATTTCATATAGTTTACGTATCCAGTATGCAGAGGGGTAGAGAAAGGAGTAAAATGCTGGTTTGGCATAGCAACCCTTTCTGTTTCTCTGAAGTGGAAAAAATCTAGTAGTATCTACTAAAAGTGGCCCCAGAAAGGACTATTGATGATCCGGTGACAGCTCATGGGCACATAAAGCTGACTGATGGGATCCATAGAGGTGTCACCTCTCAAATTCTGATGCTACAGGACACCTTCAGAGATCAGATGCCTTGACCAGTCAGATCTGGTTTTGGTGGAATAAATGAGATCATCTCAATGTTAGGTAGGCTGTGTTAATATTACATCTAATTAGTGTGTATTATACATTCCAACTTGAATTATATTTACACAATAAAGTGTCTACTTTCCAGAATTTACTGTTAAACTTTTAAAAAGTAATTTTATAAACAATATGTCCATGATTTTTTTTATTAACCACAAAAGTAATCCCAAATTCCTTTGCAGTGTATTAGAGCATGGAATATTTGTCCAAACCTGAAGGCATTTCCAGTATATGAGCTCGGGTCAGATTTAAAAATGCATGTTCAGGTTTCTCATTCTCTCTTCCACTCCTTTTCCCTTGCTTTAATTTTTGTCTGTACTTAATTCTTTTTAGAATTTTAGGATCAAACTGATGAAGGCTAGACATTTGGCTACATTATCACCACACAGTGTGAGAACAGAGCAGTATGGAAAGATTAGATTAGATTAGATTCAACTTTGTCATTGTGCAAAGTACCAGTACAGAGCCAATGAAATGCAGTTAGCATCCAACCAGAAGTGCAACATGCAGTGTTATTTACATAAAGTGCATGGGTATAAATATATATACATAAATATGGCATATATAAATGTATAGTATGTAGAATATGTGTACCAAACAGATGTGCAGAATGTGGAATGCATGTGGTGGTACCAACAATACAGCTGAAACGAATACCAACTGTACTGTATAGAATGAGCATACAGTATTATGTTGGTGAATATGAATAAAGTGCAGTATAGTGGGTGATGGTGCAAGGATGCAGAAAGGCAGTGCAATGTTAAGGGTATCCAGACTAAAAAATGCAGGATATTGTTTAAAAGTGTTGATTTAATGAGTAAATTAAAGGCAGCTTGATGGCTGGATTCACTTGGACAGTTTGTTGTTTGCATACTTTATTGTCAATATTATATATATTATTGTCAGTATATAGTAATTAAGTCAGCACCTCGTTAGAAACAGGTTTTATTCCGCACTTTGTATGCTAAGGAACTGGTATGGATAACTTTTTGTTTTAAGACCATAGCTAGAATTATTCTCTCAGGTCTGATTTGATGAAGTTGACAAAGTTTCAGTTACAGAGTTTAAGAAGGTGCATGGTAGGGTGTCACACAGCTCCATGACTGACTGTTATACAGTCACTGATTAGAATTCCTCAAATGACATCATGCTAATTGGTGACTACTTTCATACACTGTTAGCAACAATATCATGGCGTAAATAACCCTTTAAAGGTCTATATGATATGATGATAAACACACAGTTCAAAAATGTAAAAATAAAAAAAAAAGAGCAGCATGTGCACAAACTAGCAGCAGCTGTTTGGAACCACTCTGGCCTGTGTTTTTACTCCAGTGTGGAACTAAAGAAGGAAAGTTTTGGCACCAGGCATGTTTTGAATGGTTTTACTATTTAGGGTAGGAAAATGTAAAAATTGTGTAAATATTTTGTTTGCTTTGAACAAGTGTGTGATGGATCTCGGATGACAGCAGCATGCAGAGAGATGGAGGGTGGTCTTGCTTAGACTTTATAAATGAAATGCCTGAAAACGTCTGAAGGTCAGTTTGGGGCATCACACTGCTGCAGATGGAGAATTGTTTGGCATTTCCAGAGCATTAGCATTTGAAGAACACTAGCAGTTTGTGGATTAGGTTAGAGGTGCTAACAGAGATATGAGCCTCTCCTGTCTTTCACTTCCACTCACTCTACTGCACCTCATTCAGCTCTGACCTCACATGCCTCCTCCTGCATATGTGGGAAAGATGGAGGAACAGAAGCACATCAAACAGTTGGTTCTTCCATCAGGCCCTCCAAAGTGTGTGTGTGTGTGCGTGTGCATGTGTGTGTGCGCGCATGCAGCAGTTTGTGTGTAGTCCTCTCAGGCTGTGTTGAGGTTTTACTTGAACAGTCAGGGAGGAGATTTTGGTTCCTCTCCCAACCTCACATCACCCTCATATTTTTTTCGTGGTCTAGCACTGCAGTATGTATCACTTTTTCATTCACTCCTTTATGTTTTGTTTTTTTTGGACAGGAGGATGTTGACTTGGATGCAGTGAAATTAAAGTCAACTATTTAACGTTGTGTCTTTGTATCATGAACACCATGTCTGCTTAGAGACTTAAATCAGGACATTTTGTCTCAGCCTCATTATGGCGTGGTGGAGAAAGTACTGAGGCAAACAATTCCTTATTGATTGTGATAGGACTGTACATTGTGATGACATTTTTACTTTATTATTGTAAAAAAACAGCAACACTGAACATTAAAACTATGTATGTAATATTTTGTCTCATTTTGCCACCAAAATACCTTTTTGTTCGTTAATTGTGAGTAAAATGTTATGAAAAACATAACTTGAAAAATGTTATTTATTACTGTTTGAAATGTCTACAAATAGGGAATGAAGTGCACCAGCTTCAAATGATTGTTGTAAATGTTTTTAAATACATTTGTATATAAAGGTTAAATTTCCATATTTTGAAATGTTTTGCCATTCAACTAAAACATCAAGATCTCATTGTCTGACATTTCCCAGCCCAAGCAGTGACCTGTGTTCTGATCCAGTCATCAGGCCATTTCAATCTAGATTCTTACACCTCCCTCTTTTCCTGCTTCAAACACGTCTATCAGTTCACTCATCATAAGCTCATCTGAAGAGGCAGCCTTCGTTAACTGTCCAACATAAAAAACACTTAGCTGCTTCTTTTAGCAATACCAAGCTGTCATTTTCAGCCACTCCTTATTTTTTCCACTGTATCTTACTGGATGGAGTTTTATGAATTGTTACATCCATTAGTGAAAAAGGCCCAGTGAACTCCGACCAATTTTGTCACCAGTGTTATCCATCCTCCTGCTGGCAGAGAGGCTCTGCTGTAAAATGAGTGTTTTATGTGTGGTAACAGCAGTTTTGATGTGCTCGCCAGTTCTGGGTGGTGTGGGCTTTATTTTTTGAGTGTTATATTGTACTGTAAGCCAAAACCAGACCCATTTCAGCTTTGGGACAGATTAATGGTGCAACCATGTGCTCCCTTCCCTCTGGGCAGGTTTTATAAGCCGATTCAAGCCAGCAGCGTTTCTTAAAGCACAAACCAGAAATCAATACCTTTTAGGTGCAGAAATAGCTCACGATAGCGTGAATGGAAATGCATCCCCCACAAAGTCGGCTTTGTATCCCACTTCCTCTCTCTTGGATTATAAAGCAACCGTGTCGACCATGCTATGTGTGGAGATGCATTCCATGCATTTACTGATTTCTCATTTCAGGCCAATGTGCACTGAAAAAAGGTAAATTAGGAGGTGAACAGCGCACATTATGCTGCACCTGATCAGTACCTTCAGCAATATCTAGGTTTCCATTTAAAGGTGTTGAACATTTTAAAAGCTTTTACCAAAAAGTGAGTAAAAAAAAATATGAACTAGTTCATTCCTGCCACTGTTGCCTTAGTTCTGAAGATAGGGTGGCACATTTGAGCCACAGACACTGGAGCCTAGACTGTGAGTCTCTTTCACCATGTGCAGCACATTTAATGAAGAGATTCATATATTTATAAGCTGTCTTTAGAGCATTTTTGACAGCTTTCTTATCAGCTGTACAGAGTTTGGAGGGGCTGAGAGGACAGGCTGGGAGGAGCAGCCAACAGCCCATTTAATGAAGGCTGAAATTGATCTCTCTCTTTGCAGCTACCCTCTGAACCGCTGGGTGGGAAGATTTCTGTAGAAAACAGTTCTGTAATGTTAAATATGCTCCTCTGCATCATCACTTGCTCAAGAAATCTGTATCACCCCTCAGTAAATCAACTACCCTTTGTGTGCTGCGTGGGGTTTATTTATTTTTTTTCTCCCACATCCATTCAGGTTACTTTAAACTCTCTAGATACGTGCTGGGTGGAAAATCCATTGCTGGATACCCTAAAAGTTTCAATCTGTTCATTTTCAGTTAGTGTTTGATGGCAGAACCACTGCAAAGGAATGCAGTGATGTGATGATATACTCAGTGACAGTTTGGCGACCTTTTCTGAGATTAAGGACGCAACAATGCACTTGGTTTCAAACTCAGTATTATTTGTAATAAGGTTCAGTTGAGTATTAATGTCTGGCTTATATCTCACACAGATTGTCTTGGATAAATAAAAGGGATTTTTCAACTCCTCTTGCTCCCAAAATCACAAGCTCTGCTCTTTAAAATGGACGATTAGTTTGAGCAAGAGTCTGTGTATAACATAATCCCTGCCCCCTTCTCCGCCTCATTACTGGCCTGCACCCAGATGATTTTAATAATTTACAATGATCTCCAAAAAAAGGACACATGAGGCTGTTCTTTTTAGGGAAGCTGGGTAATGACCGCTTGTGGTAATCTGAATGCCACAGATGCAGTTGAAGGATAGTACATTAGAAAAAGTATTCCTTTAAGTATTTCTCGTTTGAGAGTGGGTGTGTGCAGCACTGAAAGGAGAAACGAAAGACCAGGATTCAGGAACATGACTATAAACATCTGGTTCTCATCGGTGGGTCAGCGAAATGGGCCAAGTTCTGGGAACTGGCAACACACACACACGCATGGATGCAACTGAGAGGGCTCACTTTGCACTGAGAGAAAAGTAGAGACTGGGAACAAGCATGATGGTCCGAACTCGCCTGCGTCTGCTTGGCTTGCTCACCTCCAACACTGAAAGTGTGACATCAACTACCAGTCCAGGGCAACCACACCACCAGTTAAATGCTTCAGTTCTCCTCATGCTCCCTTGCATGAGCGCACACACATGCTGGTTAGACACATGGTCCCTGAGCAGTAGTGAGGGAGGGGTGTGTGTGTGTGTGTGTGTGTGTGTGTCTGCATGTGTGAGATCATCACATTACCAGAAGGTGATTATTCCAGAGGTGCAGGGAGAGTAGGAGGGATACGCCTGTGTGTGCGTGTGAATGTGTGTTCTGTGTGAGCACGTTCCGTTGTGCTACAGCTCTCAGTGGGTCTGTTATTGATGTGATTATTATTATGCACTGGTCAATATGATTTTTGCAGCTAATTTTTGCTGATTTATTTTTTAGATTTAGATGTCACAATGAAACAATGAAACATCAAACCAAGTACATGGGATACCACAGCAAACATTTGTCCACATCTGAGCAGCCACCTTAGTAACCACGTAGTAACATCCTCGCTTCCACTTAACACTATGGCAAACACCTGGAACACCAAAGTAACTACCTTTAATAGTGTTAAATGTTATACAGTTGGGGATTGAAGGTGTTTTATTAGAACAGTGGAACAAATCAAGTAAAATCAAAAATAGATTGGGTTTAGCATAGATTCCACCTGATCCATTTAAACAGGCCTGCAGTGGCCCCAGTCCTGATCCATTCAGGATCCTTAGAGTGCTTGCAAAATAAAGTGTTGTATTCTATCTGTCTATATACAATGCACTTGGATAGTATTCAGAATGTATCTCAAGGAATCTCAGACCATGTTTTTAGGCTGAAGGCCAAGCATCAAGTCTGGAGGAAACCAGGCACTGCTCATCACCTAGCCAATACCATTCCTACAGTGACGCACGGTGGTGGCAGAATCATGTTGTGGGGACGTTTTTGTGCAGCAGGAACTGGGAGACTAGTCAGGTCTGAGGGAAAGATGACTGCAGCGATGTACAGAGACACCCTTGATGAGAGTGCTCTGGACAGTAAAATGACCCTAAGCACACAGCCAAGGTAACAAAGGAGTGGCTTCAGGACAACTCTGTGAATGTCCTTGAATTAATTGCCCAGCCAGAACAATAGTAACAATACTACAGCAAGTGAGTTAGCAGTTATTCTGTGGAAATGAATCAAATGAGGGCATCATGCAAAACAGGTTTCCTTAACCAGCAGCTGAATGCCTGAACGCAGAGCCGATTTTTGACCTTGCACGTTAGACAAGAATATTTGTCAGGGAATGAGCCTAAGACCGCTTCAGGATGGTAAACGCAGGAGTGAATGAGTGTACTGCAGATTATTATTATTATTATATGATTATTATTATTATTATTACTATTATTATTATTAATAATAATAATAATAATAATAATAATAATAATAATAATAATATACTGGTGTTTGGCCTCTTTGGATATTATCCCGAAAAGAGAATCAAAGCATTGCCCTTTGTGAGCCCCCACGAGTGACATTTGCACTAATGAGCTGTGTCTGTCATTGAGCTCATCACACTGAGCATGTTGGGTGGAACAGTGTGCTGCAGTGTGTCTGAGGGGGGTCTCCTACAAAATAATCCCAATTTTACACTCCTAATCATAATCAGACCCCACTTTATTAGGAACCCTGCGGTCTGGCTTTTATCTGCACACCACTGCTCCTCGGCTGGCTCTTGTTCTCAGTGTTGCATGCTTGCTGTTCGGAAACAGGCTGTGACCAGTCAGAGCTGCAATGAATAAGAAAGCGATGCTTGGAGAGAAGTAGTGATAGAGGAACGAGATAGAGGGACAGGGGGAATTGATGAATGGATGGAGAGAAGCTGTACAGTTTGCAAGTGGGTTCAGTAAGTATGTGCTGTCAGAAATGTGAGCATAATATCTGTGAGCTTCCTAAAATTTGCAGGCAAAGAAATGGACTGAGGTTATGGAGTACGACTCTTGCCCTGAAAGGTAGCTGGCAGCCCCTGTACAAAAGCTCCACTGAAAAGAGAATGGGAGGCCTCCAGTGGTGGATTATACATTGGATCTCGTCTAAAAACAGGCACATGGCATGGCTGGATCCTGTAGTTTGAGGGCTGTCCCTTTGTGGGGTCACTGAGTGGTTTTTCTTTTCAGTGCCTGCGTTTAGATCAAATACTGTTGTAGCACTTATAGGCATTTCTGGCCTTGGTTTGTGAACCAATGTATTCTGTTTAAGAAAGAGAAAGTTGATCTTTTACACAAGATTAAAGGGAGTGGAGGCATTGATCTTGTTCTAATGATGAGGGGTTTATTTTAGAATGACTGCAGGTGAAATATGCTTTTATAAGCTCTCTGATGGGAATCCTACTGTGGTTTACACTTCTGTCTGTTTTTAATGTGTGGAATTGTAGTTGTTTTAAAGTCAAAGTCTTTCTCTCTCTCTCTCTTTCTCTCTCTCTCTTTCTCTCTCTCTCTCTCTCTCTCTCTCTCTCTCTGTCTCTCTCTCTCTCTCTGTCTCTTGTCTCTTTCTGTTTGACTCTCTTTTGACTCTTTTCTTCAGGTGAGTGTGGGGAGGTGTGTTGCTGTGGTACTTGTTCAATGATGGCCTGCTTTCCCAGCAGACAGAAGGGACTGTTTCATATCAGAAGTGTTCTGCTCTGTTCATTCATGGCCCTGTGTTCTCTGTTTCAGTGTTTCTGCTGCCAAGAACGCAATCGGAGAGACAGAGTGGAACTGCAAGAACGGGGGAGGAGCACAAGTAAGTGAAGAACACACAAGTATAGAGGAGTCCAGGAGTTTTATTCTCAGACACACATTTGTGTGAAATTGACTGAAAGGCAGATTCAAAAGTCTGTATTAGGCTGAATGAATGATGAATGATGATGTACTGAATGAACTGATCTTGCTCAGGAAGCAGTGCACTGTACCTCTCCTTATTTTGAATTTATTAAATTTTTTGGCATGTGGGGGAGAGGCTGTCTCATTTCAGTGGTGGCCGTAGAGGCTGAGGTGTGGTGGGAGGCTGGTGCATCTTAAACAGAAATATTTATCTTTCTCCCTTTCTGGAGCTGCTCGGAGGAGACAGAGGCCTTGGTAAATGAATATTGTTTTGCAGGCCTGAAACTGCTTTTCATAAACTCCCTGTACAGACTCATCCTGCTGCTCTGACAGTGATTTATAGCTCCTGTCAGTCACAAACGGGAAATGTGTGTGTGCTGTGCTTTGGTGTGCTTTGGAGAGTATTTAGCAGCAGGGCACATGGGGAGGTTGTGCTGTAGTATACCCTGATTAGCCATAACATTAGCACCACTGACAGGTGAAGTGAAAATCATTGATTTTCATCGTCTGCAGTGACATCTGGCTACAAGTGAAGGTGATGTGTTAAAGCAAGAAAAATAGCCATGCCTAAGGATGCATGCCACTTCGGCAAGGGTCAAAGGGTCTAGATGACTGGGTTAGAGCGTCTCTAAACAGGCAGGCCTTGGGGGATGTTTCTGGTATGAAGTACCAACCAGTGAACCAAGCAACAAGGTCATGGCTGGAGACCCTGAGTCACAGCACAAGACTTAAAGGATCTATTACTAATGTTTTGATCTCACATAACACCTTTGGAGGTCTTGTGGAGTCCATGCTTTAAATAGTTAGATCTGTTGTGGCTGTACAGGGGGGACCTTCTCAGTATGAGGTCAGTGTTTAATGTTAAGGCTGATTGGTGTGTTGTTGAAAGTTAAGTAAATACCACGTGTGCTTCTTCTGGTTACAGCATTGCTTCCTGCTCTACAAAATAAGTCAGCCATTATAAAAAAAATCTCCCCTCTAACCTCCCTGGATTTATGTCATGTATTTCCTGATGGCATTACCATAACCACAGTTGAACAGCATGGGATAAACTGCAAATCAAACAAAGTTGGATACCCAAATACAACAAAAAAACCCCAAAAGTTTACACAATCAAACCAGTGATTCATGATGCAACACCATGCATCATTCTACCTTCAAATTACAGCTTCAGAATCACTGTAATGTTCCACTGATCGGTAATATTGATACCACCTCTATAGATGATAGACTGGGCTTGGCACGCTGCTAACTGCACTGTCAAATTGTAGGAAAACACTCATAAGAACTGTGGTACTTAATTCAAGTAATTTGTGTAAAATCTTTTAATACTACTCTACTGTGTCAGTCCACATGCTTTTTATCCTTTCAGTGATATTTCTTTATCTCTCAACTTGTCAAGAAGTGCTTGTGTAGACAGTGTCTAAGGCTGACTTCTGACTGTAGGGGGAGTACAGGACCAAGAAATGCCTGTTCTTTGTTAATACTGCTTGTTAAGGACAAGAGTCTGTGGTTACGTAGTGTGCCTATGGCAATGCTACTATATAACAGTCATTATTAACTTGGTGCTTTATGGAGAATTCACATGTGGAGGGGTGGTGCCTGCGATCTGAAGCAAATTGTTCATTACCTCCAACAATACCCTATTTTTCTCTTTCATGTTATTCAAGTTATAAAGTAAATATTGCTTTGTCTCTTTCAAGTTACCCTAACCACTAAATAGTGTATCGTTTGTTTATGTTGTTTGTCATGTGTGATGGTAGCTGTGTGTGAGAATCCCTTTCTGCAATACTCTTTTGAGGTCTAGTCACAGATTTCTGATGTACCACTGATCCATGTGCCTCTGGCAGCTTAACAGTTGGAAAGGTGTTTTTTTTTTTTTTCTCGTAACACATGTTGGCTTATTGTGATAAAGTTTTCACTTTATCAGTCCACAGGACTTGTTTCCAAAAGAGATTAGGTTTGTTTTGATGATTTAAGTAAAAACTGGTAGAAGTTACAAGAGTTGAAAAGCCAAGCCAAAAAGTGCTTAACTTGTGAAGAAGAACAATTTATCTTTAACTAAACACTCTTTGGAGAATATTTAATGATTTGTTTACTAGTCATGAAAGTGTTTTAGTAGGTGTGCTATAAAAGCACAAAATGCTTTCATTAGCTTCCATTGTTTATTATTTATTCTTGAAGTTCCAGTAAAGTACTTAATATTCAAGTGAGAGGAAGTTTTTTTTTTTTTTTTTTTTTTTTTTTTTTTTTTTTAGTTTAGTAATAATAATGAATATATAATTATATAATAATAAAGTAACATTTGTGTCACTCACGCTATAAAAAAGACTTCTCATTCTGTCAGAGGATCAGCAGCAGGAGTCTGCTGGTGATTGGTTGCATGTGTGTAGATAGAGAAGTGCAGAGTGACTGTGGTTTTTGTGGTTTCTTCCATCATTGGATTGAAGAGAGGTTTTCATACCACACCTTTTGTCTTCGATTTCCAACTTCCCCATGGTTTCAACTCACCACATCTCACAGAGGATCCAGGCAGGTCAGTGCATAAGCACATTTGTTATCTAATGTGAGAAATATTCCACTGTTCAACCTGGATCAGACCTGATCCTGTCACTTTGCCTGCTCATTTGAAGAGGGGAGGGAAGCATTTTCAGGGGGCCTATGTTCAAATTCGAATTTTAGCTCATTAGAATAAAAACCCCGTTGTGTTGTGCTGTCTGTGGCACCCTGGAGGCAAGTAATGATCAATTTACATGAAATTAAATCCACTGCATGGGACACTGCCTTTCTTTCACACCCCAGAGACACCCCCATACTGAGCTGTGATGGTGAGTGACAGATCATGCTATGAGTCATGCCATTGTTCATGTGTTCAGTGCTTGTGTTTGTACACGGGATGAGTCAAAAATAGTCTGATATGACAATTGATATCTATATCAGTGAAGATTTTGAGAACTAATTTAATATTAAAATACTGACCAGTGGTTTTATTCAAAGCATTTTGTAGCATGTTTCTTAAAAGTAACTGACATGTAATGGAGAGAATAGCATCTCTGCCATTTTTACTATGGGCTCGGCATGCTGCTCACTGTACTTTGTAAGTTTGGTAATGTTGGCAGGACAATGCTCCTGAGAACTGTGTAACTCTGCAGAACCCAAGTCATAGTGGTGTAAAATGCTGCATTATTACTGTACTGCATCAGTACCGCATTTCTCAGCTTGTTAAGAAGTGGATGTGAACAGTGTGTCTTTTCTCAAAGTGAGAATTGCACTTCCTAATTGTAGGGGGAGACCAGGAGCAATATGCTGCTTTAAATAGTGCCAGTAAATTTTGTGTTTTTTTTTCTAAAGGTCTGCAGGTTCAACCCATTGAACCATTATTACATGTTAATAAAATATGATACATTGCATTTAACCAGTTCTGACCTTAAATGACCAGCTAAATGATGAAATACAAGTCATGAACGTATTGTGATACATTTGTTTCTTTGTGATTTTAACCTCTTTATCCTATTCTATACTACATACTCAAACTAGTATTACTAATTAAAATGCATTTGGGAACTTGTGAATTGTTGCATGACTGTCAGTTCTTGGCTCTTATTA
Organism: Acestrorhynchus altus; assembly: GCA_034509495.1. Lineage (NCBI taxonomy): Eukaryota > Metazoa > Chordata > Actinopteri > Characiformes > Acestrorhynchidae > Acestrorhynchus > Acestrorhynchus altus. Next base: position 27,753,133 of record CM067501.1, on the reverse strand, counting down.
TTTAGCAAGTTATATCTAGAGTTTTAGTGATGAATTTGATGGTAGTCTTTTCTATAGTCTGTTGGATTGAAGTTGTGTGTTGATGTCAAAATGGCCAAAGGACCAAAGTTAGCAGTCTGTTTGTTACCTAGTTTGTTTCCACTACTTCATCTAAGTGTGCTTTCTTCAGCTCACAAGTGATGGGAGACACACCATTACCACTATTGAACAAGTGTAAATGAGTAGGCATGTGGACAGTATGTTCAGCAAACCGGGGTTGATTAAGCCATTCAAAACTCCGTGTTCAACATGCACACTTGTCTTCTCCTCATGATTTGCTAAAACAGTGTGAAATATTTTGAACATTTCTACAAACATACCTGCACCAACAAGGCTGGAGTTATTCACCAGTTTAGTCCTTGCATTTAAGTGTTCCACCTTAAATGGTAAAACTGTTTAAAATGGTAATAATGTGAAACTGTAACTGTTTAAGGTAGAATTGATGCTGCAAGATTAGCACACAGCAAACCTTTTGTGGTGTTCATTTCTTTAAATAAATAATGTATTCACTGTTCTAACATACTTTTAGATCATTTTACCACTATATACTTTTCAATATTTAAAGTCACTTATAATCAGACAAGGCTTTAAGTCATTAACTTTGGTCCTGCTTTATTTTTAGAAGTCCCCCTTATGTAATCTGCAGATGCTCACATAGTAGTCAGTTGATTACAAGCAACAGGTTTAGTTAGTTAAACGTTTAGTTTTTGGGTTAAGGTTAATGTGGATTATGTTAGAAACTAATATATTCAGGGTACAGTTCCATTTATTTTTTTCATGGCGTTTTTTTCACTCAAGTGACCCATTTACAAATGTAATGAATAAAGTTTAACCATAGTCTTACATAAATAATAAAACAGCATCCTAGAGTTAGTTTATGTTAATGAGCTCTAAATAAGTAAGCCATGGGGAAGTATTACTTTACTTAATGTTATTATCATTATAGACTTGTGCAGTTTTGAAATGTGGGGTCCGAGCACAGGGTAAGCTTTGCTACAGTGCTCCTAGAACAGAAAGCATGTTTTACTAAATGGCCCACCAGTTTCAGCTTTGCAAATGCAGGTATTGAGTCTATAAACATTATCACTGTTCCTCTAAATGTTGCATTTATTGTTAAATGCAATAAAAAGTTCTTAATTACAATCAAAATCAAGCTGCTAAAGCTATTCCATGCTATTCAGTGAGTCTCTTATATTATATTATATTATATTATATTATATATATATATATATATATATATATATATATATGATCAAAAAAACCCAAGATAAACATGCTCGATTAACATGCCATTCTGTCTGAGACAGATATGTATGTGATAACCAGTTTGATTTGGTTTAACTGGCAGCTGCTCCCCGGGCACTGAGGATAGGGCTTCCCACTGCTCTGGGCACATGTGCTCACTGCCCCCTGGTGTGTGAATTCACAAGTGTGTATGTGTGCATCACTGTGTGTATATGGGTAAAATGCAGAGGTCTAATTCCTGTGTGTAAACAACACAGTGGGTGAAATGACCATAATTACTAAATACATGTTCTGTTTAGGATTTGATGGCACCTGGGTTTGAGTATGGAGGCCTTTACCAAACCTTGGCAAAATAATCAAATTGAATAGTGGTATAATCCAAGGCTGTGCCACAACTGATCCCTATTTAGGTTTTAGGGCACTAATGAGTGTCCGAATCATAAAGTGGAATTCAAAGTGATTGAGGACACTATAATCTGCCAGTTCACTGGTAACTTATAGTAAACATTGTAGTTCAGTACATGAGTTGAATATGGACCAAATTGCAGTCTCGTTACTAAGCAACACAGTGGAACCAATGGAGCTGACGACATTCGCTCATAAAGCCGATAAGGCAGTGATAGTTATGAGCCACTGGACACTGTGACGTTCACGTTTTCATCAAATGTTCATTAATGTGTGTGTGTGTGTGTGTGTGTGTGTGTGTGTGTGTGTAGCTTAAACACGGCTCAGTTTCTTTATGTGACTGGTACTATCACGCATTACTTATAAAGCATCAGAATTTATCTGCGTTTCTACCACTGCTGAGTAAATTAAATAGTCTATCCATATATAGTAAAATACTACCAGGGATCCTTTCAGTCACAGCCTACGATTTAAGGATACACAAAATCATTCCCTTAAAAAAACTGAACCAAATTTTACAAGTTATTACGCATTAGCCAAACTTTATGTAAATAAACAGTGGTATAAAGCAGGTAATTTTTTCTATTTATAATTTTTATAATTTTCAATTTGGGGCATTTTAACATTTGCCTCCTGCACAGAGTAACTGCACAAAGACCGAAGGGCAGACAGGTGATAACATCAACCAGAATCTGCTGCAGAGACCCAGCCCTGCACACCCACTGCTCAACACCTATGAATCACTCTATATAAGTCAGTCACATGGATGGTATCTAGATATGAGTCCCTGCTGTGCCAGGCTCCATTCCTGGCTAAGATAAAGCATGCTGGAGAGTCCGTCTATGCCAGTCAGTCAATCCATACCAATTTACTGAAACACAATGTAACAGGTTATTGGGATATTGGCTGTGAAAAGGCACATTCACTCACAGTGAATGGTATAACACTGCTGCTATTGTTTTATGTTTATTTGTTAATTAACATAACAGTATTAAACCTTTTCATTACCACTGATATTACTATTCCTAACGAGGCATGCAGCCTGTTGAGACACCTTTGCACATGATGATTTCACATATTTATTATCATCTGGTTCCTGTAATTACTTGGAGCCTGGTTTTAAAGTGGTGTTTCTAGAAAATCCCCCCCCCCAACCTTCTTCCCCCTCTTGTAGTTATGCCACTGGCTGTGTTTGTGTGTGTTTTTGTGTGTGTTTTTGTGTGTGTGTGTGTGTGTGTGTGTGTGTGTATTTGGAAATTTGTGATTTAGTTTAGTTAGATGTTGAATTTGTTTTAGTTTTGAGTTATAGTATTTAATATATCTCCTATCCTTTCTATCCTATTTATTCTGTTCTTAATATGGTGTGAGTTCTGTGCTCTTTCTGCTCTTGTTTTCATTGCACTGCTGTGATATGTCTGTCAGACAGACAGACAGAGACTCACCACCACTCACTCACTCACCTCTCACCACTCACTCACTCTCACTCTCCTCACTCTCTCTTGATCTCGATCTCTCTCTCACCAGTGCCACCCAGTGTGTTATTTGTTGATGTTGTGCAAGTTCATGGTGTACATTAAATACATTAATAAAGTCAATACATTGATTGTTTTTATGAATATTATTGATTATGGTGCTATAACGGCACCTGGGATAATGCTTGGAAGCAGAAAAAACTGGCAGTGATCTTAGCAACTTTGACAAGGACCAAAATTGTAGGTCTGATGGGGTGTTCGTTGAATGCAGTGGTCAGTGCGTACCAAAGTGTTCCAAGAATGGAGAACCGTTGACAGGATTGTGGGTGCCCAAGGCTCACTGATGAGCTCATGGAGGCCTTACCTCAAAACTTGCACAACAGAAAGCATCTGTTGCTGATGTTTTGGTGCTCGATACCACAGGATGTCTTCTGAGGTCTTGTGAAGGTCATGCCTTCATGGGTCAGCTCTGTTTTGGTGGCACAAGGTGAACATGGATTCTGAGGCTGGATGCAATGAACAAGCCTTTTCCCACGTGTCATTTCAGTCCTTGTTTCGTAAATTAATGCTGTTATCTGCAGCCTTGCTTGCGTCTGAAGGGTCACATGACCTCTCTCTGTGTAAACAGCCACTCTTCCTCATGTCAGTGGTCTGGGTGATGAAGCACTCAGAGGTCAGAGGTCATGAGAGCAGGCAGTGTGGGACACTCGTTAGCAGATTCAGTGAGAGAGCAATGCACTCCGTGCCGTAGAACATGCTTGCACGACCAGGCGATAATTGAGTCCTAAAGCTGCTTCACCGCTTGTCCGCAGCTATTCATCCTGACCTCAGGTCACCACAAGCATTGTGTTGCAGCAGCTGCTTCTGTTCCAAAAGCCCCCCCCCACTCTATTGCTCTCTCTCTCTCTCTCTCTCTCTCGCTCTCTTGCTTGCTATTTATCTCACCATTTCTCAGTACAATTCATCATCTCAACAAAACGGGTTCAATAAGCCTGTGTTTCATTTCTAAAATCTCTCTCCTTCCATCTATCTCTCCCCACCTTCTCCTTCTCCTCTGCTTGTCTCCTTCTTCTCTTTTTTTCATTCTGCACTCTGACACATAGACAGGTATGACACATAACTGTTGCAGTGACCTTTCGATGTGTCACTCTGTATTTTGATGATAATACTCTCTCAGTGTCGCTCTCACACCGCAGAGCTTCGCAAACAATTAGCTGTCAGCCTTCGCCCAAGTGGCCGTCATGACGACAGGCACAGGGGTTTCACCACTGACAGCCTATTGATTTTCCACACACCTTCCTCCTCACACTGCCCTGCATCTTTTACACACAGACACAGACACAGACACAGACACACACACACACACACACACACTGCCTCTTATCTCTTCTTGTCTTTTCTTTCTGTTCTCTCTCTCTCTCTCTCTCTCTCTCTCTCTCTCTCTCGCACCCTCTCTCTCTCTCTCTCTCTCGCACTCCTGCCCTGGCTGACAAAGCCTGGGGGCAGCAGATGTGTGAATTCTGTTTATTGGCACTATGCATGAAATCTTTTGAATACAAACTTGAACTGTAGAAATCTGAACTTTATGAACTTTAACTGGTGGGGACGTGGTGTTCATCTGTGCTTAGTCCAGCATGGACACATTCTCTTCAAAGATGACTGAAAGCAGTGAATAATTAAGCAACTGAATAGTTAAGGTCTATTACTGTTACAAGTGACCGAGCACAGGCTATCAGACTGATCAATCAGTTATTTACATTAAATAGAAGATGTTAAATGAGCTGAAGTGGCAGGAGTGTAAAGAACTCGTGAATCATAGATGTGTTGTTCACTAGATCTTCAGATCTTCAGATCGACTTATGTTTGAATCACACTGCATAGGTAGTGAAAGAAGTAGTGTTGCCCAAGGGGCTTAGTGTTATTGTAAGCTTGTATAGCAGAGGAATTGAACCCCAGTATGTCACAGGAAGGGTGGTACGGTAAACCAACCAGCTACTGTTGTGGAGGTAAGAGTTTCTGAACTGATTTTTTTTTGTATGAAGGATAACAATTGTCAGAGGGTTACATACTGCCAAGCCAGGATCAGTTCCATGCTGGTTGAGATTTTTTTTGTGACTATATGATGAAATATATAACATTTTTAAAAAGTTATAAAAGTTTAAAAACCCACACCTTTGCTCAATAATATATAATATATATTAATAATAGATTACGCTATGATCTCCAAGACTCCAGGTTTGCAGCAGAAGAAAACTTTTAATGGAGTTCTTTTTGAGCATTTCTATTGTTCCATTCAAATTTCAAGATTCACATTTTGCTAAAAAACACAAAAAAGGGAGCGTGTTTTGTGCAACAGTCACTGTATGATAATTGCTAAAATACTCAATGCAGTGCTGTCATTCTGTGAATCAGCTCACGTCTAAAATAGAGTAGCTGTTTGTGTTTAGAGCAGTGATGGAGAAGACAGGCTGAAGCTTAGTGCAGTGGAGTGAGGAAATGGATGCGTTTATCAGAATTTTCCAGAGGTTTGTTTGTGTGTGTGTGTGTGTGTGTGTGTGTGTGTGTGTGTGTGTGTGTGTGTGTGTGTGTGTGTGTGTGTGTGTGTGTGTGTGTGTGTGTGTGTGTGTGTGTGTGTGTACACGCTCGCTTCTTGCCCTTACTATCATGCTTGTTCATGTAGCAAAGCTGCAGATTTCTAGCCTAAAAATACACCTACCTTTGTTCTCGAAGCGTGTAATTAACAGCTGTACTGTAGCTCCAGTTTGTGTGTTGGTGCTGATTGTGATTATAGTGGTACAGTGGTGTTAATGATGATTGCTGTTGAGAATGAACGACTGCTCACCACCTCTGACCAACCTGACTATGAGCTTTTTCTCTTTCTATTTTCTTCTGTCTTTTTGTTCTTTTCCTTTCTTTCTTCTTTCTTTCTCTCTCTTTCTCTCTTTCTTTCTTCTTTCTCTTTCTTTCTTCTTTCTTTCTCTCTCTTTCTCTTTCTTTCTTTCTCTCTTTCTTTCTTTCTTTCTGTGTGTGTGTGTGTGTGTGTGTGTGTGTTGGCCTGGGGTGTGAGAGTAGGTTATATAACTGTGTTATTTGGGAGGGAGGGGGTCTGAATTCAGCTCCTTCAGCTTCACAGTGACTGGAGCCATTCAGAGTCCTCTCGGTCCCACCCAAACACCACAGAGCTGGACATCTCAGCATCTGCTCTGTACCAGCGGTCCTCCTCTCACGGTCTCCAGCTGTCTGTCTTTCTTTCTTTCTTTTTCTTTCTTTCTTTCTTTTTCTTTCTTTTTCTCTTTTTCTTTTTTTCTTTTTCTCTTTTTCTTTTTTTTCTCTTTTTCTTTCTTTTTCTCTTTTTCTTTTTTTTCTCTTTTTCTTTCTTTTTCTCTTTTTCTTTTTTCTTTCTTTCTCTTTCTCCTTCTTTTTCTTTTTTCTTTCTTTCTTTCTCTTTCTCCTTTTTCTTTCTTTCTTTCTTTTTTTTTCTCTTTTTCTTTCTTTTTCTTTTTCTTTTTTTCTTTCTTTCTTTCTTTCTCTTTTTCTTTTTCTTTCTTTCTTTCTTTCTTTCTTTCTTTCTCTTTTTCTTTCTTCTTTCTCTTCTTCTTTCTTTCTTTCTCTTTTTCTTCTTCTCTTTTTCTCCTTCTCTTTTTCTCTCTCGTTTGAGTGATCAGTCTTTTTTTTTTTTCAGAGTCCTGTGGTTCTTTTAGGGGTTATCTGTAGAGATTTGAATGTTTACTATTTTTACATTTTATTTATTTGCACAATATATATGAGGAGGCAAATAAGTGACTACAGAATGTGCAGAATGGGTCTTATGTGAGGTACTAAGAGGGATGTGCATGAATCTAAGTATAATGCAAGTTGATTAATATTCTTGTTGGCAAGGGAATTTAGATTATTCTGATTACACCAATATTTTTTGCTATTCTGTTTGCAGTTACAGCTTTGTGCCTTTCCAAACAGAATCTATCATCTATGATATTTTCAAGACATTTCGTATAGTGGACCTTGATATGATTAGATATGCACTAACTATTTTGGGGACTAGATAGTTTGCATGAGCTTTATAGTATTAAGTGATGGTGTTTGCTCAATACTTGATCATTCAGAAAAATACTGGCATCATCAGAACAATAACAACATCAACAAAAACATTTTTCGCTGCCAAATAAAGATCATTTATGTACATCAGTAACAATGGGGGCCCAGTTATTGATTCTTGAGGTATCTAGTTTGAGCTCTTACACTGTGCCATGTTTTCTATGTAACAAATAGCTTTTGAACCATTCTAACTCCACTTTATGCATTCTAAACAACTGTGGTTTTTACAGTAGGTTACTGTAATTGACTGAATCAAATGCTTTAGATAGGTCAATACGACTGCAGTTGCTATTTCATTATTATTTTTGGAAAAGTTCTCAATTTATTGGAAGGCCAGCTACATTTAAGTGCCAAATGTCAGATCTATAAATGATTGTTTTACAGTAACCTGCACACCCTCTCACATCAACTGGAAGCATTGTTCATTGTATGCTTTGTTCATTTGTTGAGTGATTTCCCCTGCATTGTCACATGAACTACCATTAGCACAACCATGTCAGACGACAGCAACAGAAGAAAAATAAAAATCATCAAAAAAAAGTCAGTTCCTTTTCTTTATTTCAAGACATCAAATCTCTTTTTTAGAACAAGATTGAGCTGATTTGACACGTGGGGTCATACTTGTTATAGAAGTGCAAAGCTGTTGGGATTGTGGTGTTTCTGCTTCCTGAGTGATGTTGACTCATTTGCACATGTCTAATGCCTAATTCCACTTCTCTTTCTCTTCTGGACAGAGAACGATAAAATAAGAATTCAAGGAAGTGGACAGAATTATTATTTTTTATTTCACTTCAGTATGAATGTTTGTGAAGGTTATATGTACATAGAAACATCAAAACAATAGCAGTGGAAAACAAAACTAAACGTAAGAGTGTGTACATTCTTTTACCTGCAGGGCAGTAAACTACATTCATAAACCAGACATATTAGTACAGTAGAACAGTGCACCGCTTCTCCACAGTCTGCTACATCTTCCTGAAGGTTTTGCAGTTTCTACAAGTTTCTAAGACAACAAGCAGTTCTTACAAGCACTTTTCTCTGAATTGTTTGTTCATCTCCATTCCTGTCAATTGACAATTTTTAGTTACATAAAGGTGGGCTAAGGTGCTACCACTATGATCCTGGGGTCGCTGGTTCGAATCCAGGTTCATGCTGCTCACCATCGGCAGCCGGAGTCCAGAAGGAGAGAAATTGGCTTGCTCTCCCTCGGGGGGTGGGTAGATGGCGCTCCTCCCACATCTCACAATTGTGCTGCTGGTCGACGCAGGCGTCTGCCGTCCATTGTGTCAGATCTGGGGATTCGGCGTTCTCCTCCAAGCGTGACGATTTGCTGATACAAATGGTGGTGGCGGTAGGCTATCGTCACATGACTCGGAGGAAACATGTGGACTCTGTCCCCCTAGCGTCGAAAGCAGGGCATATAATGTGGGAGGCTACTTAGGGGGATGGGTAATTGGCACGTCAAAATTAGTAGGGGTGAATTATTTTTTTTTTTGTTTAGATTTAGGAAATGGTTTCCTGAAGACTATAGACTTATCATATTTACTTTGAAAGCAGGCGGTGACGGTCTGTTTTTGACTGTGGTTGTGGGTCTGATTTAATCGCATGCTATCCTGCAGAGTATGATGTCAAGAGCAGACTCCTTGTTGTTTTTTTAAAAACTGGTTGCTCTGTGACACTTAATGAGTCACAGTTGTTTTTCATGTGAAACCTGGCTGTAGACCGTGTCACACAATTGCTGTCTAATGTCTAATCTAATGTCAGATACTGGCTCTATGCTCTACAAGTGTTGTGGTAGACATTGATTTGTGATTTGCTTAAGACACTTATCGCACTTCAGAATTCCACTTATTTTCTCTTTCTGTTACTCACACACACACACACACACACACACACACACACACACACACACACACACACACACACACACACACACGTCTACATTCCTTCAGTTCTCTGAATTGTTTGAAATCTGTCTGTTTTAGATGATTACAGTCCTGACATTACTGGGTTGTTGGTTGGGTAGCTAAAGTTGGTAGGTGAAACTAATACCAACATATGCTCTGTTTTTGAGTTTTAGTAATGAGACATAATTAATTAGACATAATTGCTATAAACATCTACATTATTCTCTATAAAGACATTGTTTATTGGGTGGTAAGAAACACAGTGGTATGTGAAAGCAGCATTAGGGGTTTTGTCAGAAACATTCTTCGATCTGAGATTTGTGAACTTATTGATATTCAGTATTTTTATATATGCATTTTTTTTTATTCATGCATGTCATATTCCTCAAAAACTAAATGAGCGTGTAAGATTTGTCTTGTTTGTTTGATTTGGTTCTCTGTATTTACTTTTAGGACGTATGTGATAATGTGATGAAGGTTTAGATCAAATGTGTGCTGGTAAGCACAACTGTATGCAAGCGTATCTAAATTGTTGAAATGAATCATACATTTACCTGGATCAGCATTACAGTTCTAACATTTACTAAAATGATCATCATCGTGTGAAAGTGAGAATATCCTGGAGTCATGTATGTATTTGTGGATGTACTAAGAACAGACTTGAACAGACTTGCCTGAACAGGTGGTCTTATTGTGCTTCGTTGGAGTTACTGGAATAGAATGGTGATACCCACCCTACCCTCCCAGTGTGGCTATCAGTGATTTTCATGTTTATTGTGGAATATTATTGCAGAATATATAGTTAGTTCGTTAGTTAGTTGGTTAGTTGGTTAGTTGGTTGGTTGGTTAGTTGGTTAGTTAGTTAGTTAGTTAGTTGATATATTGTTTCACCATATGCTGATCTCTCTAGATATGAGACACACAATCACACAGCACTGTGGGGGCTTGAGTGTGTTGAGAGGCATGAACACTCTGTCATATATAGAGGATATGGATTTGTGTGGAGAACAAGAATGAGAAAATGAATTTTAGAGATAAGGGAAAAAAAAGAAAATGAGGGTGGGGGCTCTATAAATCCTCTCAAGATGATGAAATGACTGTGTCATCTTGTGTGTGTATTTTTGTACCAGTTTTATGTGTGTTAAGGGGCTGTGTCATTCTGCAGTAGGATAGGAAACCTCAAGCACAATACATATTCTAGCTGTTACCACAAGATACTACAAAATGCTCTATACACTGTTCTCTCTCTCTCTCTCACACACACACACACACACACACACACACACACACACACACACACACACACACTTGTCAGTTTAATGGAGCTAAAAGTGTAGTTTCATTGTGTTATACAGTGGTGAAGGGACCCAAACTCCACTTATTCACTTTGTAGTATGTGTATGAGTGTATGATTCCTTTATTAAATGAATCATAATTAGCTTTGCATAGTATAGTCATACCTTCAATCCAAAACAGTTCAGGCTAAAAAGGTGTGAATCACTTAAGTATGAGTGAACAGGGCTAACCTGCAGTATGGTGAATAATCAGATGTATGGAAATAAGTGCACATTTTTGATGTCACAGAAACAGTAAATTGAAACCAATATGTACCGACAGTATAGATTGACAGAATGGAACAGTATGGGTTTGGAAGTTTAACCCAGTTTCAGTTTTCTCTTTGTCATGGTCAGCCTTACACTCATGACGCATTAGCTGAACTGTGTACAGACTAAAGGCTTATTTAGAACCTGTGATTTGCACATAGGGAGTCATCAGAACAAGCCCTCAAACTTCAGCAACAGCCCTGCTACTTGTTCAGACTCAAACCAGTCCTAAGGAACCCCCCCCAGACAATCCACGTTTTTACTCCCACTTGTACTTGCAGCATGTATGAATATAGTGGGAACGTGGAACTGTCTGAGGGCCCCTTAGGACTGGTTTGAGAACTGGTTGGAGAACCACTGCGTTAGCGAACATTGTAGATTAAATGCTGCTCTTTGCTCTTTTATAAATGGCTGTTGTGTTAGTTGAAGAACTGTAACGATTCACTAAATGAATAACATGGTTCAATAAACAATTTTCCATTTTCCCATTATATTATAGAAGTAGTAGAGTTTAGAACACTTTAACTGCAAGTTAGCCCTGACCCAAACCCTAGCACCTAACGTCTGCATTAAAATAGCCAGTTCCCACTTTGAGAGCTAGCAGTTCTTTTCTAATGATCATCTAAATTGGAGCAATTTTAATAGTTCTTTGAAATAGTTCACCTTGTTTTGTTAAGCCTTCAGTTTGATAGATGGCATGTATTTGACCTTTTTTGAAACAGTCAGAAGATTTTCACATCACATAATCCGAGTCTTCTGAGTCATCATATGAAGCCATTATAGTGACAGGCTAAGTGCATCTGACCAATAGTTTGAGCATTTTAGACTAAGGCACTATAATCACTGGCAGTCAGGAAGTTACCGAGCTCCTGTGCTGAGACATGCTTTCAGCATTAGTGTTTGCTCAGCTGCTTGTTAATTGTAATGGTGAGTGTACTACTAAGAAGAGTTAGCAGCTAATCATTGCACGCCTCCAGGTCTACACCTCTTTTAGAGTAGTGATTCTTACTCATTTGTTAATAATGAATTGACATCCAGTCATCTGCACTTCACGAAGTCAGGTCAAGTTGATTACCTTAATCTACAGTGACATCTGTGAAGGGGTGGAAATATAAGTAGTAAGTGCACAGTCAGTTCCTGACTTTTGTGTGGTAAAAGCAGGAAAAATGAAGAAACATTAAAATGTGAGCCACTCTGACCAGGGCCAAATTATAATGTCTACATCTCCAAAACATCAGGCAGGTGTTGTGTTTTTGTCTGAAATGAAGAAGCCACTGTCTACCCAAAGTGCCGCTAAAAAGGACAAATGATGAACAGATGACAGGGTGATGAGCAGCTCATTGATGAGATTCTTTCAAATTTGCAGGAGTTAAATGATCTACTTTAATGTTTTGGTGCCAGAAACACAGGACTCCTTCAGAGGGTATTGGGCTGTCCTCGTTAAATAGGTTACTTGATCAACTACTTAATCCAGCTCTAAAGTGAAAGTGTGCTCAGCTCTGCAGCACCTTTTGTATCACATTACCATCAGTGAGCCAGGAGCACAATGGGAATCTAAGGTGTGAGCTGTTCCTGCCAGGTCATGGGTTCAGAAGGCTAACATGTGTTCTACAGGGCACACACACTAAACCCACTCACACATATAATACACACACACACACACACACACACACACACACACACACAAACACACACACACACAAGCAAAAGTAAATCTCACTGCAGCTCCAAATTAGCAGGACTTACTTCATTAAGCTGTTTACTTGTTAAATAGGTCTTGCACTCTGTTGGCTGTGGTGGATTTAATGACATTTCAGGCTATATTTTCAACTGGAAATTGTTTGGTTATCTCTCTGATGCTTGGTGTAATATAAGGGTGTAAAATGTGAGGGGTATGGCCTGTGGATGCTCAGCCTGTTGACAGTGTCTGTGACATGACAGCCATTTCCAATACGTTTAAAGGCGTGTCTCGCTCTCCAGAAATGTTTCTTAATCCCCCCATAATCCACCTATTTCCTTCTCTTAAGGCGAGGTGCCATCCAGACTGTAGTACCCGGTACTTACCCTACAATAGGTGTGTGTGTGTGTGTTTGTGTGTGTGTGTGTGTGTGTGTGTGTGTGTGTGGCAATGGGTTTACATTGAATTTTGATGAAAACTCTCCTAGTTTTTTAACCTCTGTAATCTTGTGAAAGTTGTGTGAACAAATTCAGCCATTCCTGTGTTTGAGTTTCATCACTCTAACTGACTCTAGGCTGTTGTGCAGGAAAATTCCAGGAGATCAGCAGACTGACTACTCATTTAAGAACATGAATTTCGTTGTCTTACAAACCCTTTTCCTCTTGGGTTGCTTTCAAGGTTTGAGTGATTATAGATTTGATCTGTGATTCATTGAGAACATTTGACTGAATATCAATCAGAAATCCCACTGTCAGTAAGCAATAGGGAAACCAATTCCACTGGCAGCCATAACATTCTAGTGGCAAAACAGTGCTTCCACCATGTTTGACAGATGATGTCATACTTAAGAAATAAAGCCTTTCTTTCCTTCTTCATGCTCAACTTGGTTTTATCCGAGCAGAATTGAGCAGACATTTGAAATGGTTTCTATGCATTTCTGTTCTAGTTAGAAGACTGCAGACAGTAAAGCACGGTGTGTTTGCTTATGCGTACCAGCCTGCAGGCATGTATGCACTGTCTAAGTAACCCCCCGTGTAATTTATTAAATTCAGTGTACTTTAGATGAGCTTGTTGACTTGCATTTTAGTGAGGATAATTAAGAGACGCATCAAGCAGAAAGGATACGTTATCTCAGCCGTAGTCTGTCTAACTACCCTGAGGGAAAGTAGGGAGTGAGGGAGAAACAGATATGCGAGAGGAATGAAAAAAGTGGAGGATGAGGATGAGGGCGAACAACCGATGGACTGTAGACAGCTCATGCACTCTTTAGTGCATTTGCTGTTCTCATCCTTCCCTACCCTCTTTCTTAAGTGAAAACTGCATGTTCTAGAGTAGACCTGTCTCTGTCTATTATTTCAGTAAATGAGGACTCTCTGTACCAGATAACTGGAGTTCCATAATGTCTGATGACAGAAAGTTAGCTTTGGATTTGAACAGTGTCTGATTGGTTCAGACGGCTGCCTTCACTTCCAGTGTGATTCCGCTCTGAAGACTGTGTCGCCTACACACTTTAACAATTACTCTACAATTCCTACAGTGAGTGCTGTTATCTTTCGCTAAGGTATATGCTCTGCTAGCCTGTTAAGTTCAAATATTAAACGGATGTTGAATTCATTTGAAAGGTGGTTTTTTTTTTTTTATTTATTTATTTATTTTTTTTTTTTTATTATTATTTTTTTTTTTTTTTTTTTTTTTTTGCTGTCTGTTTCAACTTGGCATTAACAATAGTCTCCAGTAGTCTTGCATATGTATTGTAATTTGATCAATCAATACTTTGGAGATGGTCAGGATGTATGGTGGTGTTTGAAAGCTTCTGAACCTTTAATAATATTCCATGTTTTTGCATAGATTTGACCTAAACGTGACCTAAAGCCTTGTCAGATTATCATCAGAAATCCTAAAAGGAGAACCAAACGAAGCCGATGAAACAAATATTACACTACTAGACCTTCTACATCATTTCTATTGAATTCATTTCAGGACTTTGACTTGGCCATTCCAAAACATTATTCCTCCTTAAGTTATTCTATCAAATAAGAAGTTATGTGCTTGGGGTTGTTGTTGTTTGCTGTATGACTCATACTCCCTTGAGCTTTATTTTCATGTACAGAGATCCTTTAGAATGTGATGGTATACTTCATGATTCATTTTTCCATCAAGCTGCCCAGATACAGCAAAACAGACCCAAACCCTGATACTATCACTACCATGTTTCAGTGTTTTCCTTTCTCCAAACGCAACGTTTCTTGTTAAAAAATGGATGCAAATAAATGTTCTTTTTGGAGAGCGGCAGCTTTCCCCTTGCAACCCTGCCACGAACACCGTTGTTGTTAAATGTTGTCCTGTTGGTAGACTCCTGAACATTAACATTAGCCAATGTATGCCAATGTACGTATGTATCATTTTTAGCATAAAAGTTTCTCACATGGGATATCTTGTTGGTACCTTTCTGTTAAGGAAGGAGAAAGGTAATGAAAAGGTTTGTAGTAGTAGTAATAATAATAATAATAATAATAGTAATAATTACTATTATTAATAATTACTATATTACTGGAACAAATGGTGCCCTTAACTTAATACACTTGATATTTTAATATAGGTTCTGTAATAACATAATACACTACTGTTTTGAAGGGTGCCGCCTTCTGAGTGCATAGCTCCTTCCACAGATGTTCATAGCATTTTGTGGGCTCTTGTGGCTGTTAGTGCAGAGACAAACGCAGCTGCTTTTCAGTGTTTTTCTGCCTCTTCTCTCATTCATTTCAATTCACTAGCAGACCCTGTGATAAAAATGTTTTTAAAATAGCCCAGTGCTGGAACATGATTTGAGTTACATTTAGGTTTCAAAATAAAAGCAGCTAGAAAGTGATGGTGGATAAGATGGCACTTCCTCTACCCCATGCTCCATCAATGTGATATTAGACAATGTGAGTGTCAGGTTCCTAATGTACCAGAATTGGCTGTTGACAGGTTTTACTTTTTCTTTTTTTAATTATTTTTTTAGCTGCATAATAGTGGCTTTCCTGCATGAACAGCCTTCTTCATTTGTTCATCTCCCATGACTTTCCTGTTGTGCTGAAACCTGCAGCACTAGTCTCTGCTCTTGTTCTTACACAAGACTTTATTGAGCTGCTCAAAAATAGCATACAAGTAGAAGGAGGGGTGGCTTGTAATAGTTGAATGGAGTGGAGTGGTCGTGTTGTCTTTCACCCTCACTAGAGAGCACAATCACCTCAGTACACACACACAATGGCCACCTTGTTCTCCCTGTGCTGAGCTGTGCCTGCCTCCCTTTCTTTCTTGTGTTCTCTTTATTTCTTTCCCCTCCACTCCTCTCCCACTGACTCTTGTTTTACACACCATGCCCACTCTTCCACTACAGCTGTATGCTTCAGAACCTGCTTGAGCACAGTTTGAGTCCTTCCTCGTCAACCCAGTCAGGTTGACTTGAGACAGCTTGCAAGTGTGTTCTAACTGGTTTTGTCCACTGTAACATTTCAGTCAAAAGAGCTTGTGATGTTGCACAACTTGCAGCTGTAACTGTTTATAAACCTACACCCACAGAGCACTTTTTTAGGAAGACTATACCTATACTGGGTAGCAGGCTAGAGCCTTTTTGCTCGCAATTTCTTTGGTTTCAATGGCCCCAATGTGGGCCAAGAGCACAAATGCATACACCAATACTGGAATACTCCACCAGACTGGAATGCGAACTGTTTTTTCCTTTTGTTTTTGACTTTCTTTTTGGTGATCCTGTGCTCACTGGAGCCTCAGTTTTCAGTTCTTAACTGGGCTTAAGTAGAACCTAACATATTCTTCTGCTGTTCAAGTCTAGCCACCTAAAGGTTGGTTGAGATGTTTTTTGAAATGTGTCTTGACATGCTTCTCTGCTCACCATAGTCAAATCTTTTGGAGATCACAGTAGACCCCAGTCTAGTAGGGTATGTGAACATTGCCTTAAGCTGCTGATCCTTATCTACAAAATTTTATGCATGACACTGTTGCCATATGTTTGATGAGATAATTGATGGGAACAGTATGCATGTATTGTTAGTGTATATTAATGTGCATCAGAGGTAGATTGAAACCAGAACAGTGCTTTAATGCTGATTTTTAAATAATCAAATATATTTTAAGAAGCATTCAAAATAATGAATGAAAAGGATTCAGTTGATATGCAAACTGCCATGTTTAAATGGTGATTAATCATGTATGTACTTTGGGAACAACAATATTTTATTACATGGTGAAATATTACATGGTGAAAAATAGATTTTTTAATGTATAAATCACTCTACATGTTATTGAATATAAACTAAAACATTGTCTGGACCACTGACATTAAGTTTCTAAATCTCAGTTTCTCAGTTATCAGGTGTATCATTTCAACTCTAATGGAGATTTCACTTTAGCTTCGGTACTGATGGATTGTGGGTAGACTAAGATGATGTACCACTGCACTACAGAACCTATTTGGTACTGAAGCTAAATTTTCCTGTTACTGTTACTTCTGCTTGGAGCCATTTTCCAGTGAAGCAGCATTACTTTAGCATTTTTGAGAAAGGTTTGGTTTGCATGTCCTTTGTACTTTTGTTTGTTTGTACTTTTGTTCTTTTTTACATCATCTTTGAATTTTGACACAGTTTACATTTTTGAGGTAGAGTTATTGGCAGAATGATGGCTTTGAATGATTTCCCTCATATCATAACCACCAAGAAGCTTAAATCCTTTTGATCCTTGATGTATGTATGTAAGTGAGCATGTAAGTGAGCAAGAGGGGGAGAGACTCAGACAGACATGGGGTCTTTCACTCTCATTGTATGGTGCCTGTGAATGGTCAGGGCTCAGGGTCAGACATGTTCACACAACACATAGTACCATTGCCTGCAGTCACTAATGCACACTCATGAATGGCTTGACTCGGTGGGCAGTTGGCCTATTAAATGAACATATGGTAATTAATTAAACGTCCAGTAAGTAACTCAACCCTGAGTGTGAGAGTGAGAGTGTGAGCGTGAGAGTGTCTCACTCTGGCATGAAGAAATGTATGTCTAAAGAAATGCGTGAGGGTCCTGACCTTTTATGTGTGCATGATTCAGGAAATGGGCTTTACAGCAGTACTCTGCTGGAATTGCTGGAGCAGAGAAAATGATGAAGTCTGCACGATGAAGAGTCAAATTCAATCAGCATGCATGCTGTTCTCTTCAGCTGAGAGAGTGAGAAAGAGAGGTGACTGGAGTTTGTTTTGAATGAGTGAGACAACTGTGTGTGTGAGCTGTGCATATTTAAATGGGTTGGCTTTAGATGAGGAGTGATGAAGGGTATGAGGACAGATGAAGCTTAAAGTTGAACTTTAAAACAAGACATTTCTCTCTCTTAAGAACTTGATTTATTGTTGATGATACTATGATTTTTTTGTTTTGTTTTTTTTGTCTCTCTCGCTCTGTCACTGTCTGAAGTCACAGAGCGAGTATTAAGTAGTATCTGGATTTACTTTGGCCAAATTCTGTTGTCACGTAATGTTTCCAGTGTGATCAGATGAAACCTGTGTAAAAACGCTTGACTTTCTTTCCTCAAACCTGCTGTTTCTCAGTGAACAACACAGTGAAGAAACCTCAGAATAAGGTTTTAAAAACAGTGAGCGATTTCTACTGTGGACTTTTTGTATGCAGCAGTGAAGTGACGTGGTGGGAAAGAATTATATGTGCTTTTGCCGAATGCAGAATTCCTCAAATTCCTTCATGTATAAAACCAGACATTTAAATTAATTTATGTTAAAGTGCAGCAGTCAATCTCCAGAAAAACAACACACCCCTGTTAGAGGTGGGATCTCTCTCTCTCTCTCTCTCTCTCTCTCTCTCTCTCTCTAGGGTTAACGCAGGCATCTAGCTCCACAGCACTGTAATTAACTGGCCTCGTGCTTAACGAGGAGAGACAGGAATAAATTAGCATAACACAGCCTTTAATCAACCTCTGCTGTGGCGTGGGTGGAGTAGGAGCTTAAAACATCCACCACACACCCACACAAGCCCCTTTGATCCCTCTTCACTTTTGCATAGCAGACGACACGTTACTGACAGATTGCATCATGAGGAGTTGGTGGTTTGGCGTTGTTGTGTGAATGGCTGTTTTAGACGTTTGTGCTGAAATCTGAGCCGTATCTGAGGCTCCACAGCTCCCATTCTGCCCACCCTCATTACTTTATGGAACCTTCACTTCCCCTCTTCACTCTCCTCTCACATTCACACTCCCACTCTGCTCTCATGTTCACTCTTCCACTCTGCTCTCACATTCACACTCTCACACTGCTCTCACGTTCATGCTCTCATGTTCACTCTCCCACTGCTCACACTCATGCTCACATTCTGCTTTCACACTCTGTTCAACTGTCCTCACACTTTCCTGTCATACCCTTGTATAGAGATTTCTATTGATAGTCTACACTTATACTCACTCTTTCACTCTCCTCTAACTTTAACTTTCACTGTGCTCTTATTTGCTTTCTCACTACTCACTCTCAGTCTTCTGTCACAAATACTTTCACACACCATCTTAATATAGTGTTACCCTTATGTCACAAACCTTCTCTCTCTCTCTCACACACACACTCTCTCTCTCTCACACACACACTCTCTCTCACTCTCTCTCTCTCTCACACACACACACACACACACACACACACACACACACACACACACACACACACACACACACACAGACTGTGGCTAGCAGGCAATCTAAACCTGTTTATTTCTCAGCAAGATTAATTACTTTAACCTTTGTCCCCTTCTTCTGCATGATTGGAACCAGCTGGCACACACACACACACACACACACACACACTTTTGGTGCTCAGTATGACTGATCTAATCCCAACCTTAATTAACCTGGTCCATCTCAGCTGTCAGTCACTCATTAAAAGACAGAAACTGATAGAGAGCAAGGTGACCATTTAGGGAGTGCAGGACTGCACACCTTACACCTTTCTGCTTGACAAAGCACTGTTTAATGTTTTATCACACACACTCTCACACACACATGGGGGACAACGACGACAGGGCTGAAAGAGGAAAGCAGAGTGAAATAAAAAATAAAGCTGACAGAGATCAGGAGGCATCCTTCTGAAAGTACCCAACAAATCTCTCACTACAGCGTCCCTGTACCCACAGCAGCATTAAATCAGCTCCTCACTGTGTTCCCCACTGCTGAAACACACACACACACACACACACACACACACACACACACACACACACACACACACACACACACACACACACACAGAGGTTCCTATTGGTGTTCTGCGATAATCCATCCCATGTGGCTTGAATATTCTCACAGATTTTGTGGTAGGGCTGGAGTGTCCAATAGCAATTGGTGATGGATACTAAGCCATGGTCAGTTGCATTGCCAGACCTGTGTCTTCAAGGCAAGCTCTTGGGACAGTAAGGGTTTTCCTGTTGTATTAGTGCACCAGTGTGTTCAGAAAAGGAAGGATCGCTGGTTACGTAAACATGTGCTGACCACAGTGCCTCCACACACTGAATCATTGGTTGTCTCCACCAAGACAAAAGTTGGACTCATCTTTAAAAATAATACCAGCTGTTGGAGCAAAGGGTGCCATGATCAAAATTGCATTTCAGTTAATTACATTTCACAAATTTGTTTTAAAACACATTTCATCAGTTTATTTTCTGTTTATATTAACTCTGTATATGTGTATTGTTAAAATGGTCCCTATGTTTAAAGATGTTCAAAAAGGGGAAGGTTATTTGAAGTGTAATATTTATGTGACTATATTATAAACAATGGATTTGCTCTTTCAGTTTAAGAACACCGCACGCCTGCCAGTGCTGTAACTTCTCTTTCTAAAATATTCCATATCCTTCCTTTGCTTCTCTGCCATGTGGAATTCTTTGGGCCTGTATGGTGCTCATTGCTATATTATCAGTGTCACTTTCTCATTCATCGCACGTGTTTTGGGATTTCTTGATGATGCTTGCTGACATGCAACGTGCTTTGTTCTTACATGTTTAATCGTCTGCTTATTTCACACTGGAAAGTGGTGATGTTGTGGTCAAACAGGAGTTTCCTTTTTGTTTCTGAGAGAATTGTGGGACAGGCCATTTTAACATTCTTTGCCAGTGACAGAGACTTATATTCTATTGAATTCTTTAATTTAATTAAGATATGGCAATTCCAAGTCCATTGTAGTACCCTTCTGACTGAACTCCTTGTAAAAATGAAGTGCTGGAAGCAGTTAGATGCAAACCTGAGAGTAGTTTATTTGGGGGTTTTTTTCATCAAATTGTAATCACAGACAGTGTCGTCTGGGGCACTCCCATAAACATGGTTACAAATCTAAGGATAGAGGATTAGATCAGAATAAAAAGTAAGCTAGAAACAAGAGAAGAAACAAAGGCAAGGAACACAATGGAAACTGTAGCAATATGCACTGAAACAGACCACAGGTGACACTGAATGACCAGATCTGGCAGATCTAAATCTCACCAATGCACCATGTGCTCTGTACTTAAAGATATGAGATTCATTTTCACTTTATTTTTATTTTTATTTGTTTTTTGTTTTTTTAAATTAACTTTTAAATTGACTCTGACTGAGTCATAGGTGGTGGTACCTAGCTTCATCTATACCTTTTCTGACAGTGCAGAACTGTTTCTAATTTCTTAAAAGGGATTGTACTACATCAAAGCACAAATTCAAGTGAAAAATTCTAGTACCCTATTTGTTCAAAAGTATCCAGACGTCCTATGTTTCAGTGTAATCGGCTAGTTTAAGGTGCGCCCATTAGAGACATAGCTTTTATAATCTCCATAGAAGACCAGTGAATGGGTCATTCTGGAGCAGCCACACATGAACCTAAGGTCACCAACCCCAGTGCGAAACAGTGTGTCCCATTCATTCCATTTTATTGGCATCTGCTCAAGGGGGGCATTAGCAAAGGGAGCGTTTACTGCAGTAAATCTGAAAACTTTTGTTCAGAAGAAAAATTACTGTTGACTTTAAAATAGCAGTTTTTTGAGTCATTTTAAAATGTTCACATACCCTAAAGAACTGTAAAATAAATAAACAGACAAACCAGCAAATGTAATGGTCAGTGATGTCCAATGTTACTGATCACTATGGTTTTGCAGTCACTGTTGAAAGTGCTCTTGTGGCTGAATTGTTGAAATAAGTGTAAAGTTTTTCTTCTTAAATTGAATATATTCTGGGCACTTGGCCAAGACCTACAAGGCCTGGAGTCGACAGTGGTGATAAGAGAAAAGCTTTGAGGTTACAGTGTGTACAGTTATTGTTAGGAAACTTCCCTCTCCCCTGCCTTTTCGAGTAGTCAAGGTAAAAATGTTTATACACACACACACACACACACACACACACACACACACACACACACACACACACACACACACACACAGACCCCCACTCTCTCCAGATAGTAGGAAGGTTTTCCAGTCTCTTGTTCTAGCAAGTGGAGGGTTCTTGCAGATTTGGGTACTCATACGTGAGTTTTCAGTCATGTGAGTCAACTCTGGTGAAAGCATGCAGTGTGAAGGACTGAACAATGGTGGGGTGTAAAGACGACGTTGCTCTGTGAAAGATCTTATATACCATATTAACTCTGCACAGTCATCAAAACTGGTACTGTGTGTGTGTGTGTGTGTGTGTGTGTGTGTGTGTGTGTGTGATTACTGTACTATTCATTCATAAGGAATGCAGTATTGTGTAACGATGTTTTTTCCAGTCTCTCTCCATTGTAAGTCCCTTTTTGTGAAAATGTGCGAGTTCCCAGAAGACCTGTGCTGAATCAACAGAAATATATCACTGCCCTTTGCTTGCCAGACAAGCAGTAACAAAACCTCCCACTGCCTCTAATCTCACACACTTTGTACTTTGTACCACTCAGCTTCTTAACGAGACTCCACAGAGAGGCCACTTTGTGTTTGCTGTGGATTTGCAGTTTACTGTGTTGACCAATGGCTAAAAGTGCTACTGATAAATGATCATGACTAAAGGTGTAATGATACATTTGACCCATGATTTGATTCACAATACCAGATTTACTATACCCAATGATGTTTCAAACATGGTGTGTTTAGAAATGGAATTGATTGAATACTGTTTTGTTTTGTTTATATTTTGTTTTGTTTTTGTTTGTTTTTCACATCTCACCTCTTGTGGGCATTTCCATCAGTTTATTTATTAATTAATAATCAATTAATGAATTAATTATACTTTGCACTAAAGGTGTTGTAAATGGTTGTGTGCCACTGCAAGGACTTGAAGGATACATCAGAAATGAAGGACATGCCTCTTAGCTGTACTTTAAGAACTGTACCAAATGGAACAGCCTTTCATACTGAATCGGGTCTTCTTCTACATATTCATTTGAAAAAAAGATTCATAAAAATATATGCAAACCACTAATCAGCTCAATTCACCACACTTGGATAAAAACTGCTGCAGTTCCTGATGTAATATGCATATATTGTTCTGCCAAAAAACTAAATCCTTATTTACAAGATGATACTGATTACTGGCAATAGTTACTACACAAATGCATCCTTTCAATATTCACAGATTCAATTTGATGCAAGGCAACCTCAGTAACCTCTGTGCTTCTCTAAGTGCTTTCAGTTTAAAACAGTTCAGCCTTCTATTACAGACTCCTTTAAAATAAGTTAAAATGTAAAATCTACCTAAAATTTACAAACAGCTGCACATTCCATCATCAACATTAGCCCACAGCATGGTACAATAAAGTAATAATCTCAGCACTTGGAAATAATGAGTCATAGTCTTTTATGTGAACAGAACAGAGAGCTTTAATTGCTTCAATTGCTTTGTAGCTTGAACATCGATGCATGCTCTTGGGGTCAAGTTTATTTATATACCACTTTTAACAACAGGCAGTTGTCACAGCAGCTTTATGGAGATCTGTGTCTGAGCCCCAAGTGAGTGAGCTAATGGTCACAATAAAAAAATCTTTCAGAGTGAGAGGATGAAGAAACCAAGACCTTTATTCCTGTGGTTGACACCGTTTAGCACAACAGATTAAACAACAAAAGCATTAAATAAAGAATGAACTAATGCATACAGTAATGAAAAACAAACAAAGAAGTAAATGGACTGAGAATTTTATGCTGAGTTTTAGCCTCTAAATATTATTATTGCCAGGCTAATATTTAACATTTAAAGAAATGTGGGATTAATTATGTTAATGGTAAAGTTTTTATTAAGAATGGATGCTGGGATCAGTCAAATCAAAATGATAAGTAGAGCATGCTGGTGGCATTTTCTGGCTCAGCCAGAGGGTGAAGGCAGCTACATGATGGGGAAGTCATTCTGGACTCAGGGTGGACTCATTCAGAGTCCCAGTTGACCCAATCAGTGTCGGTCTCTAGCGAGCATCAAGCAAAGCTGGACGTTGTTACAGCTCAGCAAAAGGAACCTTAGATATTCCTGTTGTGTTTGTGGTGACTGGACTCTGCCTCTCCTGTTTAGCTAGGCAGTTATAGTGAGGCCTGCTTGAGTCAGAGGAAATCACAGACACAAGGCTTATATGAGACATCAGCTGTGCTTTGCCTCACCATCAACAAACTTAACTTGACACCACCAACTTCTCAGTTTACCTTGAACCTCCAGATCTGTGCAATTTATTTAATGGGGAACTAGTTACCTTCACCTCTACTAAACAAGTAAGAGCAGAGTGATCAGTGCAGCAGAATCGGCAAAGATTTCTTACACACTTTCTCATTTTACTGTGCTCTTCACTCTTCACTGCCTGAGTTGGCTGCTGGATGAGCTTCCTTCATCCAACGCACTGCAAGCCATAAAACACTGAAAATGATAATCAGTCTTGTAGGAGGAGATGAACTCAGTTTGAGTTTGTATGCCAGAGATTTAAAGTGCTATTTCAGGCAAATTCATTTAGGTCCCGCATTACACACAGTCCAGTTTCTAAAGGGTGGGATAGATTTCTGTTGGATGAGAAAGAGGCATGAAAGTCTTCATTTGCACATTTTGTCAAATGACTACTTCCTCTAACTGATAAAGGACAATTGGACACTGACTAGACTGGACAGTAACCTTCAGCACTGTATTCAGCCATCTGTAATATAATAACCTACCCAAAGAACAGTGTTGACGTGTAGTTAGTTTGTCGGCTTATGTAGTTAGTAAAATCTACACTGTGTGTAACAGAAACTGTCACCAAGCTCATAAATATTATTAGTAGTACTAGTAATACTGGTTTGGTGAGCTGCACCCAACCTTTGCTGGCTTCACTGTTTGGGAAAAGTACCACTTCTCCAATTAAAATAAATTTTCTGATTGCCTTAAGCTTTAAGATGAACTGTAAATTCTCAGTTTGACTAAGTTTGACTCTTTTCCTTTTTAAATATAAGATGTCATGGGGTGTCCTATTTTTATAGATAAATATTTTGTGATATTGATAAATGGATTTATGGAAAATAGATTTTTTTCTCCATATCACCCAGCCATAATTCAGTGTGGTTTAGGAAGAATGAATTTCATTTAAAAGCAAACTGAACTTTACAAAATTACCTTTGAGGAAGTGGATTCTGAAAATGTTGGTGTGTCTGATTAGAACTTTCCACAGGCCTCTATTTTTTTGCCACAGGCCTGTCATAATATCTTTTATGCAAACGAAGAAAGAAAGAAAGAAAGAAAGAAAGAAAGAAAGACTTTCCTTGAAACGGCACATAGGCTGAATTTAGACTCTAAATTTTAAACTCTGAACACTAATCCAGTAGGTTCTGGAGTTCTTGTTCTGGCAGTGAAACACTTAGCCCACAACCACCTTCATGATTTTATCAGCTTCTCTGAACTCAAGATCTTTGTCAAGTGACATCATATGCTCCACTCCAGTAAGATTAGTGAAGATATTAAGGGGGAAATGAGGGTTGCGTGAAGAAAGATTGAATTTTGGGGCAGAAAGATTGCGTTTTGTTTTTTTTACAGCCCACCTGCTGAGGGCTTTACCCAGAATCCACTGTGCCACCTTTTGTTACTCTTTCATAGGCCGTCGGCCTCTCAGCCCTTTGATGAGCTCTTGACTTCCGCTGTTGTGTTTGAAAGTCAGTGAAGTAGTGTGGGTATGGATGAAAGGGTTGGAGAAAGAAAAAAAGTGCCAGGGAGGGTCTCAGAAAATACCCTTTTCTTTTTATCAGCCCAGTCAGATCATGAAGGAGTCTTCAGGCCAGAATCACACAGAGAAAACAGGAGCAGCACAGCAGATTTGCTCTGTTCTCTGTTTCTCAACTTTAGGTGAAAGTGCTTACAGTCACTCCAATTCTGCATGTGTTACTTTAATTTGTGTCTCAGATCGACTCCACTGTGCATGGCTTTTGTTTGTTTGTTTGTTGTTTTTAACTAAAACAAGCAGAACACCAACAAAATAATCCATTCTCTGTGTTGCCTTATAAATCTGAATGTGTCCTCTCTGGTGCCTGCAGTGTATGGATAATCCACCAGGAAACAGAAAACATGGATAGAATTAAATTTTCTTATTTCTGAAATTAATTGTATTTAATTGCTGTATTACATATTACCGTGTATATACTTGGTACATATTAAAGGGTTAATGTAATGTAAATCAACATTTCTAGCAAAATATGATTATGATAACTATAAATGAATAGAAATCAAGCAATGAATTAATAAATTTATATAAATTTATAAGCTTATATGTGCTGAATGCAGACAATGCAGAC
Source organism: Acestrorhynchus altus (assembly GCA_034509495.1). Lineage (NCBI taxonomy): Eukaryota > Metazoa > Chordata > Actinopteri > Characiformes > Acestrorhynchidae > Acestrorhynchus > Acestrorhynchus altus. The sequence goes on along the minus strand of CM067501.1, from coordinate 27,726,934 downwards.
TCATGACTCTTCACTTGTCTCATTACTGAGGTGTGGTTGCACAGTAGAACAGCATCTTCCTGAAGCTCTGCTAGTGCTCAAAAAACGAATATTGTCAAGTCTCATTTTTCTTCATAAAGTAATTGAAAGAAGTAAATGGTCATGTGTGTATTTATTACATGTAAAGTAACATTTCAAGGCTTTTTTGTTTTCCTTTAGTTCAGTTTGGCTTATAGATGAAACTGTTTAGAATTTCAGTAAATTATTATTCAAACAGGATAAATGCTATGTCCAGTTCAGCACATGCAACAACAGTAGTTTGGGTTTTCACAGTCCCTTACAGAGTTCATCATTTTTATATATATTTTGTTAAAAGTCAGGGGTGGGGAACTGAGGGCTGATCTCTTGTTGATTTCCCTGTTGTAACATTCCTGCTCTCTTTCAGAAATGGCCCGGTGGTGCGGAGCAGTATTCCTGATGCTGCTGTGCGTGGGCCACTCATTCTGCGATCAACCACGTGCCCAGTTCTCCTCCAAAACAGACATTAACACAGTAGCACACGACCCACGCACTGGCCGCATTTACCTTGGCGCGGTCAACAACATCTACCAGCTGGATGCTTTGCTGCAAAAGGAGAGTGCATACGTGACGGGCCCAAAGAATGACAATCCCACCTGCACCCCACCCATCACTGCCCAGTGCACAGAAGCAATGGAGATGAATAATATCAACAAGCTCCTGCTGACCAATCCAGAAAACAACACACTGGTTGTGTGCGGCAGCATCTTCAGAGGCATCTGTTCTTTGCAGAACCTCAGCCACGTGGAGCATCAGATCTACTACAGTGATTCAAAAGGCGAGAAAACCTATGTGGCCACCACTGAGGAATCTGTCTCTGTGGTGGGGGTCATCTCCAGCTTCTGGAAAGGAGAGCCTGGCAATGGACAGAACCTGACTGTCTTTCTAGTGGGTAAAGGTTATGGTGTCTCAGACAGTTCAAAGCTCATCAGCACACGCCTGCTGCAAGAATACCAGGAGATGGACATTTTTGAGAATGTGGTCGAGGCATCTACGGTGCAGGCCAGCCCTTTTGTCCACCGATACCTTCATGACTTCCGCCATGCCTTCAAAGACAATGGTCACATATACTTTCTGTTCTCTCGTACACCTGGTAGCAGCGACAGCGGTAAGATTACCTTTGTGGCACGGCTGTGTGAAAATGATGACCACTACTACTCCTACACTGAGCTGCAACTCAACTGTAGCACCAACGGAGAGAACATCTATAACAAGGTGCGTTCAGCAGCTTGAAAGTTGTGGTTAATTAAATTTTTCCATTTGCTTTACACTTGGAATCCAGATATAATATGATAATATAATAAAAATGATGAAACAAATTCAGTAGAAAGTTCAAGTTAGTCTACATTTCACATCTTTGCAAAATCAAGGGTCATTAAATATAGTATAGGAATAAAAGCACTATTAAGAAATTGGAGACACACCTTGAATAATGAATGTTTTTGTAGTTTATTCTGTGATTGTTGAGGTTTCAGCTGTAAGCATAAAAAATAAGTTACAATTAATCAAGTCCAGAACCTCAAAACTGTAACTTAAGTCTTGACTCAATATTTATGCTCCCAGAATTTACGTACATCCAGCCCACAAGCAAAAGCCCTTTTTCTAGTAAAAGCTAACTTAGTGGTAAAATCCAATGGCCATTTCAGGAGAAACAAGTGTTGAGAACCAAAGCTAAATTTATATATGCTAAAACATCTTTTTGGTGGTTAAAGTATCAGTACATTCCTTTTTACCTGTTTTAATCAGTCCACCTGTTTGTTGTCACCATCATTATGTTCTGTATGTTTGTGCGAGAAACATGCTATTAAAACTATTATTCTATTGATTAAGGTACAGGCAGCATACCTGGGCACCCCCGGACGTATTTTGACTCAGAACCTCAGCTTGTCCAGCCCGTACGGGGAGCTGAAAGTGAATGACAAGGTGCTGTTTGCGGTGTTCAGCTCGGATGAGGACAGCTCAATGTCCGCACTCTGCATGTACCCTCTCAGCAGTATCAACCGCAGACTGGAGGAGGTGATTGAGTCCTGCTACAAGGGAGAGCTTCTTCCTGATGAGAAACCTAAATCTGTTTACCCTCCATACTCTAACAAAAACGAGGCTATTTGCACCACAAAGAGAGAGGTAGGCAAATTTTCGTGGTTTTTTTTGTAGCTTTCATTGATTTTTCCCTACGAAGATAAAAAGATCAAAGTGTCTGTCTTTTTGAATGGTCCTGCCAGGACCTGTGTCAAGCAGATTTTGGTGGTTGCTGCTGTCACAGTTTCACTAAACCTGTTATTTAACTGATGGATTGAGTCAGAAAGCACGTTCAGCAAAGTTCCTGTCAGTTTCATCTCCACAAAAACAACAGCTGCTGCTGCTTTTAACATGTTCTGAATGTTCTCTGCTACACTGGCTTTAGATACTCAAACTGTAATTAATCTCTGTACCTCTCTGAGAAACCAGACATAAACATAAAGAGAAGTCAGTCAGCTAACTTTTTAAAAGATGAACAAGAACTCTTAAATGAATAAGATTATAAAGTATGAAAAGCTGTCACTCCTGCCATGGTTTAATTATGCAATATTCATTATAGGCTCCCTGGACAAAAACTGTCACCTTTCTGTACTATATACTTCCTACAGTTGGCTCTGCACACGGATGATCAAAAATAAATGTTTGCGTGATGTGTGATTGGATTTATAGAATGCATTTGCATATGCCAAAGGCCATAGTGTAAAGGGAGTAGCATAACTAATTACTAATTCTTTGTCTGTTGAGCTTATTTATGTAGTGTAACTTTTAATGAGCTTGGCTGTTCATCACAAACATTGAGTGGTCGCTGTGCTCTTATTATTACTTTAATAAGAATTACTGTATTCATTTTTGTTGATGCATTGATATCTAATTCATACGTTCAGCCTATGCCAGTTCAGCTCTGCTTGTTCATTATTATTATCTTGTTTATATTATTATTGGCTGTTTTCTCTGTATCGTAACTAACACAATGTTCAAATTTCAGGTTAAAAGTCCTGATAAGCTGTAATACTCATACATACAGGTGCTGATATATTTCAAATGTTTATTTCTTTTCATTTTGATGATGATAACTGACAACTAATGAAAATCCCAAGTTCATTATCTCAGAAAATTAATTAAATATTACTTAAGACCAATACAAAAAAGGATTTTTAGAAATGTTGGCCAACTGAAAAGTATGAACATGAAAAGTATGAGCATGTGCAGCACTCAATATTTAGTTTGAGTTACTGCAGCAATGCGGCGTGGCATGGAGTTGATCAGTCTGTGGCACTGCTCAGGTGATATGAGAGCCCAGGTTGCTCTGATATTGGCCTTCAGCTCTTCTGAATTGTTGGGTCTGGCATATCCTCTTCAAAATCTATGGGGTTAAGGTCAGGTGAGTTTGCTGGCCAATTAAGAACATGGAACCACGGTCCTTAAACCAGGTACTGGTAGCTTTGGCACTGTGTGCAGTCCTGATGGATAATGAAATCTGCATTTCCATAAAGTTGACCAGCAGCATGAAGCATGAACTGCCCTAAAACATCCTGGTAGACGGCTGCGTTGACCTTGCACCTCAGAAAACACAATGGACCAACACCAGCAGATGACATAGCACCTCAGACCATCACTGACTGTGGAAACTTTACATTAGACCTCAAGCAACGTGGATTCTGTGCCTGTCCTCTCTTCCTCCAGACTCTGGGAAATGCAAGATTTACTTTCATCAGAGAGCATAACTTTGGACCACTCAGCAGCAGTCCAGTCCTTTTTGTCTTTAGCCCAGGCGAGACACTTCTGACGCTGTCTCTTGTTCAAGAGTGGCTTGACACAAGGAATGTGACAGCTGAAACCCAAGTCTTGCCTACATCTGTGCCTGGTGGTTCTCGAAGCACTGACTCCAGCTGCAGTCCACTCTTTGTGAATCTCCCCCACACAATGGGTTTTGTATCCCAATCCTCTCCAGAGTGCTGTTATCCCTATTGCTTGTACACTTTTTTTCTACCACATCTTTTCCTTCCCTTTGCTTCTCTATTAATGTGTTTGGAAACAGAGCTCTGTGCACAACCGGCCTCTTTAGCAGTGACCTTTTGTGTCTTGCCCTCCTTGTGCAAGGTGTCAATTGTCATCTTTTGGACAATTATCAAGTCAGCAGTCTACCCCATGATTGTGTATCCTACAGAAATAGACTGAGAGACCATTGAAAGGCCTTTGCAGGTGTTTTGAGTTAATTAGCTGATTAGAGTGTGGCACCAGGTGTCTTGAATATTGAACCTTTTCACAATATTCTAATTTTCTGAGATACTGAATTTGGGATTTTCATTAGTTGTCAGTTATAATAATCAAAATTAAAATAAATATGAAATATATTGATATATTGAAATATATCAGTTTGTGTGTAATGAATGAATATAATGAACAAGTTTCACTTTTTGAATGGAATTACTGAAATAAATCAACTTTATCATGATATTCTAATATCATGATAAACACCTGTACATAAATACCAAAATAATAAATGACATTTAGGCTGTTATTTTATTTGGACCCCTGTAAAACCCGTTATACATATCCTTGTCAATCCAATTGTCAGAATTTTTTGCATTTTCACTGCAAAAAATAAATGCACTCTTTCTATTGTCTTTACAAGCATAAAAACAACTTGTAAGCATGAATAGATTTTTTTTTTTTTACCAAAATATGATCAATTTCATTGAAATATCTAAATTATGATAATATTTGAATGTCAAATAGAAATTAAGTTTAAATAAATCTTCTTGACATTCACAACATCTAGCTGGTTTTCCCTATTTTTAGGCAATGTTTCAAAAAATGTTCTAGATGTCACATGATTACATTAAGGACAGACATAATTTCTTTCCGATAATTAGCCAGAGTGCTAGCTATTAATGCCATTAATAGAAACATCTCTTTTTGTGTATGTGCACAGCAACAAGATATGATGAAGAAGTACCGTTGTGGTGCAGAATTCTTGCCGTCTCCTTTGGCCAGTAAAGCAGAATATGCTCTCACAGTCAGCCCTGCATATACCAGGAATGGCATGCTGACAGCTGTGGCAGTGGCTGTGGAGAATGAGCACACTGTGGGCTTCCTAGGAACAAGCTTGGGAGAGGTGATTAAGGTGAGATCTGTGAACTCAAAAAAAAAAAAAATCATGCCAAACAGCACCATAGACTATATAGGAGAGGAAGAGAGTCTCTTGGCTTCAAAGAATAATCAGGGATAAAGCCCTAAAGTGACAATGTTTGGTGCTATATTATTTATAAATTTGTGTGGTTCACTTCTCATTTGGCTCCTGTTGGACCTTAATCATGTGATTGGTGGCTAAATATCATATATTCCTTCTGACTAACATACCATACATTCCTATAGCCTTCTGACCTTTCTCTTTGCAGGTGCATCTGGGGACTCATTCTGATGCCTATAACAAGGTTCCAGGAGATGGTACGGACGGCCCAGTTAACAAAAACCTTTTCTTTGATTCTAGCTTGGGTCATCTCTATATTACCACTTCCAAGACGGTCAGTAATCTGCTCATGGATGCACACCCACATTGCCATTAAATCCTGTTAAGAGTTTCAATATTTTGAATGAATAGTTATAATTTAAAGAACCTGATTCTAATATGTCTGTCCTTTATGCATTTATATGTTTTACATAGTTAATGTCAAAGTGAAAAGCTGGGGAAATAAAAAAAAAAAAATTTAGTCCCAATAAATTTGGTTCCCCGGTTAAAAGAAGAATTTATTTTGAAATTACTTGGACTGAAGACAGTTAACAAGAATGTGTTTGTATACTCTGGAGTTAAAAATACCTCTGAACTGTAGGTACATGCTGCTGTGTTTAAATGCTGGAAGAGGAAGAGTCACAAAACATAACTGTTTCTTTTCTTTTTCTTTATGGATAAACATTTATTGTTTTTAATGTGATTTTATGAAACATGTCATTAGCACTTAGTGTTTCAGCAGCTATCTGCATTGTCATCTCAATGCAAATAAAATTATTTAAAAATGTTTGTTTATCAATTTGTCATATAAGAATATTGCTTTTTTTACTTCATCACATGAATTTAATTTTTTCTTCAGATCACTAAACTTCCTGTGCAAACATGCGAGCAGGAGACAAACTGTATGTCATGTGTGAAGCTGCGAGATCCCTACTGTGGCTGGTGTGTCTTGGAGGGCCGGTGAGTGATTTTAGCTCCTTAAGTGGCAGCAAGTTTCTCTCCTTCACCTCTGTTGCTTATAATAGTTAGTGCTCATGTTTTCAGTTTTTTTTTATTTTTTTTTTTATAATTTAGATACTATCTAATAATGTGCCTTGGAGTGCAATGTGTCGTATTTGTTCAAGAGGTTAAAATAGCATCTGCTTAATATATTGAAAAGGACTTACTAAAGTCAAGAATTTAAGTTCAGGGGTTTTTTTAATGGTCAGCTCAGGTAGTGAGCTAAAGCTGACCAGCAGCTCATTATTGATGAATTCTCTCTCTGCTCATCTCACAGTTGCACCAGAAAGAGTGAGTGCAGTCAAGGTGATGAGACGAACGCATGGCTATGGAGCCCTAACCAGCAGTGTGTAACCATTCAGGCCTTTGATCCACCTAACATCAGCTGCAAAAAGACCCACCGGGTCAGTTCCACTTAACATATCATATCCTGTGTTGCTTAATCTGTTTTATGAATCACTTGCAATTATTTTCCAGATTTCTGAAGAAAACCTTTTAAACTTTTAAACTCCTCATTTGAAGCCATTTCTGTTTCCATGTCCATTTATTCGTTTTATCAGTAGGACACAACTGACAAAACTGCTGAATAGTAAAAATTTCAAAAATGGTGATGGGTGCACCGAGGACTACTTTACACTAAGACTCAACAATGTTCTGGTTGTCAAAATCATCTGAGGAAAACATTCTGTTGATCTTGGTTTTTTGTAATTATTATGGACTATAAATATTGATGTTGGTTTTTAGCTGCTTAATATGTGTATTAACATAATAAAATGTTCAGATGGTTTTCTACTGTCCAGCATGGGTAGTTAATACACTGCGTTCCAAATGATTATGCAAGTTGGAGTATTTTTTGTTTTTCAATTAAGCTCATGTATGGTACTATTTCTTGGGGCTCTTTGGATCAATCTCAGATACCTGTGATCATTTGTTTGCCTGATGTGCCCAAATAAAGGAAAGCTGCTTAAAAGGATGTGCCACATTATTAAGCAGACCACAGGGTTCAAGCAGTATGGGAAAGACAAAGGATCTTTCTGCTGCTGAAAAGCATCATATAGTGAAATACCTTGGACAAGGAATGGAAACATTAGCTATTTCACAAAAACTTAAGCTTGATCTGTGAAGAGAACATAGATGGGTTCGTTCAAATAAAGGCATAATGTGGAAGGTTTCTGTCAGACAAATTTATTGGATTAAGAGAGCAGCTTGCAAAAATGCCTCTGGAGTCCCACAAATCTCAAAGTGTAGGATCCTCCAGAGGCTTGCTTTTGTTGATAAACCAACTATTTGGTCACCCCCAATAAGCTGCTCACAAGCAGAAACAGTTGCAGTGGACCCAGACATGCATGAAGACCAATTCTTAAGCAGTTTTGTTTACTGATGAGTGCTGTGCAACCCAGCACCAGATGCTAAGACTATCTCTGCTATGGGCATAAAAGGAGAGAAACTCATGGTGTGGCCACCATCCTCACCTGACCTCAACCCTATTGAGAACCTCTGGAGTATCCTCAAGCAAAAGATCCATGAGGGTGGGGGGGCAGTTCACATCAAAACAGCAGCTCTGTGAGGCTAATCTGACATCTTGCTAAAACATGTTCAGTGGATGAAAGAAAACAAGAAAGTAATTTCAAAGAAGAGGTCCTATGTAACTTGGACTGTTAAGATGTTTTTGATTGAAGTAGCTTTTGATTTGATTTATCATGACCTCTTAATGCTACAAATTGAACAAATTACCATTTTTCATTCTTTACAAGCTAAAAATGTTTTTGAAACTCCGTTGAGTTAACTAATTTGAAACAGGGCTTTTTTTATTATTTTTTTTTATTTTACATTGTAATTGGGAGGCTTTTTCAATAAAATTTGATTTATACTCTAACAGCTGATGACTTGAAAATTATACTGACCATCATTTGCACTGACCATTTAGAAAATAAAATACAAATATAATTTGCAAAATAATATGGAATGTGGTATACTTTACAAAGTCTTCAGCTGACCATCTGACAAGCATCCACTTGTCTTCCTACCCCCACTGACTTCACAATATGCTCCACATCTCTGGTTTCATTTATAGGCTTTCATTTTTCATTGAATGTTATATGGGTAGGGCTAGTACCCTTGAATTAACTTCCTGGGAGAGCTCTAATGAATAAGCTCCACTTCTACACGTTTCTGTGATGAATATAAATTTTTTCATCTTTTATTCACTTGGCTTTCCCTTCCTTAGTGATGTAATTTTTATTTGATATTGCATTACCCATGAAAAAATTTTGGTCATATGTAACTGTTGCTCTGTTGCCACTATATTTGTCATTGTGTCTGTGTGCAGGTTGTCTGTTAAATCAATTTCTGTAGACTTTAGAAATTGACTTTTTTCTTGATTTTATCTTTCCTCTCAGGTGGAGATCAATGTACGTGCCATGCCTAATATTGTGAACGGCCTCCTCGAGTGTGTATTTGATGATTTACATAGTCGTGCCACAATGAATAATGGCCGGGTTGTCTGCGCTCTCCCACACCCATCGGCCATCCGACCCACACCTGAAGCACAAGGTCGAACATGCTCCTAATGCTAAAGCCTTAGTCCCCTCACCTTCTCACATCTCAAACCATTGTCCACTAAATACATAGAATTAATGTGATGCCACTGTCAGTAAAAGTATAGTCATGACACGAACACAGCCACTCTGTTTAAAAGTCTGTATTGCCTGTTCAAGAGATGCTGTTTATTGTTTATCATTTAGTAAGTTCATGACAGTCACATCAGTAAAACTTTGACTTTCCTTTTTCCCCACCTAATTATTAATTTGCCTCCAGATTTAAATACGACTTTAAAACAGTACCTATGCTTTTGCTTTAGTACAGTTTCTGTGTACTTTTTAACAACCTGCTATTAATTAAATACAACCTGGAGTGTAACTGTGACCAGCAAAATCTATAATTCTTAATAGATCTTGTCAGACTATTACCTTATAATAAATACAATTTAAAATATTGATCCTCTCTCTGTTTCTGCAGACTTTCTAGCAGTCCCTGTGAAGATAATGGTGAATAAGAACATTGAGGTGGCATCCAGTGAGTACAAGTTCTACAACTGTGCTGCAGTCGTGAAGAAGGCAGCAAACACCCCGTGAGTGCTGGTGGCCACAGCTCACTAAACACAAATCCACTCAAAGTTGAACTCCATTGTCACGTTCATGAAATCAGTAAATGATGGAGAAGCCTTGAATAGAGGTGGGATGCACACATTTAGGCACACTGTGTGCAAAGTGAATAGAAGATATGATGTCCAAAAGGCATAAAGTCAACCTGGGAGATTTTGCAAAGGTCTCTGACCTTAATGAGCTTAATGTTAGGGTTATAGCTTGTTAACCATTATTGTTAGGAAAGACCAGGTGATGCAAATTTCAATGCTATTTATAAAGCAATTAAGAAATAGCAGTTAACAGGAACAGATAAGGTCAGGTTTTGTTTTGTAACACCCAGAAAACTTAACTCTCTCTGCTTTGTTTAACCCATTGTTTTTTTTATTTAGATGCATAGTATGTGTGACCAGTGAGTGGGGCTGCCAGTGGAACATGCAGGAACACATCTGCAGTGATCAAGACAACTCTGCGGACAGCCCTAACATAATCAGGCACATGGAGGTGAGATGACGAGATTAAAGAAGCAAAGTGGATTCTGTTGTTGAATTATTTTGTGCATGCATGCTTTTTGGGGAAATATAAAATATGAACTGAAATGAGTATTAATAATGGACTGAAGCTGTTAGTAGTGTTTGAATAGAAGTGTTAGATTAGATTAGTAGTGTTGATGGTGTCTATAAAGTGAATCTTTAAGTACTATTGGTTGGATTAGTAGTGTTGGAATGAATGTACTGAATCTTTTAACAGGATTGGTATGATTGGTAGTGTTGATATGAACTAAGTACTGAATCTATAAGCAGTATTGGTCTGATTCATGGTTGTGTTGGTATCTGTAAGCTGAATGTATAGGTAGTATTGGTTAGATTTGCTACTTATGTTTTACCTTTGTGATTTAAATGAACATGTAATGTGGTCTCTTCTTACAGAATGAGAAGTGCCCTCAGTTTGAGAAAGCAAGTCCACAGCTCATTCCTGTGGGCTACAAAACTCCCATCAGCTTTGAAGGCAAAAATCTGGAGAAGTACATGGTAACTAAGCCCTTTTACTGTTTACCTTTTGAACATGCTTCACTGTGGTGTAATTGCTTGTTTATCTTATTTTGAATGTGAGATAATCTGCAAATAAGATACAGAGATGGGGTGGCTAAATGGGGTTTTAGCAGTGTCGTTGTTTATTTTTTACTAATTAAGTTGTTAATGGCCTAATCCCTTTAAGTTCATGCCATTAAGGAATTTGCTGTTTCTTCCTCTCACAGGGCAAATCCTTCCAAATTGGCACTGAGCTCATGAAGCAGGTGGGCGAAGTGACTGTTGAAGGATCAAACTTCCTTTTTGAGGGCTATGAGGTCAGTTCATATATTCATGTTGTATTTACTTTCTTTTTACTATTTTTTTTTGTCTTTCTTGTTTTCCTGTCTTTTCATCTCTCTCACTCTTGCTCTCTCTCTCTTGCTCTCTAAATGTCTATTTATATTACTGTGGAGATTACTTTGGGTATATGCTGGATGAGTCTGAATAATAAAATGACCCAGACCCGTTTAGAGGTGAAAGCATTTTAGTGCTATTTGTGCCGTGACTGTATGTGATAAAATAAAATTTGATTTGACAAAAGAGAAGAGCACTGCTTGTAATTTCTAATCATTTTCTTATTGTCTTTAGAATAAGTATGATTGTGGGAATACATCAGTTAAATAGAGTTAGGCCTTCTGTATGTACAGGAGGAGTTGGGCCAAGTGTTGTACCAGACACTGTAAATGCAACCAGCCATTAACACACAATTTACTGAAACCCACTCATGCTTTTACTTGTTGTTGTTTGTCTAGTTTGCATACGAAAAAAAGCCAGAGGTGAACGTGACGTTCTATGTGAAGGAAAAGGAGACACACAAGAAGATAGATAGCACACTGCAGGGTAAGCCAAGAGATCCATTCAGCTCCTGAAAATCAGGACTCTGTTAGTATCATCTCTGCAGTTGGTTCTACAGACTAATAAAGCCTTCTTTTAATTTCAATGTATGGAAAATAGTTGTTTAAGTATTTCATATCCATATTCTACCTTCCAAAAGCAGGAGAGCTGCTGTAAGTAGTGCTGAATTCAAAAAATGGTAAATGAAACCAGGTTTAATCATGCAAATCATGTATATTGTCATATTGAATATTTCTAGTTATGTATTGTGTTGGTATATTGTTATTTACTAAATCACAGAAAACTTATTTCAAGTAATGGTAAAGTATCGTCTTGAATCAATGCAGCATTAACAGTGTAATCTGCACAGAAATAAGTAAGTCATTGTTGTTAATGCTTGATTGATTATGATTTGTTAATGATTTTAGAAGTTAGATAAGTGTGAAAATAGATATTTCAGGATTCACTGAATCATTTGCTGAAGAACTGTAATCAAATCGTTTTGTGGTCAGAGGATTACACTGCTATATATTTCATTGTTGAAATGCCCAGTGTCTCTCTCTCACTCTCTCGCTCTCACTCTCTTTCTTTCTCTCACAGTGGCACTGTATAATTGCTCAGTAGGCCGGGAGGACTGCAGTCTGTGTAAGAATGCAGATGAGAAGTATAAATGTGTGTGGTGTGCCACCAGCAACTCATGCGTCTACCGCAACATTTGTGAACAGGAACTTCAGCAGTGCCCTAAACCCAGGATCACAGATGTGAGACACACCTCCTTGAACATATGTGCACATTTCCCACATCCATAATTTCTTGTTGCTTCATCATGGGGAAGTTTACTTTTCTAACTGTCCATTAATGCAAGATGTCTCAGCATGGAGTTGTAGAGGTTCCTAATGGTTTCCTGTGATAATGCCATGCCATATTCTCACTCAGTTCTCGCAGATTTTGCAATTGCATCCCATACTTTATAATCAGTAATAGGTATTGCAGGGCAACTGCCCATCTGTATCTTCATGGCAAGCTCTTGAGACAGTGTTAGTAATTGGAATAATCTTGTCCTGTTGGATTAGAGCACTAGAGTGTGTGTTGAGATGAGGTAGGGCCACTGGTTGCAGCCCTTTAATGGGCTGTCAAAGTGCCTGTGATGATGTAGACCAAAGGTGATTTGGCATCATACGAAATTGCACCACACATCATGACACTAGGACTTCTAGACATGTGACATTGATCTTGTTGCTGATCATCATGCCTCTACACACGGTTTCATTTGTCTTCTCCACCTTTACACTATTTGTGTATTATGCGTGTAGTGGTTAACTTCATTGATTAATTAGCTGACATTTCTGGGGATTAGAGCTGCCTTCTCTCTCTAGTACATCACATTTGTGTCCTTTTAGATACTCTAAGGTATATTCAATCTTGACTTGGATCATATACTACATTCACTGGAAACAAAGTCTTGTTTGTTTTACTCATTTGTTTTGTTTTGTTTTCTTTCCAGATTGTGCCTCGGTATGGGCCAATGAATGGTAATATCTTGGTCACTATTAAGGGTTCCAACCTGGGCATTAAGAAGGAGGACATTCACAGAATCACTGTTGCTGGAGTGCCATGCATACACAAAGCAGACAGATACTCCGTTTCCACCAGGTACTGCATTCACAATACTATTTCCCATCTAGGCAGAAAAACATGTACACATACTGTTGCGTGCAAAGTAATAGCAATGTGTTTAAAACAACAAAATAAACAAAAGTTTGTTTACAGAATTTAGCATTTCTGTCTAGGGATATGACGGAGCTGAGGAAAATCTGCGTCTGTCAGATTCAATTTTTTTAGCTACAAATCCGTCGAATGCGAATGCGGTTTTGGTAAACACAAGGCCAAGAACACAATAAACCCCGACACGCCCATTTATGCTTATATTTTTGTATTTTTTCAACACAAATACATGATGCTTAAACAGGCCATCAGCCACAGGTAGTCACGGTTACTGTAAACAATTCATCATGCTGTTTGCCTGAATCATAAAATGATCAATCATTTATTATCATGTAATTAACAAATTGGGTATTCTTACACAAAAAAAGACATATCAACTAATAGTGAACTGTTTGTGTTTACTACTGTTTTGTGTTTTACACTTGTTTTCTTACCACATTCAGCCATTTTAATAATTTATTTATGTAAAGCAGAAGTATAAAGTAAACAACATTTACCATTAAATTCAGATGAACATTGGCGGTCTCTAAAAGATGACCTGCAGGCCGAAAATCAACCTGTATGTGTCATGCACCCCACAGTCTCTCCGGACTCCAATTCCCAGAATCCTTCAGTTTGTTACCTGACTGATCATGTGACTCACTCTCGTTCCGATCACCGGAGTTCTGATTGTAGTCACCTGGTCCGGAGACGGTTTAATACAGTCTTTCAGCCTGTTCAGTGTCTAGGTTTGCCTCGCAGCCCTCAGCGCGCTGCTCATGTTTATCGTTATCAGTCTGTCTGTTTGAGCCGGTTTCGTTTTCTGATTCTGCCTGTCGTCTCGTCCTGTGTTTATTCTCCCGGTTTTTGATCTTCGCCTGTTTTTCGACTCCGTCTCTGGTTTGTCCAGTCTGGTATTGTCTCTTCTGCCTGTTATTGACCTGGACTGTTTGACTCTGTTTAACGCATTTGTCCCATTAAAGTGCTGTATTTATATCTGTGTGTGCTTCGTGCTGTCCGGACCTGACGGTATGAACTGTTCTGTTTTATATACCGGCGGTGATTTCAAGGTCTGGGGATTCGGCTGGCCACCCTTTTGCTGCTGTGTTTGGCGTCATTGTCCTACTGAAACATCCATTTCAAGGGCATTTTTGAAACCAATATGTTCACAGCATTCTGTGACTTGAATTCAGTGTTAAAGTTTTGGATTTTGTTTGTCATTTTAAAGCATTTGAGATCATTTTGGTTGAGTACAACTTTGTATACTCTCCAATCAAGTTCTTTCTCCTTTAGTAAAAAGAAAATGGAATTTCCCATTTTACTCACTGAGCAAGGGCTAAAACCAGCAGGTGCAACATTTGCTCCCACCTTCTATAAATAAGAGCCATACATGAGCATTCTCCTTTCATTAAACGAGTCAATTACACTCAGTTAGCTGCATGCATGTCATGACTGTTGATTCTATTGATTGCCCATTTCTGTCAAAAATACTAATTAAACATATTAGTCATGTTTGACTATTAGACACGTAAGTGCTATTATTTTGCACATAACTATTGGATATAAAAAAATTATATTGTGAAAGTTTTTTTTCCATAATTTAATTCAAAACTTAACTGTCATATGTTCCATATAGTCCTTACGTTGAAAGTGGTATATTTCAAGCTTTCAGTTACAGCTTGATTATTCATTCAGTCAAACTTGAAATTAAATATTTATAAATTTAATGTTCTGGATATCTGATTTTCAGGAGCTATAAGCCATACAGATCAACAGTAAAAATGCTATGAATGCTGAGCATCCGTCTTTAAGTTCACATAAATTACAGTCATTGCGGTCCAAGCATGTTTACAGTGTTACAGCCAGTAAAGAACAAATGATGGGCAGGGATTTTTCATTTTCATTGTTCACAAGTTTTCATGTTGCAGATAGATGTGAATGTGGAAGGAAATGTGGACATGGTCAGGGTTTGTGTGTTATAACATTCATATCTGTTTGTTTCAGTGTTGTGTGTGAGATTGGACCATGGATTAAACCTCCAGGGGATGTGCTTACTCATAGCACTGAGGGCCCAGTAGTGGTGCAAGTGGAAGGGGCCAGGGAAGGAATGTCAGAGGTTCTCTTCAAGTACAGGGTAACCTTTTCTCAATCAGCTGTGACACTTTCTTTTTTTGCTTTCAGTGTGAATCGCTTAAGGCCTGATTTATATTTTTACCTCTACTAATCTATGAATTTTTGTGGTGTCATGCAGACTTTTATGTAGGTGTCTGCCAGCAGACTTGCATGTAGGGGTCAGTGTCCAAACCTGTGAAGTTTTTCCTCTCTCCAGGAATGAATACTCCCTTAACTGTTTTTATAGTATGTTCTATAAATATAGAAGTCTATATTGAAGTCTCCTTTCAGCCGATCCCTGTAAGCCTTGTAACTCACCATGTTGACTTCTCATTAATATGGTCAAAATTGTTTGAAAACACCAAGTCTTTGCCTTTACTCTTCACAGGAGGAATAATTTTGTGACTCAATTAGCCATGATTAGGTCATGAAAGAAGCTATGATTGTCTTTCTTTTGACTATGTAATTGATAACTTTGCCTCAAGAAAATGTTAAATTCTAACAATACTTCTTCTCACAGGTTTATAGTCAATATAATGCTTAAAACGTAATTGTAAGGAGAATCAATGGTGCATATATTTAAAATCACTTTACTGGATATTGCAGTCTAGGTGAGGACACTAGGGAGCATAAGTTTGGCTTACTTATTTATTTATTTTCTTGTTTACTTACTTTGGCTTACACCCTGTTATTATATTTTTAAATGTGAATTGTTGCTGCATATACTGGCTTGTGAACAGCAGATTTGTAGCATGTACATATTATTAAATATTTGAATATTGAAAGTTAACTTGAGCACTCGCATCCGATTAAGCCTGTAAGGCTCTGTGTACATATGTAGGGGGAAAATTAGATTTGCTGTGTTGTTTCCTGCAGGACCCCATTCCTGAGAAAGTTCACCCCATCAAAGGACCTGCCCAAGGAGGCACTGTCATCACCATCTCAGGACACTACCTGGACACAGCCAGTAAAGAAGACATCAGTGTCTTTGTGGGAGGAGTGCCCTGTGAAGTGTGAGTAACAAAAACTGTCTACTTCCTTCAACCTTCCCTGTATTTACCTGAATGTCTTTCATTAACTCTTAGAAATATTTTAATATCAAACCTTTATAGATAATCCCATGCACATAATTTTATCAGACTTTATAACCTACCATGCTGTTGATATTTTAGTCCAGATTTTAGATTTAGCCACAGTTAAATTTAAAGCAACATTATGTAGCATTTTTTACCTTAAGATGGCTGCTTCCAAATCATTGTGATGCTCCACTGAACTGTAATTAAGAAAATCTGGGAACTATTACTTTAATGAATTGGGCTGAACAATGCTCTCAGTTTGTTCAGAAACACAATTATAAATGTCTCTTAGTGGTGGCTCAAAGCAAATATTCCATTTACAGAGGTGCATGAAAAGATAGTTCTTACACAGTGCTTCTTTAAAGATTTGACCAAAAATGTGAATTAGTGAATTAATTCACAGGATAAAATCATACACCTGAAAAGGCTTTAATGTGTTTGAAAGTAAAATAAAATTGTGATGGTGATTAATATAGTTGATGTTAATACTGATAATATTTTAATGCCTTTCCAAAGATATAATTTTCTTTGCAAAGCATCAGCTGTAGAGAGCATAGCAAAAGAGTATATTAACATGTGTGCAATGTGAATGCATTTTTTGTCTATATCTTTGTTCCCCACTCATTCCTTTTTCTTCCATCTCTCTCTCTCTCTCTCTCTCTCTCTCTCTCTCTCTCTCTCTCTCTGTCTCTGTTTCTGTCTTTCTCAGGCTGGACTTTGGCACCAGTATCACCTGTAAAACAGGCCTGTATAAGGTTGCTGATTCTGTTAAGGTTACAGTGAAGTATGGCATTAAAACATCTAAAGATGTGGTACAGACCTTCAGCTACGCCCCCAACCCAGAGATCACAAGCTACTTCCCTTCAGCAAGCTTTATGTGGTCAGTCTAATTTTCCTCAAACTCTCCAATCTTACAGCTGTTCAGCCTGTTTGCTTCCAACTGAATGCAGTGTAATAAAAGAGAAATGCCAAATTAGTCTTTTAAAATTAGTCTTTTTTTAGTTTATAAAAGTAATCTGTTGGACAATAGTTGGATAGTTTTGCATATTTATTTTACTTGAAGGTGCCATCGAATTCATTTGAAGTTGTTTTTGTATAAAGAGTATGTGGAGGCAAAAACAATGCTCCAGTGTGAGCATTGTAAACAAACTTTATTTTGCCTTGGAATGAAGCTGACTTTCCTTTTATGGTTGGTTCATAAAAACCTTTCTTTGCATAATGCTTTTATTGGCTAGTTTACTGCACAGACACAGATCATAGTAGCTGCATAGCATTGCTTGACACTATAGCATAGCAAGAACAGAGCATTCAGCCTAGCCTGTGCTTGCATAAGTGGCTTCATCAGCCCTGGTGCTTCCTATGTTCTACCCTTTTCAGTCTGCAGCTCTCTCTTCTTAAGTCGGCCCAGCATTTGTGCTTAGCCTTTTTTGCCTCATAGTGGGGCTGAGTGTATGTCAATATTTGCAATGGTTTTGGATTTGCCCCTTTTCAAGCTCTGTCTGAAGGACACAGCAGTGTAGGTTCATTAATCAGCCATGCCAAGATGAATGGTTTTCTTGCCCTGTAGTACACAACTGTATCTCCCCATGTAAAACTAATCAAAAGAATATAGAGTCTTCTAATGTAATAGGTGATGCTGGTCCAGGGACTGTTTAGTGCTTGAGTCTTGCAACCTAGCAGTTCATTTCCCAAGATGAGCAACAGTGAACAGGCTTGATATCAGTTGTCAAACAGTGGAAAGTTTTGACTGTTTTAAGCACAAATAGAAGAAAAGATTCTGAGGTAAGAGAGTTAAATCTGCAGGAGAGATTGATCAGTGGAGAGATTTTTCAGCTGTGGAGTTGTAGAATTTGATCAGAGGTGCTTCATAGCTGGATATAAAAATAAGAATGCTGTGAGGTCTATAAAAAAGGCTGAAGTGAGTGTGTTTAAAGGCCTGTGGAGGTGTTACTATTTCATGCTGCGGTATACACAGAAATCTGCAGCTTCTTTCCTCAACACATGATCGTTCTTGTTTAAAATTTGAATCATACCTTCTCATTGAAGAAGTATTTTAGTAACTCCATAACGGAGCCTCAGATTTTTTAACACATTGTTTGGTGAAGATCAGTATAAACAGTATAAAATTGGTGCTTTCCAAGGGACCTTTGATAAAGAACAAATTAAAAGCTGTTTTAAAAAAATGTTTTTCTCATAGTTAAAGGGAAATCTTTTGTTAATGTCCATATTAGAATGATTTATAGCACCAAATAAAGGACCCCTTTTCAGTACATTATAGGACTGTTTTAGCACTGTTCAGGTGTAAGAATCAGTGTTGGGATTTGATTAGGTTTTTTGAGTTTCAGTGTATAATAAAGAACAAATAGTGTTAGAACAGGACCAAGAAGCTAACAGTTGGCTTTAGCAGCTTTAGTGTCCTGTTGTCAGTTGAAGACAGAAGCTTGTGTGAGCTTGAGCACACACCTGTGCTTGGAAACTGGTCTAACAGCATTTTTCTGTGTTGTCGTTTGCAGTGGCGGCCGGAAGATTGCAGTCCATGGTACCGGGTTTGACCTGGTTCAGAGAGCTGTCATGCGAGTGCTGCCCTCTACTGACGAGTTCAACCAGCAGTCTAGCAATGAAGAGGTAAGTGTCTTCCTCAAATGAATGAACATTTTGGGGAAAAATGGAAGCATAAGCATAAACTGTGACTGGACTTGTGCTCATGTTGAGATTTCTTCACAGCAGACTTGGTTATGAGTAACTGTATGCTATTCAGTTACAGTAACAACAGTGTACAGGTATTAAAATTGACTATTGACTATTATTAGCTCACATCTTGCATTGTAGATGTTAGCAAACTTTCCCAATAGGGGTGTTTTTGTCAGATTATTTTTGCCCTCATTCAAAATTAATTGTCAAGCAATTATTTAAAGACACAGACTTAAGCATCACTCTTATTTAATTCATCATTTATGTAGACATTTTAATGATTAAATCATGCCATAGGATGCTGTTGAGTATTTCAAGTGAGTATTTCAGGTATTTTAAGTATGTTTAAGTGTGTATCATTCTTTGGGTTAAAAAAATGATTAATTGCAGTTTTAATGAATAGTAGTTTGCTTTTTGATGGATTTGTAAAACAAATTACACAGCAATACAATTATGTAGCATAGCATAGCTGTGTTTATTGCACTGTAACAAAGTTACAAGACATTTTTATGTTTATAATTTCTTCTGCTGGACTTCTAAAATCCTGGAGAATGGATGTATTTTTTCCCTTCTCTTCCCAGTTTGTACAGGAGGCTCTAAGAAGAACTAAGAACAATACACTACTGGAGTTCCTCTCGCCTGTGGTGAACATGACAGACCATAATCGTTCCTTCAAGACAGTTGTACAGCTGGACAACATCAAGAAGAACCTTACTGGCTTTGAGTACCACCCAGACCCTTCCTTCTTAAATCTGACCAGCCCAGTGACCATCAGCAAAGGCAGCATCATTATTGTCCATGTAATTATCTAAAATCTGATTGATTTAACAGCTAATAGTGGGCACTGTTTGTAGTGTAAAGCTTTGTTACATCTACTCTTGCTTTAAAAGAAAACTGAAAGTGTGTGTGTGTGTGTGTGTGTGTGTGTGTAATGTTTGTTAACCACAGGGCACATAATCAGTGCTTCATTAATGTTATAGATGAATGTTATTCCTACACTACTCTTGCTCAAACTTTTGACAGTATTGCACTAGAACATTAAACCCATTCATATTTGTGGATGTCAGTTGTAGGACCTCTGTGTGTGACTGAACTGATTTCCAGACAGAGAATCACAGTAGATAAAGTGCTGAAATAGGTGGGAAACTCCAGCTTTAAAGTGCACCCAGTTGGAGGAAGAGTGGATTAAAATGGGCAGAATCTCATCAGAGTTATGGAGAAGAAACAATGCAAAACACTGTTTTTGGTATACGCAGGGTCGGAATCTCGCCAAGGCCATGACTGCGGAGGAGGCTCAGGCGTTTGTTGGAAATGAACCATGTACAGTGAATTCCCTGCATGATGACAAGCTGATCCTGCAGGCCCCCGCCACTCCTCCTAAAGCACGGTTCAGACGCCAGCGCAGGGACACCAGCTCAGAGACCATGGAGCTGGTGGTGAGAGAGATGTTGTTCTTAGACTCATTTTCACAGCTTAGTTCTGGGTAGTTGCTTTAAATGTTCTGCAGGTTCTCAGTGATTTGTCTTTTGAATTGCTTTTTCTGTTCTGTTTTTATTTTATTTTCCTTCTCTTTTCCCCCATCCATCCACCTTTCCATCCATCCTTCCTTTACTGTTTCCCTTTATGCTGTTTAATTTTTCCTTTTTTTTCTTTTCATATTGTATTTTTTCTTTCATCTTTTTAAAAAACTTTTTTCTTATTTATCCATTTTCTTTTCTCCCTGTCCTTTATTTCTGTTTCAATTCCCCTTTCTCTCCTTTCATTTTCCCCTTTATATCTGTATTTCTTCTCTTTCAGGTTAAGTTTGGTCACGGAGAGTGGAATGTGGGTCATGTTGAATATGAGAAGACGACTGTCTTTCGTCTGTACATTATCATCCCTGCAGTCCTGCTCCCCATGCTGTTTTTCATAGCAGTGTCTGTTTATTGTTACAGGTAAGTAATATTCCTAAATGCAATTTTTAAATGTATCTTTTGTGCGGTGAACTACAGATGGCGGTCTTTGCTCTGCCACTGTGCAGCACAAATCATCTCACATTGATGATTCCAAAAAAAAAGCAGTTTGTGTTTGCATGTATTTGCAGGAGGAAGAGTCAGCAGGCAGAGAGAGAGTATGAAAAGGTGAAGCAGCAGCTGGAGAGTCTGGAGGAGAGTGTGCGGGACCGCTGTAAAAAAGAATTCACAGGTGTGTGGCTCATGGCTCTAAACTAGTGCTGCCTTGATCACAATGTCATTACAGCTCTTTCCACAGGTGTTCTAACAGTGAATCATGCTATATGAGGCTTGTGGCATTCGAAATAAAAGTTACATGGCATAATTACACAGCACAACTCTGTTCTGTGCTTCATTACAGTAAGATTAATTATAACTGTTGGCCAGTTAAGCAAAAGAGACTCATCTGTTTATTGACAGCAGGCTTAAAATTGTTTTATGGAATCTGTTTTTAATCAAAGGGATTATCTCTTGATGATTGTTATGCATATTTTTCTAAATATTTAAACATGTTTGGAAAAAAATATAATTTTTTATAAAGTCAGATTTGCTTCTCAATAAATGTTGAAGGTGGTGGTGTATGCCTTCGTGTTAAGGCACATAAATGTTGCATTAACAAGCTCAGAATTAACATACACCAATCATGACTTTACCTCTATTAACTGTAATGACCTCCAGAAGAATTCAGTTTTTCATAACAGGTACTAAATAAGTAATTGAAAACAGTAACTCTTAAGACTGAAGAGTTAATTATTGAAGACAGGATAAGACACTTAATGTTTATGGGGTTAAAGGCAGTTTCAGTTCTTTCCAAGCTGTTTTAGAACTATAACAAATAGAAGTACAGTAGGCTCTTTCTCTCTGTTCTTATCAGTGTTAAAAGCTAAAGCATAAGATGTTTTACTGCTGTTTTTCTCAGATCTGATGATTGAGATGGAAGACCACACCAGTGATTTGAATGAGGCTCGTATTCCCCTCCTGGACTATAAGAACTACACAGACAGAGTCTTCTTCCTGCCTTCTAAAGATGGGGCCAACGATGTCATGATCACTGGGAAACTGGATATCCCTGAGAACCGTAGAGCCATTGTGGACCAGGCCCTCAACCAGTTCTCCAATCTCCTGAACAGCAAGACTTTTCTCATCAATGTATGTCATATAAAACAGTGACCTGCTGCATTTCTGTGTTTTGCCTCAGACAGTTAGACATGACACGTTTTCTGTCCAAAGTTGACTTCTTTCTTAAGAGGGGTAGTGTAAATAGAATTCATCCAAATCATTGTACTTTCTTACTTCCTTTAGCCAGAAAATGATGCAGACAAATGAAATAGCATATTTTCCTCTACATTTACTGATGCTCTTATACAGAGTGACTTGCTTTTACACTAAATCATCAAAATCAGAAATACTTTATTACTTTCAGAGGGAAATTACAATTATTACAGCTGCATTTATATAAAAGAATACACAGAATGATATGAAACACTGAGTTATAGAGTTTAAAAGCAACAGGTAGGAGTAAACTCCTGTGGTACTCTGTAGTGCATTTCATTGGAATGAGTTTTACACTGAATATGCTCCTGTGTCTCATCACCGTTTGAGCATCGTCCTGCAAATGTAGAATGTAGGCACCTCCAGTGCCTCAGAAAATAGAGACGAATTTGGCCTTTCCCAACTTTGACCCATTGACGTCACTGGGTTGCAGTGACTACAGGACAGGAAGAATGCTGAATGTCTTCCACATCACAGGTACTCTTTGTGGTGAAGTACAAAGCTGGGTGACACAGACTTTAAGCACCCTGGGGGAGACCCATCAGGGCCTACAGTCTTGTTTGTGTGGAGTCTCTTCAGTTGCACCGGATTGGAGGACAGGACTTGCAGGGTCAAATCTGTAAAAGAACAGATAAAGTTCATTGACCCCACCCACACTGCCCTCTACTCTTCTGTTGTTGTTGTACCTGAAGCCAGTGATGGTGCTTATTCCACTCCAAATGTCTCTTATGCTGTTCTTTTGGAGCATCCACTCCAGCTTCCTCCTATATTTGTTCTTAGCCTCCTTGATAGATGTCTTCAGCTCACTCTGTATCGTTCTCACCACCTCCCTATTTCCAGCTCTGAAAGCCATCTTCTTTTGTTAAAGCAAGCTTTAATGTCCTTTGTTACCCATGGCTTGTTGTTTGGGTAGAATTTCACAGTCTTGCTTGGCACAGTGGAGTTCACACAAAAATTGATTTAGTCCAGGAAATCGTGTTACAGTAATAGAAGAATGTAGCATTTTTGGGTAAGGATTCTTATTTATGTAGTGTGGTATAATTACTTGGCCAGAGAATCAAACTCCAGTCTGCAACAGAGAAGGCAGTGTTTTTATCTGCAGCACGTACACTCACCACCCCCTACAAATTAAACTTTGGGTATGCAGGGTTATAAAATTCTGTGTACTTCACCAAAGTTACATAATTCCGCATTCCAGAACTAGAAATGCAGCGACAAAGATTCTGTTGTCACTATTACAAGTCAGTGTTCCTGTTAATGGCTCTGAAGGTGTTATTTTAAGGCCAATTGCTATGCAGTGTTGCTTTAAGTTACTGCTATTTGAGGGACATTGACATGGAATATGACCTGGAGAATGCTGGCGAAAAATATTAAGAAAAATATTAAGATAGGAGTCATTTCCAGGAATTTCTCAATCTATTTGTATATTTCAGACTCTGAAATATACATGTATAAATGATTTTGCTGATCTGTCTGCAGTTCATTCGCACTCTGGAGAGCCAGCAGGAGTTCAATGCCAGAAATAAGGTGTACTTTGCTTCTCTGCTGACGGTGGCCCTGCATGGAAAGCTGGAGTATTACACAGACATCATGAGAACCCAGCTGCTGGAGCTGATGGACGAGTACATCCACAGCAAGAACCCCAAACTGATGCTGCGCAGGTGAGGAATCCCTTTACTTTTTTTTTTTTTTTTTTTATACTTTTGATTAATTTTATAGAGCTTTTGTGTTCTACATTTGCCACATCATATTTAAACTATTACATACCAGGACACTGTAGTAAATATTAATTACAGTGTAAATGGATACATGGATTTAATATTAGAGGTATAGAAATGTTTTGGTCTGAGGATATTTATTCAGTTGCATCAATATTGTAAATGATTGGAAATATTGTTTTATTTTATTGTTTACATACCCCAATAATATTTAAATTTTACTCCATTCACATTTCCATATTCAGGTCAGCAATAGCTGGTCATATTTTAGATTTTAGAGGTCTAAAAAACATACACATGTTTGAGAAGCCACGCTAAAGAGGTGAAATTGAGATGTGACTTACAGTGATGTACTTGTTATTGGCATTATGGTCTAATTATTACTGGCAGACTCTGAAAGTCAGTTACAAAACAGTTAGAAGTGTCTGTATATGGAAACCTAATACGGTGACTTCAGAAAGGTACCTTTTATTATTGCAGTTAAGTAAATAAAATGTAAACAGACAATCAGACCTCTCTGTCCCAGCTGGTAGGCATGAACAGGATCTTGAGCTGAATGTCTTGGGAAGAAAAATTAAGTCCAAATCAGTGGAGGTATATCTGACCCATCTTAGCACTGTGCGGGAGTGTAATTTTAGATCACTATAAATGGTGCATTGTGCCACATCTGAGTAACTGGAGCTGTCATAAACAGCTTCTTTCAAACAGTACTAGGTTTGGAGTGAGATCTTCAAACACTAATCTGGGTCTTATGTGTAGGTCAGAGACAGTAGTGGAGAGGATGCTGTGTAACTGGATGTCTATCTGCCTCTACCAGTTCCTTAAGGTAAGCTGTTTTTCTGAGTACACTTAGTTTCCTGTGCATTCTTGAATTTTCCAGACTCAACGCTACTTGAACAACTTGCACTAGTACACATGCATGCTTGTGCTTTCAGGACTCAGCAGGTGAGCCACTGTACAAGCTTTTTAAAGCTATTAAGCACCAAGTGGAAAAAGGACCAGTAGATGCTAAGATGAAGAAGGCCAAGTACACTCTGAATGACACAGGCCTACTGGGGGATGATGTGGAGTACTTCGTCCTGGTGAGTGCATCCATTAAACCTCATTGGAACTATTCACTGACCATGTCAGTCCTGATAATGCTTAGTAAAGGCAGACACAAAATATTGTTTAAAAGATTAATACTAGGACCTTACAAATGACAACTCAATTCGTACTTGAAAATCATGAATTCAACAACAAATCCAGCAAATTCATAGCAAGCCATATTAGAACAACTATCCCAAAAATCAAAGACTCAATAGGAAATAACAGTCAGACTACTGAGGATATCAATAATATTTTTAGATGATACTACGAAAATGTATGTGTCAAACCCAGAACAAGAATCACATGAGATAACTCTCATATGAAAATCTCATGAAATATCAAATTACAAAACAAACTGATGTTCCTTGACTGTAATATTGCTGTCATATTTTGTAATTTCAGAGTTTGTTGTCAGCTATAAATAAACAATTTATAAAGAGTATATGGTTGAAGTAGCCTTTCAGTCTGAGTGTAAGTGGTTAGTAAATGATTGTTGTCTCCTCTCAGACTCTGCAGGTGCTGGTCCATGGAGAAGGTCCTGATGTAACCCCAGTGAAAGTGCTTAACTGTGACACTATCTCCCAGGTGAAGGAAAAAATTATTGAACAGGTGTACCGGAACCTTCCCTATTCTCAGAGACCCACAGTGGATAGTGTGGCTCTAGGTAAGTTACTGCCATCTAATAAGCATAGTTACACCTTTAACTGATTTTTGTGCTGTAATAATTAAAATGATTTAAAATGGTAAAAATGTTCTGTACAAAATATAAATGGGAGCTGGAAATCAATGTTATGTGCAAGTTTTCTGCTCTGTGAAATGTGATGTAACATGCCCTTCTCGGCCACAGAATGGCGTCCTGGTTCAACAGGGCAGATTTTGTCTGACTTGGACCTAACGTCACAAAAAGAGGGCAGGTGGAAACGTCTCAACACTTTGGCACATTACAACGTGAGTACTACCACAAAACGTTTAACAACTCTAAAAATTGTTGAGGTTGATGAATGAGGTGTTTTGGAAGCAGGAAAAGCACTAATGTGCGGAAAACGGGGTGTCTTCATGATCAGTGTTGAGAAACACTAGAAAACTGTCAAAATAATTAGAAATAAATAATAAAAGTAAGTAAATTAATATTGTATTTTTACACCATTGTTTGTTTTACTGGTACAGTTTATTGTTATCTACATCCTTTATTGTTATCTCCAGTGAAAGTCTAAAATACAAAGATTTGCCCTTTAGTAATTTCACTAGAACTAGCCAGTCATTTATCCATGAGTTTTATGTTGTTGTCACAGGTGAGAGACAATGCCACTCTAGTCTTGTCCAGAGTTCTGCACACGCAGCAGTCTTTCGACCAGAACCAGGACAGCCATGAAGAAAGTGAGTTTTCTGTTCACCACAAGGTTGAAAAAACACTACAATTATAAATGTAAAAGTAAAAATAAAATAAGGACTAGTCCAGTATTATATATAAGTCATGGGTTGTTAGGCTTGGACATGGTACAGTCATTTGGATGTAACTGGGAGACTTAACATTTTTGAAGTGGTATGCACTAATGATTCAATTCAGCAGTGTTACAGTGGCAGACATATAGGGGGAAAAGTAAATAAAAATATAAATTATTCAGTTGCACAGGAATTCTACTGTTATAAATGTGTGAACCGGAATTAAACTCAATCACAGTTGGATGTTTTACAAAATAGAAATATTGAGTATATAAAGCTTGGTGTATTGAGACACAGACCGATCTAAAAATGACCAAAATGTCTTCAAGTCTATTTGAGTTTTCTCTACTTGGTATGGTTTGAGCCATCATTTAGTGATTTGCATGCAATTGGATGATGATAACAGGCTACAAGCTTCTGTTTGTTAGTTACAGCTTCAGCAGATCTAGAAATGCAAACTTTGGATACAAAATTTGCCTGCATTTGTGGTAAAAGTGTGTAAATTGTTTTTTTCCTGAACCACTGCTTTAAGCTTTTGAAATAGTTTGGAGTAGCATATGAGGGGTTGATGTGGAACTGGTGTTAAAGTGATGCAATGCTTGAGCTGTGTTAGGTGTGTGCCTGGTGTAATGGGGCATAGGTATAACAGAATTTATCAGGGATCCAGGAAACCCATTAAACAAAAGGTTCTACAGTTATACAAACGCCTCTGACTTCTCCTTCATGTTAGAAACAAACAGCAGTCCCAGCATGATGTGCAGAGGTAGGACCCACCTGAGTGTGCGGTAGGTTTGATGCATGAAATCTTGCGGAGGTGATATTTAAGATGTTTAGCTGAGCGTGAGATTGATTGCAGATGAGAACCAGGGTGTGAGGAATGAATGCTCGTAGATGTAAGCGCATTTCTGTGATTTAGATTGCATTATTGAATAAAACCAGGTAATCAGTAATCAGTAATGGGATATATGTCTTAAAGTAATGTTTCACATGAAGTTGGATCAGTAATATCAGGAATTACAAGGTATTAGTTAGGATTGTTTAATGAGAATAAAGACTTTCCCCCAAGTACACACAGATTCGGTCTGAAAAAGACCACATATACATTCACATTTCAATAATGATTTATGTGAATTTGGCCTGAAAGTAACATATGCTGATCACGGTTGAATTTGGGGATGTTTCGATTTTTATTTGTTCTGTACCAGCAATGTGTGCAGCAGGTTGAAAGTAAGGCCAGAACTTTAGTCTTTTTTTGTTGTTTTTGCTAAATAATTTCTGAAGCAAAACAACATGATTTAATCAAACAGATTTTTTTCTCTGTTTGCTCCCAGAAGTCAGCATTTGTGTGAAATCTAGTTTGCGTATTAAAGTTCAATGAGATGTGTCCTGTATGACAGGTTTTTTGGTCTGTGGTGTCATAGTTTATGGAGGATGGGTGAAGCTATGGTATCTGTAGTGCTTAACCAAGAGATTCTTAGTGTAGACCCTCTAAAAATGAAGTTACAGTGTGAACTTATGCTTAAGGCTTTAGCTTACTGACTGTGGGCATATTTGTTCTGTCTGTTTCTCTTGTTTTACTGTAAGGGCAGACCAAATACAGCTCTAATAACCTTCAGATTAGTGAAGGCTCTCAGTTCAGATCTTTCATTTTAGGAAAGTATCTAGTTTACTGCATTAGAGAATGAATGAGGGAGATGAAATAAGGAGAGACAAAGCAGACCTTGTCACATAGCCAATACATACATACCTGATATTTCATGTTTATAATTTGCAGTCAACAGTAATAAACTGCTGTTTAAAGATGGCTTATCAGTCTGATAGCAGCACGAAATGCTGGGTTGAAATTCAGAGGGGAGTATATGTGTTTTTAGAATTAAAGAATTAATCTGATCCAGCCTTGAAACACTGTATAAGTTAATGTAAATGTAGCATGTTTTCTTTTCTGAAGCTGAGTAGTATTAATGGGGAAAAATTGACTGATAGATGATGCAGTACACTACTTGAGTTACTGTCATGTTTGGAACACCCCTGTGTGTCCAAGTTTAACTCATCCTTCTTTATTCCATCACCTTTGGGCAATGTACCAAGTCCCCCCAATGGGATGCTACCACCATCATGCTTAGTAGCTGGTACTGTTTTTACTTCTCCAAACATATCTTCAGTAATTGTGAACAAACAAAAGAAGCTTTGTCTAATCTGTTCATGAAACATTCCAATAGAATATAATATGAATGTAATTCTGTGGGTGTATGTATATTTTAACACTGTATATATAATTGTGACCTTTTTTCTTTCGGAGACATTCAGTATGTATGTATACCCATTATACTCAACAAAAAAAAGAAATCCCATTATCCAATTTTAATATTCAAAAGTTAAAAGAAAGCCCAGTATTCCTATAACATTCTCGTATGAGTGAATGTAAACTTTCTATCACAAATGTTGGTATATAAATGATCATGAATGAAGATGTATGTACTTAATTTGTTCATATAAGCTGTACTTGGCCTGTCCTTATTGTGAAAGCAAGCCAATATAATTAGTTTGTATATGCCATCATGGGTACTGCTGGCATGTTTCCTAGGAAGCGCTCTGCTGGAGGATGATAAAGTGTTCCATCTGGTGAGGCCAGCAGATGAGCTGGATGACGTGAAGTCCAAGAGAGGCAGCATGAAGGACAAAGCCACCACTAAAGCAATCACTGAGATTTACCTTACCAGGCTGCTCTCCATGAAGGTAAATCTCTAATATTTAAATAATACTATATGATTCATTAAATTAGGTTTAGTTAAAGCATGTAGAACTTCATAGTGTTCTCTGTGAGTCACAACCACAGGAATTTGATGAGTGCTTTCTGAAATGCAAATGTAGTTTTTGAGCAAAGACTTCAGTATTTGTTCTCATGAGTTGAAAAAGTGTAAATTAAATTACTGGGGACTAAATTAATTGGATAATGACAGTAAAGGTTACTTTCTTTGTGTGTATGTTACAGGGCACACTCCAGCAGTTTGTGGATGATTTCTTCCGCAGTGTGTTGTGTTCAGGTACTGTGGTTCCTCCAGCCGTTAAATACTTCTTCGACTTCCTGGATGAACAAGCATATAAACACGAAAATGTGGACGAAGAAACCATCCATATATGGAAGACAAACAGGTCTGTTGTAATACCTTCACAATACTGTACTCAACAGCAACAACACAGAATACTTGTTGAGTAAATCCTTCAAAAATTCATCAGCATAATTTATATCAAAATCATTTTGTTAACATGTCTTTTTTCATTTATATGGGAGGATATGAAGTTCTTTCATTGTTTATTTGGGAAGCCTAGTTATGACTAACCCCACTTTGTGGAGGCTGTATAAGACTGTATTTAGCTAGATTAACTCTCACTGAGAATTTAAATTTTATGTCCGAATGTTTGTTGACTCCCCTCCTAATTAATGCATTCAGCTGCATTAAGTTGCACCCATTACTGACACAGATGTGCAAATGCGCATGCACAGCTTTTCTTGTGACTGTAAAGAAGTACTGCCAATAGAATAGGACTCTCTAGAGCAGATTAACTCTGTTGGAACCAAGCCTAATGCCAGGCATTTGATGCAGTTGTGGAGCAGTGGATCCATGTTCTCTAGATAAATGGTCAATCCATCTTCTTATCAACTTTGGAGTAGCAATCATTCAACATCCCGAACTCACTAATTCTCTTGTTGCTGAATGCAATTAAATCCTCAACAGTAGAAAGCCTTCCATCCAACAAAGCAGGATAAACTCTATAACACCTTTACAAAGCAATGAATAAGCAGATTTTCAATTGTCCCTGAAGGTTTTAAAGTTTAATTATGTTTGTGCTTAGTTTAACATATTGCAAGAAACATTTAATTATTCATTACATTTTTTATATTTAAAATTTAGAAAATGAATAAGAATTGTGCTCTGATATATGCAAAAATATTAATACTCAACAGTGAATCTGTGTATTTCTACTTCTACTGGCCACCAAGGCTTAACACACTGAAACTCTCACTGGTTTTAGTGTTCGACCAGAAACTCATTTTCTGTATGCCTCAAATCTCCCTCAGCCTGTCTGAATCCTGGACCAGAACAGCCTCCTAGATGTGAGCGGAAGTTCTCTGAACCCAATACAGATTGAATTATTCAGGCTCTGGCGAGTGCAGATGAAATCTTCACGCCGTGTCTTGTTTAGTAAGCACTGGGGAAACTGACAAGCGAATTCTCCATCAGTCTACCGAAGTGTACCCCTCAACAGAGTGCACGCGTATGTTCTGCTTTTGTGTTCTCTGTGTTTGGAGTCAGGTGCAGCTGGGGGCTGCTTAAACAGAGTCTCCGCATCAGTGAGCTCCCAGAGCTAAAGCGAGATAATTGTGTTCTTTGTTAATGTATTTGACTGGGGCTGGGAGATGTGCTGTAGGAGGTGGATTTGCTCCAGCACCAGGACAGAGGGAGATTTGGCTGCAGATTATAAATTCTTAAACAGCTCAGCCAGGGTTAACCTGCAGCAGCACATTAGGAACCTCCAACTTTTCATAAGGTTAATGTGTACACAACGTTTGACTGAAAGATGGTTTAACACATGTTCTGTATGTGGGTCATTATTTTTATTCATCTCCCTAAAAGAGGTTAAATAACTTTTCAGTACAGTTATGAAATAAATAATGGCAATTAAAATGTTTAAACATCTGATTTTATGCATGGTAAGTTTTTACCTGGTCTTTAAGAGACTCTGATATGAGAATAACAATGCTATCAAATGCTAGAATGGTGCGAATTGTGAAACCAAATCTTACCTTGTGAATGCTCAAACCCTACATCCAAATCTTGACATCAAGGTCATGTGGTCAGTGATTTAGGGCACTGTAGAACTTTATCTGAACTTTATCATGTTACTTTGGACAGTTGTCTAGAATGGTTATCCCCACTTACACAATGCTGTTTTCTTAATTTAATAGTAAAAATATACTTAAAATTGCACCAAACCTGGCACATCCTGTTCATCCTGTAATATTTTGGAAGTGGAAAGTTATATGTTTGAAAAAAGTTGATATGTGTATTTTTGGCCAGCTAAAACAAACAATGACAACAGTGTATTAATAGATTTATCATGCAATTCTAATTTAAGTATTTCAATATTTTAGGTTTGGTTGAAAATCCTCAGATGTGATTTTACAAGACTGTTTGCAACCCTGCAGTTTTGCTGGTCAAGGACACACTCTCATTATCCTTTAGTTTTCCTCTGTTTGGCTGGTTTACATTAACACAACAGCTTATGCGAGTCACATAAAGTGGTTTTTAGAGTGTAAACAGATAGTGTTGCTTTCCGCTTGGTGTCCTCGCCACCTAGTTTAAGTTTTAAAAGGATGACATAACTGTGTTTAAGGTTCATGTTATGTCACTTCTAGTGCCGCCATAACATCACAGCTGCCATCTGTGTGATGCAGTTGATGTAACACAGTTGGTAACAACATTGTCCTCCCCGTGGCAGACAGGGGGTTCAATTCCCTAGCTGGGCAAGCACACCACACTACACCATGTGGGGAGTTTCCTGGACATGGACCCGAAATTTTCAACATTTTTTTTCACTGAGCCACTTGGTTATTACTTTTGCCTTATGACATGATGCTACATCATGCTAGAAATAACATTGTTCATCTCCAGATTGCTTTTGAATCTTTGTGAGAAGTTGCTCTTGAGGATGTTTGATACCATTCCTTATTCATGGCAGTGTTCTTAGGCAGAGGTCTCAGGATGCTTCATTGTTGGCATGAAACAGGAATCATGGTAGTGCTCACCTTTTCTTCTCCAGACCATCATTTTTCCAGATGTCCCAGACAATCTGAAGGGGCTTCATCAGAGAAAATAACTTTACTCAAGTCCTCTACAGTTCAATCCTTATACTTCCTGCAGAATGTCAGTCTCTCCTTGATGTTTTTCTAGGAGACAAGTGGCTTCTTTGCTGCCCTTTTTGACACCAAGCCATCTCACTGTGTGTTCAGGTGCACTCTGCCATTCCTGAAGCTCTGCACTGGTGGTGGCCTGATTTTATAGCTGCATCCTTTTAGGAGATTATTCTGATGCCTGCATGACTTTCTTGGGTGCCCTGAAACCTTCTTCACTTCAACCACTCTCCTTGAAGTTCTTGATGATTGGATACATGGTTGTGGTGCTATCTTACAAGCAACAATAATCTTGCCTGTGAAATCCTTTTGATGTAATGCAATGATGAGTGCATGTGTTTCCTTGGAGGTAACCATGGTTAACAGAAGGAAACGTAAAAGCACCACTACCCTTTTAAAGCAACCAGTCTGCTCTTCTCATCAGCATGACAGAGTGATATCAGCTGTCCAATCCTCATAAACCTTTTCTCCAGAGCTAACAAGATCATCACTGAATTTATGTTTGTAGGACTGAAATTCAGTGGCTGGAAGGCAGTAATTTTTGTGATGAGGTCATTTTCAAGGCAAATAATTCATCCGATCACTTTTCACAATATCAATT
Source organism: Acestrorhynchus altus (assembly GCA_034509495.1). Taxonomy (NCBI): domain Eukaryota; kingdom Metazoa; phylum Chordata; class Actinopteri; order Characiformes; family Acestrorhynchidae; genus Acestrorhynchus; species Acestrorhynchus altus. The sequence continues at coordinate 27,693,966 of CM067501.1, read as the reverse complement.
AATACTATAAAAGCTGAGGCAGCAAACTTTGTGAAAACTAACATTTGTGCCATTTTCAAAACTTTTGGCCCGACTGTAATATAGTACATAAAATAATATACTATAGTCATATAAGGTATGCAATAGGTACATTTATGTCAGTACGTATCTAATTAGAATTTTATATTAGTGTTTGGCTTTTTGGGGCCCTGGGCTGTGTTCTATCATTGCCTAAAGCCTACCTCTGTATTGATGTAATGATTTAATGATGCTGTTGTGATTTTGGAAGAAGAATCAGCACCGTTGAAGCAGCATGTTCCATATATAACAGTGTGTGTGTGTGCGTGTGTGTGTGTGTGTGCGTGCGTGTGTGCACACTGTGTCTGCAGCCTACCTCTGCGTTTCTGGGTAAACATTCTAAAGAATCCTCACTTCATCTGTGATGTCCATGTGACTGAGGTAGTGGATGCCTCACTGTCGGTCATCGCCCAGACCTTTATGGATGCCTGCACCAAGACTGAGCATAAACTGACCCGGGTGAGCATCCATATCAGATACTGCATGCTGGGAAATTGCACACAGTCCAAACATTCATTTTTTATGAGGGAGTTTGTCCCTTCTTTGGTGCAGGAACTTTCCTTGAAAGGCTTTACACTAGTTGTAGAAACATTGCTATGAGATAATGATTGTCTTCATCCACAGGAGCATCTGCAGGAGTCAGTTACTTGTATTAGATATATAGATCTCCCTCATCCCAAAGAAGTCCTTGCTGCACAGTTCAATGCCGAGGGCTTTAGACCCATCTAGCCCACACTTACTGGTGAACATATTCATATGCTGAACAACTGAACACTGTTAAATAGAATTCCCTTGAAGGGATGTCTGAATACCTTTGTAAATATTATGTATTCTTTTTATATGCTAAAGAAAAAGTTATTCTGTATGTATGCTATGTTTCCATTTGGAAGACATTAACCCCTTTTCTCTTCTTTTTCTTCCCTTTTTTTCTTAGGAGTCCCCAAGTAATAAACTCCTCTATGCAAAGGAGATATCCACATATAAGAAGATGGTCGATGAGTGAGTTCATTCTCTGTTTCACATAAACGTGTTGATACCTAATTTGAGAGACTTTTTCATATTTTACTGTATATTTATATATACAGCTGAGTTTAAATCATTCAGGAATATTTCGAGTAGTTGAATGAGAAAGTAAATATAGTGACCCATATGGAGTCTCTGTAAGGATGTAAGGGGGGAAATGGCAGTAGTTTCAGGAAGTTAGTGGTAAAATGTGTACACTAGTATCCAGTTAGTTTGTCATGTATGAATTGGGCTCTAAGTGTTTTTTAGGAAAGTCAGGGATGTGTTGTGCTGCCACTCTTTTAAACTCCCACTAAATGTCTATCTGTCTATTTGTCTATCTTGCAGTTATTACAAGGGCATAAGGCAGATGGTGCCAGTTAGTGACCAGGACATGAACACACACCTGGCGGAAATCTCAAGGGTGAGCGTTTATGTGTCTGAGAGATGTGTGTACGTGCAGACCAGAGAGCATACTGCTGGTGTGTGAGTGGTGAAATAACTCCTCCTTCTGTTTTCCAGTCTCACACAGACAAGCTGAACACCCAGGTTGCATTGCACCAGCTTTATCATCAGTATGCCAGCAAGTACTATGATGGAGTAAGTCTCTTCTCTTCTCCTTCCTTTTGCTTCATCTCCCCTTTCATCCCTGCATCTGACTCACATATTTACACTGTCATTCAAAGTTTAGAGCCTCTTGTCACATTAATCACTGGAAAATGAGACATTTAATTTAGTGTTCCACATATAAGGCTAACAGTGTCTAGTTACCAAACATTTTGCACGTTATCTGCCTCAGGGTTGGTTCGTTCTGGTTTTCTGCTTGTTGATTTGATTATAACTTCTGTCTTGCTTCTGAGCAACTTTAATTTGTTTTTGAGTCATCTACATCTTATTGTGGACACATATATGTTTCTCTAGACTGTTTGAGACAGTTGTATGCATATATACAGCATTGTGTATGATTATCTGGTTTAAATTAGTGATTGGAATAGTGATTCTCTGTGTTTGCTCCACAGATCATCTTGTCACTGGAGGAAGATCCTGCGGCTCAGAGTAAGCAGCTGACTCTCCGACTGCAGCAGATTGCAGCAGCACTGGAGAATAAAGTCACCGATCTTTAGTGCAGAGCCTCAGAGGCCATCACACTTCAGCCCAGGACAGAAGCACCCTCCCCAGGACTCCATAACTGAGCTGAAAGTCCTCTCCCCTCTCATAGGGTTTGGATGGACCCTCCATTCCTAAAGAAGACGGACTGAGATCTTGTACCACGTTAATACACGTTATAACATGTTTTTAATCCATATCCTTACAGCTTGCTTCTTCACATCTTTAAGACTGAATGAGCAGAGAAGTGAAAAGACTACAGAGGACAATATCTTATGGTACTTGGTCGATCTTCACTGGCCACAAGGAAATTCTGTCTGTTTGCGGTTTCCCTAAAATTTGATGTCTCTTCTTCCTGTGTGAATGGAATCTGATAGTATTATATGTATATATATTTTTACACAAAGGATTGCGTGCATGAACCATTGTACGCGTTAAAAAAGAAAATTTATTGTTTGGTTGATGACCACCACTGCATCTTTTTGTGTGACGCAATGCCTACCACATTCCTCCGTGAGAACTCTTCATGCGGAATTTGCATTGCCAGTGTCTTCTGGGTTTAACCTAAGCACAACTGTGTGCATAATCATGCCTTCAAAGAGGATTCTTCTTGCTTTTATTTTCCTTTTGATTACCAGACAACCAAATCTTTTGTCTAATCCTGTTTGCAGCTGCTAGTTTACATTAAGAGAACATGTATGTGGAATTGTTGGCCAAAAGAAGATATTAATTGCTTTGGATAAAGGTACCCCAAGTCACAAACCACTCGTCTCGCCCAGGGTGAACTCCTAGAACATTCCATACCTGCCACAATGTTGCTTGATTAAAAAATATTCTTTATTTTCCTCATCTTTCATCCACCTTTTAAGAGTATGAAGTGCCAAATTTTTATACGTTTTAGAACACTTTTTGTTTTTTATTCATGAACTGAAGCACACATGGTTTGCCTTACATGTTATGGCACATTAAACATTTTTAATTCTTTAAAACAACCGATGGGGACAGACTTAAAGGAGTGCAGTGTCATCCTGAACGTTCGTTTTGCACATCTCAACCTTTTGATTGTGTCGAATAAGTCTGAATGTCATTTCTTTCACTGTCTGCATTTCTAGTCTCTCGAAAAGTGGGTGATTACAAATAGCTCTGATTGCAAGGCATGCCCGACGGTAATTTGGAAGGACATAGAGGAAGTCACTAATTACATACATAAAAGGACTTAATTCAACTGAGCATAGCTTTCAGATCTTTCCATTCTCAGAACTGTCACTATGGAGTTTTTTGTTGATTTTAGAACTTACCAAAGTTTATTAATGTTTTGAGTTGTCTGTTGTTTCTCCTTTAAACTTAAAAAATACATTTTTATAGATTTGAGCCACATAATGATTTGTATGTAGGTCATAAAGACTCAAAGAAATGAGTAAATGACTCACTCATGGAGTTTTATTTTGCTAATTGATGGTACTTATGATTCAGTTGTCTGACTCAGATACTCCATGCACTACACACATCAATAGATGTCCTTGCTGGGTTTTTTTTTTAATTTTTTTTTTATGTTTGTACTTTTAAAAATCTGTGCCTCTCCTTCCACTTCCCACTCCCTTCAATTCATCATGTTCATTTTCTTGTTTTCAAAGAACACAACAGCTTATTGTGAAGCTTCTGTTCTGCTTTTTATCTATCAGGAAGTGCTTAATGAAACATGAGTAATAATAATCAGAGCTGTGGTGATTGTGGCTGTACTCAAGACTGCAATAGTGACTAGGTTTTTTTTGTACAATATACCATTTTGCGTATGTTCCAGTATGTGAAAACCTTATTGAGAAGTGCCACTATGGTTTGCTTAATGCTGGTCAATGTTTTAAGGCAGTGGAGAAAAAAAATGTATTAAAAGTATGTTCTTTGCCTTAATTTAAGTCTGTTTCACTTGTGTGTGTGTGTGTGTGTGTGTGTGTGTGTGTGTGTGTGTGTGTGTGTGTGTGTGTGTGTGTGTGTATTTGGTCTTCATCACACAACCCCGCCTGATTGTGTTCAAAATAAGCCGCTTGGTGTGTTTAAACACAAAATCTTTCTCAAGCCAGTTTTTATTTCCATGTCGGGGCATTGCATACTGTTTTCCAAATCAAAACATGAAGAGAAATATATATAATTTATAACTACTTTACAGAAAATGACAAAAAATGTTGAACATGGGCTGTTAAAAGTGTCTGCATCTGTCTTTACAAACTCAAAATATGTGCTTTTTTATGATTTAGCATTCCTGTGATTCACTAACCTAATATTTAGTTGAATAACCAGAGTTTTTTAGAACTGCTTCACATTTGTGTTGCATAGAGTCAACCAACTTCTGGCACCTGTTAACTGGTATTTCAGCCCAGGATAACGACTATATCCACAATTGTTGCATTTCTTGGTTTTGCCTCAGAAATGGCATTTTTGATGTCACCCCACAAGTTATAAGGTCCGGGGATTGGGCTGGTCACTCCATAACCTCAATTTTGTTTGACTGGAACCAAGATTTTGCTCTTTGCTGGTGTGTTTATGGTTGTTGTTTTCAAGGGCATTTCCTCTTCAGCGTAAGGCAACATGACCTGTTCAAGTATTCTGATATATGCAAACTGGTCCATGATCCCTGGGATGTGGTAAACAGCCCCAGCACCATAGTAAGAGAAATATGCCCATGTCATGATGTTTGCACCACCATGATTGACTGTCTTCAGACTGTACTGTGGCTTGAATTCAGAGTTTGGGGGTCATCTGACTGTCTCATATTGTCTGAGGGACTTAAAAAGAACAATTTTACTTTCATCAGTCCACAATATGTTTCTCAATTTCTCTTTGGGCCAGTTGATGTGTTCTTTGGCAAATTGTATCTGCTTCAATACATGTCTTTTTTTTTTTAAAGTGGGACTTTGTGGGGACTTCTTCCTAATAGATTAGCTTCACACTGGCGTCTTCTAACTGTTAGAATACTCACAGGTAACCCAGGGCGAGCTGTCTTTGATCATCCTGGAGCTGATCATTGGCTGAGCCTTTGCCATTCTGGCTATTCTTCAATCCATTGGAATGGTAGTCTTCCATTTTCTTTCAAGTCTCTCTGGTTTTGCTTTCCATTTTAAAGCATTAGAGATAATTTTTGGCTGAACACCTTATTATTGTCTGCACTTCTTTATAAGTTTTATCCTCTCCAACTTTATCATCAAAGTTCGCTGCTCTTCGGAACAATGTATCAAACAACCCATATTTCTCAGGCTTTCAAGGAGAAATGCATGTACAGCAGGTGCTGGCTTCACCCTTAAATAAGGGCCACCTGATTCACACCTGTTTCCTCACAGAATGATTGTCCTCACTAATTGAACTCCAGGCTGCTATTATTTTGAACACATCCCTTTCAATTAATTATTCAAATACACAGACTCAATAGCATGTATATCATGAATGCTGAGTCTGTTGGCTTTCTAAGAATCTACTGCACCAACAGGTAAATTGTTTGTCATGTGGTCATATAATTTATACCAACAGTGGTTAATCTGGTTAGTCATATTGGACTGATACTATTTTGAACACTACTGTAAATACAACTGGCCTTTAAACAAAGTAAATGGAAAGGTGTAAGATTGCATGCTCTGTAACACTGACATGTTGGTTAATTTACTTTTTATCAAATAACATTTTTCAAATTTATAATTAATTGTTGAAAAAACTTCTGACAATAGATTATCCAGCCAAACACACAAGTGAACTATTTAGACTATTTATCTGGTAAGTGTTTGTGCTTGTTAAAGCTCAAATGGGTACAGGATTTTTTTTGTTTGTTTGTTTTTAGCTGCAGAGTTTCACTTCAAAAAATCAACAAAATGCAAATGAATTTTAACCCCCTTTAAAAGCCATCTAGTTGATCTCAAACACAAACTCCACTTGTACAGGTTGGTGCAGGGACTAGGTTTCCTTTAATATATTCTTACATTCAATCCAAATTTGTCTCCAAAAAAGTGTGCTAAAAGAACACTTGCATGAATATTCAGACTAGTAATTTAAAGAGGACCAGCTACAAGATGATGGATATACTTCAAGGAATAATGTATCAGCCATTCAGATGCCTGAAGATCCAAACAGAAGACATTCTGGAGAAACACTATTCAGCCGGAATTACCTTGACAGTACTTAATAAATAGACTATTGCATTCTTCTTCTACCTCCAACGAATGGACCCCAGTTTCCAAATAATGCCACAGATTCTGAGCTGAATGTTTTTTCTGGAACAGCACAAATCATTAATCGTGTTTCCTAGCCCCTCTTGAGGAAAAGCACCAGCTGAACATAATACCACCACTACCATACTTCACACTTGTTCTGGTGTTCGTTGAGGAGTGGGTGGTTTTGAGTTTTGCACACCACACCATATCCTATACCTCACTCCACCTGGGAGGATTTACAGCCATTTGCCACTTTGTCACCTACTGGTGGAATATCTGTTGGCAGCGCCGCCCTGTTGGCCCTTTCCTCCTCTATTTACATAGTCTGAAAATGATTCTGTACATTTTTCTTTTCCACCTTCCAGACTTCCCTTTATTAAACAGGCTCTTAGGAAACTTCAACTGATCTCTAAAGAATGCTGCCCTAGAATGCTCCTTTTTCTTCCTCCTCTTCCTCGTAGCCTCTGCTCTCTGTATCCGCACTCCTCTCCTCCTGCAGTTTCTTAATTCTTTCACTTCCACTGCTTCCTCAGTAACCTCAGTTCCTTATGTTTCTCTATTTCTACCTGTCGCCTTGACGTTACTACCTCTTGGCACTTTTCTTTCTTTTGTAAAATACAAAATCTTGTCACTTCATTATCATAGACAACTTTACCCAGCCTATACAATTTAATCTCCACTGTTCCCTTCAAACCAGCTACTATGCTTTCAAAGTCATCATTGACACTTCCATGCTGCATTATGTCCTGCAGCTGGCCATCTAACCTTTGCTCTTTGTAATGAATGCATTCTATTTGTTTTGAGATACAGATACAAATTATATTTCAGAGCAGCTTTTGTTTTTTTTAAAAAAAAAACAATACTTAAATTAATTCTTGTAATTGGTGGGTTTGACAAATTGAAGCCAATTAAATATATCCTTCAATTTGCTGTGAATAAACAATGAGTAAATAAAGATCTCAGTGACACTAAACATGAAACTGTGAGGATGCCTACTTTCCTAAACAATCAATTCAATATTTCTGCCATGCTGACCTCCTCAGACTCCTCATCTTCATATGAAGACATCACACATCACCTTAATGTACCCAGTAGTAGTAGATGTGATGCAATACAATGAAAATGTGAAAACACACACAGGCTTCAACATTACATTATACTACTACATTATCTAGAGAACTGCAGAATGGTTACAACCATATTGTAAACTGTGAATTTGTTTGTATTTTGTTGACTGTGCTGAATTATGTATGCTACTATACTAGATATTAATAGCATGGGGAAATGCAGTAATCAACTAAGTTTGGGTCTAAGGTTGCTGGAGCTGCCCTGGTCAACTGTAAGTGTTATAGTGGAAAGCACCATTGAGCAAAAAGAATTTGACTGCTCGGATATAGGAACACAATCAGTAAAGCTACACAAACGCACAAGAGTAAATTTAATATTTACAATGCCAAGTGTCAAATGGGGCGGTGAAAACCATGCTGCCACATGAGCTGTGGAAATATGTTTTCTGGAATGATGAATTACAATCTGGCAGTGGATAATCTGGATTTGCTGAATGCAGGAATGTGCTACCTGCCAGAATGCTCAGTTGTTTGCTGGTGAAGAAAAATTATGATGTTTTTGAGTGTTTGGGCCCTTTAGTTCCAAGTACGGAAAAAAAGCAGTGTTTCAACACACACTGACAATGTAGAGGTGTGCTGTGTAAACAATTTAGGTAGGACTGTTCATCTATTTTACCATGAGTGTTCTGTTTGGATCCCTTAATACTAGTGCAAAAACAAATCTTGTGAAAAACATATTTTTGTTCACAATTTAGTTTAAAACGGTCAATATTTTATATTCATTACACATAAATTGATATTTCTATTTGATTATTTTACATTTGATCAACCAACCAAACAAACAAATAAACAAACAAACATTCTCTAATTATTAAACTCTTGATAAGATCAAACTGAAAAGGATGTACAATACAGAAATGTCCAACATCTGACAGGTATGTTCATTTATATATCCAATAGTTGGTTGTGGCTCCTTTACCACAAATTAGTGCATCAACAGGAGGCATGCAGGCAATTAACGTGTGGCATTAGTGAGATGTTATTGATGCCCAGATTGTTTTTATTGTGGCCTGAACTTCAGACATCTTGGCTTTCTTTAGACTCTATAAGCTTAAGTTGAGACTCTAGGACTCTTGATTTCATCTGAAAATGAGGACTTTCCTGGAGACATCTGTGTATGTTGGCTCTTGATGGATTGACAGCTTCAGTCCACACCTTGTGAAGCTCTCCAAAGTTCTTGATTCAACTTTTCTTGATTCAGTTATCCTCTCATGTTTGTCGTCATTCCTGTTGCTTGTGCACATTTTCCCTTCACATTTTTCCATTCCAGTGAAATTTGCTTTGATACTGCATTCTGAGAACAGCCAACAATGACCTCTTGTGATTTACCCTCTTTGGAGAGTGTTGACAACAGTCTTCTGGACAACCGACAGGTCAACAGTCTGCCTTATAATTGTGGTTGCATGTGTTTACTCAGAAATGGTATTTGTTACAATACATTTAGAAACTGAATAACTGGTTATTAGTATCATATTAATAGCCATGGCTTTGGAAAGTGTAAGTCATGACCTTAGTACATACACTGGCAGAGCACTCTCTCTCTCTCTCTCTCTCTCTCTCTCTCTCTGTGTGTGTGTGTGTGTGGTATACTATACTATACTATACTATACTATACTATACTATACTATACTTCATATAGATGTTCTCCATAGAACATATGTCGTTAAAGAAAATTGTCAGTAAATAGTGTCAATATGGTAATGCTGCTCTCTGCTGTCAAAGTATGGCATTACAACTCCTCACCCCTCAAAATTCTACACAGAATGTTTTTTGGAAATGTATTAAAAAAAGTGTCTGTGAATTTCCTTGAGTGGCCCAGCCAGAGCTCCAGATATCTCTGGAGATATTTAAAAATGACTGTGCACCAGCACTCTCCATCCATTGTGATGGAGCTTGAGAGGTTTTGCAAAAAAGAATGGGAGAAACTTCCCAAAAACAGGTGTGCCAAGCTTGTAGCATCAAACCCAAAAAGACTTGAGGCTGTAATTGCTGCCAAAGGTGCTTCAACAAAGTACTGAGCAAAGGCTGTGAATACTTATAGCCTTGCACTGTTGCTGAAACCAGTCTTATGTAGGAAACCTAGAAGGAGATTGTGGTCAACAGTGTCAAAAGCTTTGGTGAGGTCAATAAAAATGGCAGCACAGTACTCCTTCCTGTTCAGTGCCAAGTTTAAAATCAGTGTGGTTGCAGAGATGGTGCTGTGACCTTCTCTGAAACCAGACTGACAGCTAGACAAGATAGAATATTCAGAAAGGAATGTTTTGAGCTGATTATTCACTAAAGATTCTAAATTTCTTTACTAGACAAGAACAGTTTGCATGACAGTTTAAAGATGGGTCTGTAGTTAAGATCTGCCACTTCTACACTTCTGCAGCTAATACTTCTGTGTTTTATTTTTTTATATATACATTTGCAAAGATTTCAAACAGATTTTCTCACTTAATTGTTGTGAGATATTGTTTGTAGAATTTTGAGGAGAAAAATGAATTTAATACATTTTAAAACAAGGCTGTGCAAACAGTGAAGCTTTTGCACAGTGTACTGAAACTGACAATGAAACTGAAACAATGGACAATGAAACTGAAACACCTGGCTTTAGACCACAATAATTTATTAGTATGGTGTACTAGGGCCTCCTTTTGCACCCAATACAGTGTCAATTCGTCTTGGGAATGACATCCCTTTCAGACAGCTTCCTCTTGTGTCCACACTTAATCCTGTTGGATGTGGTTTGTCCTTCTTGGTGGTATGCCTTCATGGATACTGTGGCTCTTGATCATCACAGATGCGCCAGCAATTGTGCACCAACAATTTTTCCTCTTTTTAATATTTTGCAATCCTTACCCTGCTAATTGAACCTTCACACTTACTGTCCTTACTGGTGCAATTTGCTGTTAGAGAGGATTGGCCACCAGGCTGGTCCAATTTAACCATGAAACCTCCCACAATAAAATGACAGGTGTTTCAGTTTCATTGTCCAACCCCTGTATATATATATATATATATATATATATATATATATATATATATCCAACATTCTTTGTCCGAATCTCCATCTCTCCAGGTTCTCTTCCACCTGCTCTCTACTCTCGCCACAGAATACAATATCATCTGCAAACATCATGATCCATGGAGTCTCCTGCCTGAAGGGGCTCAAAGCTGATCCCTGATGTAACCCTTGAAACCATTTGTCACTCAGCTGCACACCTCACCACTGTCTCACTATCCTCATACATGTCCTGCACCACCCTCACATACCTTTCAGCCACACCTGACTTCCTCATACAGTACCAGTTTCTCTCTTGGCACCCTATCATATGCCTTCTCTAGATCTACAAAGACACAATGTAGCTCCTTCTGACCTTCTCTGTACTTCTCTACCAACACTCTCAATGTAAAAATTGCATCCGTGGTTCTCTTTCTGGGAATGAAACCAAACTAATGCTCACTGAATCTCTCACCTTAGCCTTGCTTCAACAACTGTTTCCCATACCTTCATGGTGTGGCTCATCAACTTTATATCTCTGTAGTTACTGCAGCTCTGCACATCACCCTTCTTCTTAAAAATGGGGACCAGTAAACTGCTTCTCCACTCATTAGGCATCTTCTCACTCTGCAGGATTTTATTGGTCAAAAAGTACACTGCCTTCTTGCCTAAACATCTCCATACCTCCACAGGTATGTCATCTAGACCAACTGCCTTTCCATTCTTCATCCTTTGTAAAGCTGCCCTCACTTCCACCTTACTAATTCTCTGCACTTCCTGATCCACTATCTCTCCCCCTGTTGTCCTCCTTTCTCTCTCATTTTCCTCATTCATTAGTTCTTCAAAGTACTCCTTCCATCTACTCAACACTCTATGTTCACTCATTAGTACATTTCCCTCTCTATCCTTTATCAGCCTAACCTGCTGTACATCCTTTCTAGCTCTATCTCTCTATAGAGATAGAGATAGAGCTATAGCCAAGCAATACAAGTCCTTTACTCCTTCTTTACTGTCCAGCCTCTCATATAACTCATCATAGACCTGAGCCTTTGCCACCATTCTTTTTGCTATGCAACTAGCCTCACAGTACTCCTGGTTATGTCCTTCATCTCTCTGGTTATCCCACTTTTTCAACTCTCTTCTTCTTCTTTGTTTCCAATCTCATTTTACAGACAACCACCCTATGCTACCTTACTACACTTTCCCCTGGCACCACTTTACATCTCCAATCACTCTTAAGTGGCATCGCCTGCTAAGGATATAATCCACCTGGTGCACCTCCCTCCACTCTTGTATGTCACCCTCTGTTCTTCACTTTTTTGAAAATATGTGTTCACCACAGCCATTTCCATTCTCTTTGCAAAATCTACAACCATCTGACCTTCTGCATTTCTATCTTTCACACCATACATACCCAGCACCTCTTCATCCCCTCTGTTCCCTTCACCAACATGTCCATTGAAGTCTGCGCCAATTACCAATCTCTCCTCTCTAGGGACACCTTCTACCACTTCATCCATCATACTCCAAAATTTCTCTTTCTCCTCTAAGTGACAACCAGCCTGTGGTGCATATGAACTAACAACATTGAAAATTACACCTTTAACTTCCAAACTCATGATCCTTTCTGACACTTTCTTTACATCCAGAACACTTTTCACAAGCTGTTCCTTTACGATTATCCCTACTCCATTTCTCTTCCTATCTACATCATGATATAACAATTTGAATCCTCCTCCAGTGCTACTGGCCTTGCTTCCTTTCCATCTGGTCTCCTGAACACACAGAATATCTACGTTCCTTCTCTCCATCATGTCTGTAAGCTCTCTGCCTTTACCAGTCATTATCCCTAAGTTCAGAGTCCCTACTCTAACCTCCACACTACTGCCCTTCCTTCTCTCTCGCTGCCTTCTAACCTGCCTTCCTCCTCTCCTCCTTGATGGTCACGATGGTATCCGGGCTTGGGATATAAGAGATAGACAAGTTAAACTGGGTTTTCCCCAAAATGGTTTAGGTAATTATCAATCTGTTATATGAACTTGAATATATCATTTGGAGATGTTAAAGCTGTATTCATTTCAGAACTTCAGAACTTCAATAAGCAGAATGTTTTGTAGGTGTAGACCTACTTTCTTGAGAGTGTTCTTGACATGGCTGTAATTTCAAAACAGTCAATGCACTGTATGTGTAAAACTCAAGTATTAGTTTGATTTAGTTTAATTTTTGTCTCTATGCTTCTGTTCTCTTTTTCTCTCTGTACAAATAGGCCATATTGTTGTCCACCCCTTAAAACATTCACTTATGTTACCTGGGCAACCTTGGCTGTGTGGAGGGATACCTCTTACCACCTACATCTTTATTACCCTCTCTTTCTCCTCCCTCTCCCTCTCTCTCTCCCTGTCCCTTCAGACACTCTGCTGCACATTCTTTCCCTCTAAGTCCTCTCCTCACCAGCTTTCGCTTCTACACACATCCCCAGATCTGTCTAAGCTACTTTAGCTTCCTTCTAGCCTCTCTCTCCCGTTTCACTCTGTCTCTCTCTCCCCTCTCTTTCTTTTTCCCTTCTAATCTTATACTGCTGTGCCTTTGGTGTTCTGCAGGATGGGTTGTGGGAATTCCACAGCAACCAGCACAGCTGGAGGTGAGTGGACCTTTTCGAATGTGTTCCTCTATATCAGTGTGTACCTCATGCTTTTTTTGTGTTCTTGTTTTATGAATGGGGATCCCTGTGCAGCACTAGTGAGTTTGTCAGGGAGAATCCACACACCTCCTAACAATCCAATGCACTTCTTCCATTTCCAGGAGGAGCTACAGTGGCTCAGTTTGAAAACTGTGGCTTCTGTTGTCATTATAAATTAGTGCAGATAACCAGTGTACCCAGAATCCTGTCACAAGTGTTAGATGATGTTGTGCATGTGAGTTCCATCTGGTTTTGTGCCTGTGTTTATGTCTACCTGTGTACCTGTGTACATGTGTGTGTGTGTGTGTGTGTGTGTGTGTGTATGTGTGTGTGTGTGAAGGGGGTGTTGACTAGCAGTTCTGTTGTGCTTGCCGCACACTACAGCAGTTTGACTACAATCTGAGCAGTGCTTTAGAATGACTCATCCAGTGGCAATCACTTGCACACTCCCACCCAGTAGAAACCAACATAAAAGCATGAATGACTCTGAATCAATATGTGATGTTATAATGATGAATATCTTTTGCTGTTAGATCATGATGTGGACAATAACTTAAATATAGTTTCATAGGTAGTGTAGTTATGAAAGTATGAATGTGAAGCTGGAGCATGTGTACATATTCAGTGATAAGGTATGTTGAGCCATTATTACTCAAATAACATCACTGTGTTATTATAAGATACATTCAAAAGAGCAGCATTCTGGAACAATGTGTGAACAATGTGTTTTGAACAGATGCATCCAGAACTCTGTTATTTTAAACAGTAATAGAAATGTTTGGCTGAGACTAAGTACAGCTTTTGAGCACAGGAACCTCATACCTACATGTTTTCTGTTACTGTGCCCAAATAATTCAACTTTAAAGTTATCAGACTGAAAAGAAATATAGAACCAAATATTTTACATTAACATGTGGCCATATAACCAACCTTTAACTACAGCCACACACTCTATTAACACATAAAGATACTGAACCAATGTCCACCTCAGATCTTAGTGAAACCTTCTGTTTATTTTATAGATCGTAATCTGATATTACGATCTATTACGTAATCTAAATAAAAGAGCAATTTAAATGACAGCAGTGATTGAAATAAGAACAGTGTTAACTAAAGACAGCAACACTAAATATATTTTCATCACTTTGGGAAAAAGTTCTTTTTTCAGTGTGTGTCTGGTGATTTTTTTTTATGATAATTTAAGATATTCTGCTGTGTGTGTGTGTGTGTGTGTGTTTGGGTGCGGGTGTGTTATATAAATATGTCATACCTTCTTCCTTGGTTATGTTTGCATTTTCTGTTCAATAATTATAAAATGTGATATAATAAGACTTTATGAACTTGACACGCATACAAATTTAGAAATTATTATTAATTAGAAATAATGAAATGAATGGTATTTTAAATAAATTCATTTATTTATCATTGTCACAAACCATTATATTTGTTTTCACTGATAAGAATGAAAACATTACCATAAAATAACTTTATATGTATACTACAATTAAGATTAATATTTCATCTTATTTAGTTCATTCATTATTATTTATCACTAAAATGACTAAATTATTATGTTTCCTTACAATTTATCAAAACATAGATTAGTCAGTGCAGTTGCAGTTGTATTTGCAAATGATGGAAATAAAACTACATCTATAGTCTTTACTGAACTGAGCTTGTATTGAGTGCTTGTATTCATTAGTCATTAGTCATTGTGTTCAGTGCAGCTTGCTGTTGGAGGGAGAATTAATATTAAATTTCATTCTCATAAGAATACTTCATGTTTACAGATTCCATTAGCCATAGGTTAATTTTTCAACAAAGTACTGTAATACTGTAATATCTGTTTGTGGCATGGAGCATTTCACCAATACGACAAAGAAACTTGTGTTGCCGCCAGTGTCATGGAGAACATTATAGTGGTAGAAGAAAGATTGAATTAACTTAAACACCAGTAAATTTAGGAAGAAAAACACATCTAAATTCACAATGGACTACTGCAAAATGTGCAATCTGAGGTTTTGCCATGGCCTTTATAGTCCTCCCATTGTGAACATCTTTAAAAAAATACATGGCAATACAGCCCAAGAATATTGCAAAACCCCCAAACAAAAATGGAAAGACTAGTGTTTTGCTAATTACTGACAAGTGGGTGCCCAAATTTTTCAGGTCATCTTTTACTAAAGTATTCACAGTAACAGAAATTGGACTAAGGATGCCAAAACATTTGAATGCCATATGTAGTTACCAAACACTTTATCATGAGCAATGTACTAATTCTGGATAAGGCCTCCCTTTGGTCTCAAAACAGCCTCCGTTCTTCACAAGAGGTTCCTCCAGCAGGAAAAACTGTAAAATGTCCAGAGCAGGAGTGCATTCAGGACGAGGGATGTCAAGCTGTAATTAGTAGCTTGTTACTCGATCACAGTAACAAACTCCACTCACTCATTGCACAGCCAGCAGCTGCTTCTCCAGCTCCTGACACAGGCCAGCACATTCAACACTGTTTCTCACAGCTTTTTCTTATCCATTTGTCTTTTTTTATTGTCTTTAATCCTTTGACTATTGTTGTAAGTCATTCTTGTTTTCATTTCTCAGGGCATTTACAGTATGTCTGCCATTATTTACTAGTTATACAGTATTCTTGAAAAAATATGCTGCTAGTTATATGATAGGATAGAACTTTATTGATCCCTTGGGAGGTTTCCTTCAGGGAAATTAAGGTTCCAGTAGCAGCATTAGTACAGAAAAGAGAAGTAAGAGATAATAATTTAGTAAACACTATATAAATATAAAGAATATATAATATAGAGACTATATTACAATATACAATATATATAAATAGTGCATGCAAAATGAGTCCTGTAGGAGGGTGAAATATCTTTGGTGAACTATTGAATGTCATGACAATAATAGATCTTCAGTTAAGGCTTTGAACTGTTTTGGGACAGCATAAGTGGCAGAATACACCTTTACTAGAGCAAAAACAAGTAATTGGTGCCTAGTTTCAAGTTTTGAGTTTTGTCAAATCAGAACAGGGACATAAATATACATATAGGGTCACAAATATACAAATATCCACTTTGATTATTAATTTGAAATTTCCTAAATGTCTTTTCATTTGTCAAAGTCTCTTGACTTCTTATTAGTATTCATAATTAACTACAGAGAGTTGCTTCTCTGTGCCATAAAAAATGCTTTTTTGACAGCACACAGGAGAGTGCAAGACACAGAATGCAGGTCTGAGAATGATGATCATCAATTTACAAAGTCAGAAATATTTATTGGAGTGTAGGTATGTAACGTTCTACATCTGTGTTTATTTATTATAAATGATTTTTAATTATATAAATAATCAACAGGATCACATCATTATGCATGTGATCTCAGCTGGGGGTTTTCATTGAAGACCATTAGCACTCAATAGTAGTATATTTTGGGGTCTGTATTTCAAAGGCAAAGATTTGCTATAACCTTTAGTAACCTTTATCTACTAATGACACACACAAATACACAGAGGCTATTTGATGAGTCATCGTTAGGTTGATATAATGTGGAACGGCAGAGTGTGTGATCTGTCCACTGGCTACAAATCTGCCCAACAACAGTTCTCATCATCCTGCCAACTTTGTCATTTATATGTTCTTACAAGGCATTATACAGAATTTTGCAACATTACTTTATATCTTAGTATTCTATCTTTATCAAGTGTCACTGGGGTTTTACAACACAATCCAGAATTATAGAGTTATGATACCACTCAATGACAAGCACACAGTTCAGTTTGAAAATCGTTCCAGTCAGACAGCAGTGCTTATGATAGAACACATTTATGGACAAAGTATTTATACAGAGTACAGAAACATTTTGCAATGATGTTATTTTGGGTCCTGCTTTCAGCATATGTGAACTAGATCTTTAAAGGTCTTTCAATCAATCGTTAAAATGTCTTTAAATCAGATCATTTAAGTGATCTATTGTGTGATCTTGTTTCTCTCCAGGTCCACCCGAGGCTGCCAAAGATGAGTAAGTTAAAGTTAAACTTGCATAAAAGTCCAAGTGCTTGTAGGTTATAGTCTTTCTCCCACTACAGGATGCAGACTCTATCTTTTTATAGTTACTTTACTCTAGTTGTGATTATACCTACCGACACCCCTTGCTTCTAGAAGCCTGCGTGCTGCTCGGTCAGTGTGGATAGGCAGGACAATCAACACCTACACTTTCACTGAAAGCAGTAGGGGATACAATCTAGGCTGTCATTTTTAGGGAAATTCATAGAACCAGTCTCACACACACACTTGTCTCCAGCTTTGATGAGGCCCTTAGAGTGTGCAACATGCAGTGCTCATCGGTGGCCGCTCTTTCTTCTCCAAGGCTCACCATTACACCAGACAACAGTGAACCACTGCTCACTGTGGGATGCAGCCTTCAGTTGAGAGACTACTAAAACAAGTCCCATCAAATCAAGTACTGCTCAACTTCAGAAATGTTCTTTTCAGCATTTGGTCAAGATGTTATTAAACTGGGCTTGTTTGAATTGAAGGACTAGGAGACAGTAGGAGACAAATTCTTCTTCATCATGTATTTGATACCAAGTTTTGTCTTTGTTTTACTAGGAATGATGACCCTCCTCCAGAGGATGAGAAAAGAAAGAACTATGGAGGAGTGTATGTGGGGTTACCTGCTGACCTCAGCAATGTGACCGCAGCCCAAGTCCAATCCACACATAAAGGTCAGATATTTCCCAAAATATGAACAATATCTGAACTCAAATCACCATTTGCACTGGATTGGACATTGCACTAGCTCTCTTTCCTTTGAAATATATAAGGTTATGTTCACATTACCAAGCTGAAGTGACTCATACAGTGGGGAAAATAAGTATTTAGTCAGTCACCAATTGTGCAAGTTCCACTTAAAAAAAGAGTACAGAGAGGCCTGTAATTGCCATCATAGGTAGACCTAACTATGAGAGAGAAAAATGTATGAAAAAAAATTAAAAAATCATTTTTGTCTGACTTTTAAAGAATTTATTTGCAAATAATGGTGGAAAATAAGTATTTGATGCACCTACAAACAAAATGAATTTCTAGCTGTCACAGACCTGCCACTTCTTTTTTAAGACTCTCTTTCCCCCACTCGTACCTGTATTAATGGCACCTGTTTGAAGTCGTTAACAGTATAAAAGACACCTACCCCACAACCTCAACAGTCACCTCCAAAACTCCACTATGGTGAAACGAAAAGAGCTGTCGGAGGACACCGAAACCGAATTGTAGACCTGCACCAGGCTGGGAAGACTGAATCTGCAATAGGCAAGCAGCTTGGTGTGAAGAAATCTACTGTGGAGCAATAATTAGAAAATGGAAGACCTACAAGACCACCACTGTATCTCCCTCGATCTGGGGCTCCCGCCGCCAAGATGTCAACCCGTGGGGTCCAAAATGATCACAAAACGGTGAGAAAAAATCCCAGAACCACAGGGGGGGGATCTAGTGAATGACCTGCAAAAAGCTGGAAGCCAGCATTACAAAGGCTACCATCAACGCCCACTACGGCGGGGACTCCAGATCTTGCAGTGCCAGGCGTGTCCCCCTGCTTAAACCAGTCCACATATCCAATTTGCGTCTCTGAGTTTGCTAGAGAGAGCATTTGGATGTTCCAGAAAGTATTGGGAGAATGTCATATGGTCAGATGTAAGAAACCAAAGTAGAACTATTTGGTAAAAACACAACTCGTCGTGTTTGGAGGACAGTGAATCTTGAGTTGCATCAAGAACCTTACCAACTGTGAAGCATAAGGTGCAACATCATGCTTTGGGCTGTTTTCTCTGCTGAGGACAGAGACTGACTGGTCCGTGTACATGAAAGAATGAATGGGGCCATGTATTGTGAGATTTTGGCTGCAAACCTCCGTCCATCAGCAAGGGCAATGAAGATGAAGCATTAATGGGGTCTTTCCAGCTTGACAGTCCCAAGCACACTGCCAGGGCAACAAAGTGGCTTTGTAGAAACATTTCAAAGGTCCTGGTTGGAGTGTCCAATCTCCTTCACTCCAAGAAAGCCTTTGGAGGAGTTAAAGTCCGTGTTGCCCGCCCGACAGCCCCAAAACATCACTGCTCTGGGGAGATCTGCATGGAGGAATGGCCAACTTATACCGTAACAGTGTGTGCCAACCTTGTGAAGACTTGGTTTGACCTCTGTCATTGCCAACAGAGGATATACAACAAAATATTGAGATGAACTTTTATTTATTGACCAAATACTTATTTTTCCACCATTATTTGCAAATAAATTCTTTAAAAGTCAGACAAAATGATTTTCTCCATTTTTTTCACATTTTGTCTCTCATAGTTGAGTCTACCTATGATGCCAATTACCCAGGCCTCTCATCTTTTAAGTGGGAGAACTTGCACAGTGGTGACTGACTACTTATTTACCAGTATTTTTATGCCTTTTCCCCATAACTTCTTGATGATTTACCTTTTATGCAATTTCAGGGACTGATTTGTTCACATTACAAACATATACAGGTTATTTACATTTATAAATATGAACCATCAGGATATGAACTGATTTATGAAGCCTGTTAGACTAAGACATGTTCCCTAGCTTAATCATAGAGTAGGGGAAAGCATTTTTATAAAGGAGAAGTTTGAAGTTCTCCATATAAGTTTAGTTGCAACACCATTTTACAACTTCAGTGTGTGGAGGCTGCCTTTACATTACCTTGCCAGAAAAGATGACGAAACCTTTCATTGCAGTATTTTTCAGTGAAATTGATGGAAAATGTACCTCAGATTAATTCAGATTCAATTCAGATTGCTCTCAAAAGGACAAGAAAAAAGACACTTGACAAACAACAGATCACATCACAACTATAAAGTGAAGCTCTTTGCTTTACATAAATTTATAAAAGTCAGCAAACACCACCAAAACAGAAAACTGGTGCAGGAAGAGGTCTCACAGACTTCAACAGCACAACTGCATCAGAAAAGGTAGTTCTGAGTCATCAGGTTGTATGACAGACACATACACCTAGTAACTGTCAGTTTTAACTGTGAAGAGAACACTTGCAGCTGCAGACTTGACCGCAATACTACTGAAATCAGTTTGACTGGTAGTATACACAAAAAATCTTGAGAAAAATGATGTGGGAATATGACCAAAACAACCCGAAACTGAAAAATCGCTTTCAACAAAAAAAAAAAATCACTTTAATTTTTGCTCTGAACTTTTCTATCCTTGATCTGCAAGTTGAGGTTACTTGCAGCAAGATACTGTGTGTATCATGACTCCATTTACATTTTACATTTAAGGATATGCTTTGTTGATATTCAGAGTTAAATAAATGGGAAATGTTCTACAGATGCACTTTTTAAGATATAATTAGTTTATTTGCTTAATTTAGTATTTGGAATAATGTGGCATGTAGAAAAGGCTTGTGATGAAGGCATGTGCTCTTTTATTTGTTGTTCCATTTGTTGAATTTAATTTGTTGTAGATGGTGTTCTGTGATGTTAGTTGTTAGAATGTGCTCATGGAGGAGTTTTCACAATACAGGTTTGTATACAGTCTAAGCCAGATATGCACTGCTTACAAACAAGAATGTCAATAATGAAAGTGGAAAAATTATATCTGAGCAAACATTCATTCAATGATAATAAAGAGTGTAACGTGAATATAACTGAAGATGCTGCATACTGCTCAAACATTGAAAGACTGTAGCTGTTTCATGAAGAAAGTTCTGCATTATTCAGAGTACTGTGATACGAGTATAATTATATATGTAGGGTATGTGTGCATTTGTTGCCTGTGAGTTGTTCTGCTGGTGGGACTGGGATACATTAATTGCAGAGGTCTCGTTCTTTAAGGAGAGAAGAAAATACTAAGCAGAGATGTAATGAAGCTGTATTTATACCAACAGACTAATGGCGATTTGGGTGCGGGCTGAAGCACACATGCAGGTAAGTACAAAACTTAGAATAACTTAGTTCATAGAAACTTCTAAAAACCAGTAAATGAGAGACTCAGAAAAAAGTCCTGTCTTCTGAATGAGTGCAAACTCCTTGTTCTGCATAACAACTAGGAACATAAAGCAAAGTGAACATAAGCAAAAGCAAAAATATTATGTCAAATGTTACTTTCTAATTGAAAAGTAATGGCCACAATCAAACATCAATTTGCCAATATTTTGAAAATGTTTGTCGGGCAGAGAATATGGGCGGCTTCAATCAGTTTACATTTAAATGTATTTGTTATTTACACACCATGCAGGTCTGTCCAGTGGGACGTCTGATGAAGAAAGTGCTGTCTCTTAACAACAGCAGGGAAAACATCTCGAGACTGAACACAAATTGCAAAGCCGTGTCTCTTTCACCATTCTCAGGGGACTGTTCCTCACTTTGGGACCAGCCTTACAGCAATCTAAACCATTTTGTATTTGAGAGCAGTCTTGCAGTGACAGAATGAACACCATCTAAAATACTGACTGCTGGTTATGTTGCTTGAACATTTTTTGATGAAGGGACCAAATTAAATGGTACAACATATCTTTCAGATTTTGTCCAAACAGTGGTGAACTTCAAAACTGCACTTGGAGCTGCATGGAAGGCCTACAGACACTGTCTGAGGATTTCATCCTGGTGTGACTGACCACCTGACACACGAAGAATAATGAAAGCTCAAGCAGTTGTGAGATTCCAAACGTAATCATGAACTGTCTGCCTATGTTTCATGTTCAATTCAATTCTCAAGAATTCCACTATCATTCAGTGGGTTGAGTCTTTAATATAGGATGTTTTTACTGCCACTGCTTTCTTCAGGAGGAAACTAGGCCACAGGCGACACACTTTAACTTCAGGTCACCAAGTATACTCAACCATGCCTTGTGGAATTCTAAACTGAATTCTGTGTGTGTGTATGTGTGCGTGTGCGTGTGTGTGTGTGTATGTGTGTGTGTGTGGAGAGAGAGAGAGAGAGAGAGAGAGAGAGAGAGAGAGAGAGAGAGAGAGAAAGAGAGCTGAGAGTAACAGAGCGGAGAGTCAAATCACATGGGTTTTCTGGAAAGGGTTGCCAAATGTCATCTCTGCTTCACTGTGATCTAAGAGGACTCTACTGCATTCCTCCTCAGTGCCCTTAAAGCAACATCTCCATTACAGTGTAACAGCATGACAACATTCGGGCAGCTGAGTGTTTTTCAATAGCTCAAAAACATATCCATATACAGAATATTGTACCACATATGGATACATTAACAATCTTAAATCTCTTTAAGAAAGGGATTACAGACCATGCACAACGTGGGCTGATACTCACTGGTATGCAGTAACAGCATTTCTACACTTTACTCTTGGCTGGAACTTTTTCTTGGTGATTCATACAGACACATACATGTGTACGCATACATAAAGAATGTGTTTGGTTTTGAGAGAGAGAATGAGAAGGATGGTGCAGTCTAAGCACAAATCAGTTCCAGAACCAAGTTGACCAAATATTCTTAATGATTAAAAGCTTGGGTTTCATATCAAAAATCAAATCAGTGTTACACAGAGCATTAAAGCATGTCAGGCACAGTTTATTTTATTTATGCTGTTTATTTTGGGATTGAAAAAAAAATCTGCAGTTTGGCCTCACTTGAAACCCACAGAATTCAACTTCAGCTTAGACCAGGCTGGAGGGCTGTTTGCTGACTTATGTGATGTATTACAGACAATGGTTTGTTTGCTATATGTTGTTGTACGTCAGCTGCCTGTTTCCAGTAGCGGGTTTCATGCTGCCTAAACACTTTGTTTCAGGGACACTGACAGCACATAAGAGAGTGAGGGAAAGACACAATTTGCTTGCTGTTTTGTTTTTCAAGCTTTATTTTTGCTTGGCTGCAGGTTTTTTCTAAATATATTTAACTTGAAGTAGTCAGTAGTTACTATGGAGTTTTATGTGCTGATGAATCTAGACATCAGCCTTTATTTACATATTGTAACAATATGTCAAAAAGGATTTTGAATACTGTGGCTCATTATTAGGACATATGCAACTTGTAGTAAGGGTTCTTCATTGGTTCTTTAGTCAGACAGCTCAAGAATCATTTGGATGCTTCTGAGTGAACAGCAAAGCACTTTTGTTAGTTGCTCTAGATAAGGGTGTCTGCTAAATGCCATAAATGTAAATGTAAATGTTTCTTTGCCTAATGTAATCATTGACAAAGAAGCACACCCCAACAAAGAATTGATGGAATACAATAAAACTGTATATGTGTTACAGTAATGATGATATATGTGATTACAATATTAGAGTGAAAGGATAAGTTTATTGAGGAAGACTAAAAGGGGGCTCTAGTACTCTGTTGGGTCATCTCTAATCTGGATCCAACATGAGATATTGTTGGAGGCATACAGGTTCCATATGGCACCCTGTGATACATTTTCCTACAGTTTCTGCACACACATATGTTGCCAAAGCTGGCATTCCAGCTAAATTTAAGATAAATCTGGCAGGCAGGCCAAGGAAATGTTGCAAACTGGTGGAGACATTTTGAAAAATTCCATTTGGAAGCCCTGACATGAGAGGAAACAAATGTGGTTGCAGGATGTCCTGCACATATCAGTGAGCTGTCAGTGTCTTCATATCACTAGTAAGGGTGACTGACACATAACATTTAATCACAAACAGCAGTGAGTCACTCAAGAGCAAAGACATGATTTGTCCATAAAGATTGGTCTGTAGCAGTCTAGATTTCTCATTTATGACTGTAAAGGAAGGCAATGGTGGCTTGGTCAGAATATCCTAGATCAGTGGTTGAATGAAGCTCCTAAAGTTCCTTCAAAACAACCATCCTGTTTCTCTTAATGCAATGATTTACCCCAGGTACACTACCCAAAAGTAGTTCCAGAGAGCCTTTTTATAAGGCAGCAGGGGAAGCATTTTTATGCCCTCTTGTGCCAAGACTTAATGTCTTAACAAATGTGTGTCTCGGTTTTGTTACAGGCTGCAGATTGAGGGGTTCATGGACATAGGGATTTATGGTAAACTGGGATGTTGGTGCTGCCGTCTGACTCCTTCTTGCAATCACTCTGGTTTATGATGGTGGAGTGGTTAGACGCCAATGTTTCAGGATGCTTCCATGTTTATCTTACCTTCTGGGTCTCTCCTTAGTTAGGCTGTTATAGTGAGGTCTGCTGGAGTGACTCGACACACTCTGGTAATGTTTACATTCTCTATTCTCTATAAATCTAAACATCAAACGAATTACATCTCTCTACCTTTTTCAAGTTAATGATAACATAGATGAATTGCTAATCTTGAGCTCCTCTGTCCCAACTGAGAAGGATCCCAAGCTCCCCTGCCACAACTTCACTTCGGCTTCCCACCTTTTGGCTACTGGACCTGGAATAGTTTCCCACCCTGCCCTGGACTAGTTGCCCACCTGCTATCAGCAAATATGCAGAAATTTGCATAGACCCAAATTAGTTGCTACTGTTACTATTATGTCCACCAGTGAACTAACATTACACAAGTACTCCAGAGGATTAGAACAGAGGTGTGGGGGTTCAGTGTCCCCTAAATAACTGTGTATAAGTAGTTTGACCAGAGGAGGAGGGGTCCCCTCTTGTGAGCCTGGTTCCTCCCAAGGTTTCTTCCTCCAGCTCTGAGGAAATTTTTCCTTGCTACTGTCACACGTTGGCTTGCTCACTAGGGAGTCTATTTCTATTTCTTATACTTTGTATCTGTGATGTTAACCTTTTTGGATTTATGATTTTGTTTATTTTTTGATTTCTGTAAAACTGCTCTGTGACAACATTAGTTGTGAAGAGCACTATACAAATAAATTTGGTTTTGATTTAATTTCTCTTTGCATATTTCAGCTTTCAAAGCTGGGGTCAGAGTACAGGGTCAGCCATGCTAGAACACCTCAGTGGTGCCGAGGGAGGTTTTTTTTCCCAACAGTTGCAGTTAACCAGACAGGGTGTTGAATCCCTAACCCTATTTTCAATAAACAAGCATTGTAACTGGTGAATTTACACATTTTCAAATTTTTGCCTATAACTGATTTTTCCTATATCACTCCTCCATGAATGGATTTTTTAAAATATTATAAAACTATCAAAATTGTAAGACTTTAAAATAGGGGTACATTAAAGCAAAATAACTATTGAACAACTGTTGATATTTGAATTCAACAACACCATAACCACACCCCTCGCTTCAGTGCTTATTCAGAAGCCCATGCAAGTGCATTGCCAAGGTAAGGACACTCCCTTCCAGACCAGAGCAAAATCTTTCCTCTTTGGCTGTTTCTCTGTCATGTCTGTCACATTGTGTGTACATTGCATTTTCTTCCACATGCCTCTGCCCCTCCTTTTCCACCTGTGCATGAGCAGGAACTCCCCTGCTGGAACAGTTGGCAGAGATTCTTCAGTTTTCTTCCCCATTTACAGCATCAAGTCTAAATATAAACACCAAACTTATTTTCCAGTGTGCAAAGAGACTGGAGAGCTAGTAATTGTTCACTTTTCCATGAATTAACAGTACTTATGGCAGTAATAAACATTACCAATAGTAATACTAATAGTAATAATAATGATTAACAATGACTTAAATACTGTCAATAATTAGTTGAGATATTTGTAAACCATTCATGTAGTCTTTTTGTATTTAATTGTGTTACCATTAAATCAAAGGTCCCCATTTACCAATATTTTCCTACAAATTTGTCAAGAAAAGGGCTTTGCAGTGGGACTAGTAAAAGCATTCATGTAAAATGACATTTTCTAACTAAACATTTATGTCAGATTCATGAAATGTTTCTAAACCACATAAGGGTTCACAGCTTTTCTCTTATAATGATGGAGAATTTGCAGTGGGATTAGTAAAAGCATTTGGGCCTACTCAGTTCACGTAAAATGACATTTTCTAACTAAACATTTATGTCGGATTCATGATATGTTTCTAAACCACATAATGGTTCACAGCCTTTCTCTTATAATGATGGATACCATTGTCTTTGTAAATCACTTGTAAAACTGGTAAATGTCAGGATCTTTGTGAAAAATGTGTGAGTTTAAGAAGTCTTTTCTTCTTAATAATGGCCTGTGAATTAGGCCCGTTGTCTTCAGTGAACCCTTATAGCCATTTGAGGTGAGAAGCTTGTCCTGTCTGGTTCTGATTGTCAAGGTTGTGAAAAATTGTGACTGGGTAAGTTTCACACCAAACCTCTCTGAAAGACACAATTTAACAGAGGCTTAACAATTCCATGCCTTTCTGCACTTACAGCCGCATATATTTCATGCTCAAGGATGAGGGAGGTTATTTGAATGTACATATGAAAGCCAATACAAAGTAATACAAAGGAGGCAATGAGTGTTCTTTATCGGACTATCAGTGAGATGCAGTGATCTGTTATGCTAATCCCTGCATACAAGCCCCTGTTGATCAGAGAAAGACATACAGTGAGGCAGGTGAGGGTGTGGCCTGAGGGGGCTATGGAGGCTCTGCAGAACTGCTTTGACTGCACTGAATGGGACATGTTCATCTTACAATGACCATATCAACCTGGATGATTAAGATAGAGTGTGCCATAGCTGTTTCAGCATACATAAACAAATGCGTGGAGGACGTCAGTGTTACAAAGACCATCACCGTTCACTCTGAGAAGATTGAACACATGAAAGGCCCCTGGCCCAAAAAATATACCAGGTAGGGTGCTCAGGGAATGTGCAGACCAGTTAGCTTATGTCCTCACAGACATTTTCAACACCTCACTGGATCTAGCCATAGTCCCATTATGTTTCAAATCCACTGTCATCATTCCAGTGCCAAAAAAATCTCACATCTCATCTCTAAATGACTACTGGCCCATTGCACTAACTCCAATAATGATGAAGTGCTTTGAGAGGCTGGTTAAGAAGCACATCACTTCTGGACTACCCACCACATTTGGCCTACCGGCCAAACCGCTCCACTGAGGACGCCATCTCTTCTGCTCTTCATCTGAGTCTTGTTCATCTGGAGGAGAAGAACGCCCACATGTGAATGCTGTTCCTGGACTTCAGTTTGGCGTTTAACACCATAATTCCACAGCATTTGGTGAACAAACTGAAATCCCTGGGCTTCAGCACCCCCCTGCGGAGCTGGCTACTAGACTTCCTCACTGAACGACCACAGTCAGTTAAGGTTGTACAGAACACCTCCTGTGTCACCACCCTCAGCACAGGATCCCCTCAAGGATGTGTACTGAGCCCCCTGCTGTTCACTTTGATGACACATGACTGTGTCCACAGGTCTGCCACTAACCATATTGTGAAGCTCGCGGACGACACTACAGTGGTGGGCCTCATCAAGGAAGGCCTACAGAAAGGAAGTGGAGCAGTTGGTGGGCTGGTGCACTGCTAATAACCTGATCCTTAATGTAGATAAAACCAAGGAGATCATCATCGACTTCAGGAAAAACCGGCCCAGTCATGCTCCACTCCACTCCACTCCACTCCACTCACCTGGTCTGTTAACACCACGTCACTGGTTAAGAGGGCACAGCAGCGTCTGCACTTCCTGTGCAGGATGAGAAGAGTCCACCTGCCCCCACCTATCCTCATAACATTCTACAAAAGCACCTTAGAGAGCATTCTGACGAGCTGCATCTCTGTGTGGTGTGGAGGCTGCAGTGCCTCTGACTGGAGAAATGTGAGGAGAGTGGGGAGGACAGCTGAGAAAATCACCGGGACTTCTCTTTCTTCAATTCGGGACCTTGCATCAGGGTGCTGCATATCCCGAGCATGTAACATCATCAGTGACACCTCACATCCTCACTGTGGACTATTTTCCCTGCTGTCTTCTGGCAAACATTTCAGAAGTATTCGGTGCAGGACCACCAGGTTCTGTAACAGTTTTTTCCCTCAAGCCATTAGACTATTAAACTCCCAACACTTGGACAATTTCAAGGCAACACTGAGCCACATGCCATCTGTGCACTAACTATCATTAGCTATCATATTATTTGATTAACTAATGATAATTCAGCTACCAGTCACTTTATTTATACTTACATTTATAATTATATCTTGCTGTTATATATGTATGTATATATGCAGATGTACATCATGTATCTATATTAGATACCTATATTCAATATTTATGCATTTACATTTCTACATATTACATTCAGATTCTCTTACATACTTGCTACTTCCAGCAATGCACCTATTCCTTTTATTCTTCACTCAAACCTGTGCTGTCAAATCTATTGATATATTTTCCATGTCATTCTGAGATACTATTGATACTATGTATCTATGTGCATATGTGTATTTCATATTTTTGTATTTTTGTATCTTTTTGCACATTCAGGGCGAGCCTCTGTGACGAAATCTCTCTGTACTTACACTTGTGTCTAAAGAATGACAATAAAGGTTGTCTAAGTCTAAGTCTAAGTCAATATATGTGGCCCATTGTAGGAATTACCAACCATACTCTGCTATTGAAAGCAGGTCTTGAAGAACTGTCATTGTTTATACTAATTAAAGTGTAACGAGTCTGCCTATTTATTCATAAATTACAGTACCGTACAGTTGTTTGAATGTGGTCATTTTTTCCATGCACTGAATAATCTGTGGGTGGTTTCAGGTATGTAATCTACAATGTAACATGTGGGGGACTAAATTACTGAACTGAAACTGTAGGCAGTGAACATTCTCAATGTATGTGAATATAATAATTGAGAGACTGAGAGAATAAGAGACCGAGAGATCATGAAAATTCAAGTTATCTCTTCTCTTTTACCATCTACTCTCTCTATGATTCTCTCGCTTTCTTCTTCTATCGCCTCTTCCTTTCTCCAACAAAAATCCTTTCTTTCTTTTCTCTTTCTACTTCCTCTTTCTGTTCTTGCCTATGTTTTCTAACAATCTACTTTTTTTTCTTCATGTCTAAAATCTCTCTCTGTCTGTCTCACAGTTGGATATGTTTGTATCAGCAGGAGTTACAGCAGCCTGAGAGGAAACCGAGCAATTCCCAGCACTTAAAAAGGCTACATGACATTTTACACTCATAAATTATCCACATTTACCTATCTCTTATACACTATAGAACAACCCACTTATATTACTATCACCAGTGACCATATTTAACAACTATATGATGCCACCTTGTATAAATCATATTTACAATGACAGTAAATTTGGAATTTTAATTACATTAAATATAAAAATGTTTTATGTAAATGCAAATAATAGAATCTGTATCAGAGTGTACTGTCTAATTACAGACATTAATCTAATTTTCCATTTATATCTAAAATTTTAGAAAAAGCTGTGGCCCAACAACTGTGCAGATACCTGCACAAGAGTAATATATATTTAAAATTCCAATCTGGTTTCAGGTCTCATCATAGTACTGAGACAGCCTTAGTCAAGATTACAAATCATCTCCCTCTTGCCTCTGATCAAGGCTATGTGTCCCTGCTTGTGCTGCTAGATTTAAGTGAAGCATTTGATACAATAGATCACACTGTTCTCCTAGAAAGAATACAAAACGTGGTGGGAATCACAGGGACAGCCCTCTCGTGGTTCAGATCTTACCTAACTGATCGGTTTCAATTTGTAAATGTAAAGGATGTGTCTTCCAATCTCACTGAAACGAGATATGGAATCCCAGAAGGCTTTATTGTAGGACCACTACTTTTCACACTTTACATGCTACCCCTTGGCACAGTAATAAATTGACATGACATTAACTTCCACTGTTGTGCAGACGACACTCAGTTGTATATATCAACCAAACTTGATGGAGGACTGTTAAAAAATGTAAAATCTTGGATGGTGCGTAACTTCCTCCTTCTAAATAGTAACAAAACGGAGGTTCTCTTTTAGGGTCCTAAAAATGCAAGAAAAAAATTATCAGAGTTAATGTTAAATCTGGCTGATTTCTCAGTTATACCTGCCTCAGTAGCAATAAAACTTGGTGTCATAATTGATTCACATTTATAGTTTGACCAACACATAGGTCATATTACTAGACAGATTTTCTTCATTTCTGCATTTCTGCATTTCTGCAATTTCATTGCACTGTGTACCTGTACTCGGTTGTAATGACAATAAAAAAGCCTTGACCTTGACTTGACCTTCATCTTTGTAATATTTCCAAGTTAAGAAATGTCCTATCCTTGCATGATGTTGAAAAAGTAGTGCATGCTTTTATCACCTCAAGGCTAGACTGTTGCAATGCACTATTGTCAGGTTGTTCAAGCAGGAATCTAAATAGATTTCAGTTAGTAATAAACATAGTTTAAGAAAAAGTTTAACATTTAATTTTATGTTATTCCTTAAATGCTGCCACAGCTTCATTCTGGCACTAGTACGTGTCTAATACAGCAGGACCATTTAAGTGGGAATGAATCTTTCTGCAGCACTGATCAGTGGTCTAAATTGTTTTTCACTCTAAAATGCCTGAAACCGCAAATAGTACATTTAAATGTCCCCATAGAGGAATTTCAATTGGAAATATTGAGTCTATATAAATAATAATAAATAGTTAATGATGGAAACTAGTGATGAGCATTCTACCTTGTTCTGAAATTTCAATAATAATAATCCAAATTATAGTTGCTGTCAAATCAGAAATACTGCATTTACAGCATGTTAGTGGGCATGCTGTTTTAGGGTCAGTTTTAGGGCAGCTTTAGTTTAATTCAGTTTAGTTTAAATTTAGTTTAGTTAATAGTACACTCCTAACAGAATCTTATAAGGAAATTTATATTTTCATTTGTAACTGACATGTGAGGGTTAGATATATCACACAGTTATTGATTTTGCACAAGTATTTTAACAATCATTTAGCAAAACATTGTGTTGTGTACTGATTTCCCTTACTGTGACATGTTCTGGAACATAGCAATCTCATACCATCAGATGGCACTATTTGTCCTTTTCCGATTATAACGTTTTCTCACTCTCATTCTCATCTCTGCTTTTTATCAGCCCTTTTTAAAAACAGTCTCTTGTTTGCATTTGTTAGAAGACTTGTCTGAAACAAAGTTTAGAAAAGGTTACACTGTTCATCTAGCTAGAAAGATCTTCAAAGCTTTACGTTCTGCAGTATTTGTAGTGAGGCCTTCAGCTGTTTTACATATTTCAAAATAGTGGACCCAAAACAAGGCCAATGACTAAAGCCCGATGCCACCTCTAGTTAGTGGGTGGCCTATTTTATCTGCTAACCTACATACACACAGTGACACCACAGGGACAGTAAAGAGGGAGAGCAATGTCCTCCTTCAAATAGACATGTGAAAGTTAATATTAGTTTCCAGGCTACCCACTCCTGTAGAGAATATGCCTCTGAAGACATCAGTGAGAATGGACAGGCAGAGAAAAGTTGGCCCATTAGCCCAAATATACAGTCTTGCTGTAGGCTATACCACTTCTTTTAATCACAGTATCCATAAGAGCTGTAAATTAATATTATGTTTCAGTAACTAGACAACAGACAAGTAACACTAAGACCTGGATCTGATCCCAACATCTTACCTGTGCAGTCCCAAGGGAAACAGGTAAGTACATAATTATCTATACCCTAACTGACCTAACATTTACGAGGCATTCTGGATGTTCATTGTGATATAACCCGTAATGTTCTATAGCTGTTTCTGTCACTGAGATCTGCTCAACATTCTGAACATTTCTTCCCAAAATATACATTTTCCTACCTGTTAGAGTAGTTGAAGTCTAGTAGTCTTAGAATGCAAACATTTCTTATACTCATGCACAGCGTTTTAATTTATTTTTTTTGTACACTGATTCCAAAATTTAGTATATTTAGTTACATTTTATGCTTAGTGACCCATTTCACTGGACTAAAAATATCTGTGAAATACCACTGTCACAACCAGATGTTTAGGTGTGTCATTGCATCATCATCACCCACAATAGAGTTGATTTGCTTCTAGGGCAAGGGTATCCAATCTTGTGTGCAAAGTAAGAACATACATTAATGCAATAGTGCACAATTTTCAATATTTCTGAAAACATTTGACCTAAAACTGTACCCTATTTTTCATGTTATACAAGTGTAGAAGCAAATCAAACAAAAGATACATAAATATTACACTTAGTCATTCATTTATTGGGGAAAATGATACATTATTTCATACCTGTGGTAAAGTATAGGAACAGTTGATCAGATGTGCTTCTATTTTATATACACAAATCAACCATAACATTTTGACCACCATACAGGAGCATGTGTATTATATGGGTGGTGGGTCATTCTTAGCACTGCAGTTCAAAAGACCATATCAGCTTCACTACAGTGTTGAGAACGATACACCACACACATAATTTTTCTTGTTGGATCAGAAATTTTCAAACAACTTGTAGAAACCATAAAATGTATATTACATTACATGGGGGATATCCATACACTAGTTCCCTTACTTTGTCCCATACATTTTCTACATTGTCTGTCAAACATATTGCACATATGCTAAACATTGCCAATGTTAAGGTTTGTTGTAGGTAATCAGTGATCCCAGGACTTTGCCCATGTGTCTTTGAAAAATAAACACACAGCATTAATGTAACTTGCAGGGTAACTTACAAGTCCAAACACAGGGTGTGCTTCTGCTTAGGTGCAACTGTTTAGCAGAATAACCAGTGCTGTCTAGTTAGTTGTCTAGCGTTAGCTGTTTAATAAAACACTATTTAAAGTCCAACTCAGCACAAAAATACCTGCCCTGTCTATGAAAATGTTTTTGATAAGTGATAAACTGATATACCATCAATCCAGTGACACAAGACAATATTGCAGCTTTCATCTTAAGACTGTTGTAATTGTTGTACCAAAAGTACCACGTACATTATATATAGTTCAAAAAGATTTTAAGAGTTTCTGTTTTCAAGAACATTGTGCATTGTGAACATGGCTTATATTCTTGTGAGGGTTAAAAATGCTGTGCTTGCGTGGTTCATTCACTGAGCAGGAAATGGAAGATTACGGGCCATTAAGACGTTTTCACATCTTGGCTCATTACAGCAACTCGTGCAACACACACACAAAGTTTGATTACCCAGTTTGACACACTGTTCAAACAATTCGAGTGCACATGGTGCAAAATATGAGGAAGAACATCAAGTACATTTTTTCTGTGGAAATGGAAACACTTGTTCTTTGAGAGTTTTTGTTTTTTTTTTTCCTTCAGTTTAACAATAAGAATCTTAGCAGCCCTCCCTTAACAGTTTTTTTTCTGTTGCTTTCAGGCCATGCTTTATTATGTAGTTTGTTTAATATTGCTCTGTGGCTGCGTTAGATAAGAGAAATACGATCACAAGCAAATAAAAACATACAAAATAAGATTACTGTAAACTGATGTTACTTGTTTTACCAATGCAATTATTTGTTTTATAGAAAACAAAATACTATGTAATATATATCAATATCAAAATATGCAACATTTCTACTCTCTTAACAAAAATGTTGAGTGGAAGGTTAAGTCTTCTCCAAAAGGCAATGAAGTTAAGTATAAAACATTCTTTTCAACATTAGATTACTGTATCATTTTACAGTTTTAGGCATACCTAGACTGCCCAAAGACCCGGGAGTCAATCCAATAGGACAGAAATATAACCCCCAAGTCATCAGAAGAAAACATTTTCCTCTTCCTCAAAGCAACATCTGAACAAGCCTGGTGTATCATTGGAAACAAGTGTTGTGGACTGAATAAATGTTAAATCACACCCTTTTCCCTACAATGTGCACAGATTTCATTACAGACTGTAATGAAAAGAACACCTCTCCAACTATTAAGCATAAGGCTAGATGCTTGTGTTGCAGGGTCATGCAAGTTACATTCATATTAACATAATTTTTGCATGCCATTTAAGTTAACATATCTCTCTTGCCTACCTGTTCAAATGGATTTGATATTTTGGAGCATTTGTCTGCATACTCTCCATGTTTTTTTTGTTTTTTTTTAACATCCACAGTGCCAATATATCAGTCTTGCCTAAGAATAATTTGCACATACCATTTTGCCATTTCATAAATCATACACAACCATATCATTATTAATGTAAACTGAAGCTAAAATTAACCTACCCCTGACCCTAAAACTGTCCCTAAACATAACTACAGTGTCTATTATTATTGTAGGAGCTTCCATTCATTAATTAATCAACTTTTTAAATGCATGTTTTAATGAAAAACTGCAAGCTTTGATTTACATACAAATATAAGCATTTTGGATAATCCAAGCTCTGGCTGTATTACCCTGCATTGTCAACCAGCAGCAGAGTCATACCTCTTTAATGACTACAAATATAGACTTGGCTGAGTAAGTTTGTTGTGGGTATGTTTATGTATGTGTAAGTCAAAGAGGGCTGGCTGCAACAAGCTACTCATGAATTTAAATGCTGTTAGCCTGTAGTAACTGGCCAAAAATATTACTGGCCCACAGGGAATTCTCTTAACTCTCTTGATTCACTTCAGCTTTGGCCTTGACTGAGAAATTAGGGACAGGTCATTTATACTGTGGCCAGAAGCAATGAGCATCTTTCTCATAGAAGTTATGCATTTTTCTGAAATAAAGCCTTTAAAAATAATTGGGTTAATGTGAAGATATTATATATCAGACTCAGTTTTATTGTCATTCTCACCATGTGACCTGATAGAAGGAAATACAGTTACTCAGGGTTGGTATACAGCTTGAAATTGATTAAATATCTAAATAAAGTTATTGCAAAATGTACTGCAGCAGCAACAGTTTAAGTTGTAGATGAATTGTAAGGCGCAGTAGTGTTGAGGTACACATGAAAGTAACAGTATGCATAGTCAGTATGGGTGAGGTTCTGCAGTGAAAGGTTAGGCTGGTTTCTTAAATATGTATCCTGTGTCACTACTCTTTCATGTTTATTTTATTCATGATTCATCTTTCATCAAATTTCTCAAAATATTTCTTCAAAACTGTAACTTGTTGTTTGTAACAAACTGCATTGTTCATTGCATTTATTAATAATAGATTATTACATAACATTTACATTGTGGTAAAAAAATAATAATAATAATAATAATATTTGAGTTGTGCCCAACACTCCTTAAACATTCTCATATCTCAAAAACCAAACTTCTGAGGATTGGAGGTATTCTGGTATTCAGTGTTCTTTATTGCTTGGTTCATTTGTGTTGGGACTTAAATGTGGATCATCTGGGAGCTGCCAATAACTGGTTTTAGACCTACTGTTTTGAATAATCAAGGTTGATGGAAAAAAGTATGTGAAGCTCTGTGGCAGTGACCTCTTAAAAAGAGGATAATTGGGGTCAGATGTTCAAGTCAATTCAGGTTTGCACTTTCATTTTACAACACTTGGGATGTTGAGATCTGATCCAGTATATCATAATCAGGGGCAATTTAGGCATATTTTAATGGAATGGGTATCTGCTGTAAGTCTAATCCACCTCTGATGTATACATATATTGTAGTGTTGTCAGGGATGTTTACAGTGGAACTGTTTTACAGAGGAAAATGTCAGTGTATAAACCTGCTGCACCAGAATTTCTGTTTTGAACCAGCCACCTTGTAAAACCAATGTGGCTAAAAAGCATATCACAAAAGAGATGCCAGCAAAAAACAAAATTCACTCCTGCAGAATTTTGGACTTATACTATATATATATTTTAGACCGATATAACTGGTTAAAAACCAAATGATCACTGAAACATTCCGCTCAAAATTATTGTTTCAACAAAAGGACACACTGAAAACCCAAGAGAAAGGAGCCATACCAGAGCCTGAGTGAGCCTGTGTCAATAATGGATGCACATTGCAGAAGCTGAATTCACAAATTAGATGTTGAGATACTTTTGACATATAGTCTGCACATGTCCTTATATAATAGATAAGGATGTGTGTATATGAGTCTCATTAAAAACCAGTAAAGTAATTGTGCTATTCTTTGAATATTAATTAATTAAATGAATTAATTAAAAGTGTATTTTGTTATTTTTATTTAATAATATATACAATAAAGTAATGGCTAAACAATAAACAAAAATAATAAATTCACTTGTGAATGTTATAGCTTTATGGTGATATTAGAGAACATTTGATAAACAATGATTAAATATACCTTTATTATGTTGTGTGACAGATAAAATATCAAAACTGGGAATATGTCAATGTGCCATAATTAAAAAAATGAAGATACTCTGGAATGAAATAATATCCTAGGGTCTATATAGATGTGACACTAGAACAATCATTAAATGCCAGTAACAGCTGCCTTGTTTAAAGATTAGGTGGTCACTTGATCTCTGAGCTGTGCTTTTTTAAGTAAAATCACTGTGGTGTTCCTAGAAGGCCCTGGGTGGTCAGATGACTGGTGCTTGACGCTTTAAGGTATAATCAGGTCAAATAGGACAATACCACAGAAAATTTCGGTGGTAAAATCATAAATAAAATAATCACTACAAGATTGAAGAGATAATTTAAGGAATGTTGAGTAAACAGACAAATGTTGAGAATTAACACTTTACTTTAAACCAAAACACTTCACAAATGTCAAAACCACAATTCATTATTTTTCATGGTACCAGATATCATAATATGTTGTAAAAACTAGGCTCCTTACTGGTTATATAAACGTATGTGATGTGCTTCTTTATGCTAGCACAGGGGTTCTTAACCTGGGGGTCTTTCATCTTTATACCGCGGCTCCGCCTGGCTCAGGAAAATACAGTATAAGTAAGTAATTTAAATGTTTTGTTGCGTTAATTCTTTTTTCAATTTTCATTCTAAATTGGAAGATTATTGTGATCTAAAATTATACTTTATTATTTTCCTTCGTTCAAAATAAGCGTCACACTTGTGGAAGCCGGTTTACTGCCAAAACCCGGCAGGTGTAAATCAACCTGATCTGGATCCAGATCCGGATCTGAAGCCAGAGCTGGATCTGGATCTGACTGACATAGCCGACAAAGGCATGTGGGTGTCCGAATTCAAACGCTGGACAGAAGATCTTGAAAATGTTCAAGAATCTCTAGTTCAGAATCAAAAATGGAGTGATATTGACAAACCAGGACAAACGTGTTTGAAACATGGAATGTCATCCCGACACCTATATAAACGTGAAGAAATCAGCGATCTGCAGACGCTCTGCGCAGAGCTTCCCATTAACCAGGGTTGCTTTTTTTTAAGAATTCAAAATGTTCAAAAAGCGTTTATTAAATAAATATCTAATTTTATTGGATTTCAAACACACTATAGATGTTTATACAAAGTGTAAAGGTAAGAAAAGCAGTATATACAGTGTTATCTTCATTTTAGATGTCAAAAATTATTTGTGGCTCCCACTGTTTTATTTTCAGAGGAAACCGGGTCCAAACAGCTCTTTGGGTGTTAAAGGTTGCCGACCATTGCACTAGAGGAACATCAGAACAGAAAAAAACAAAGAAAGTGAGAAAATATGATGAAAAGTACTTGGAATATTTTACGAGTTATTGATACCGTTTTTTCAAAGTTTTGTTAAATTATACAAAGTGTCTCATCACTTTTTAAAAAATGGTTTTTGTCTGATAAGCTGAATAAATGATAAAGCCATATATATATATATATATATATATATATATATATATATATATATATATATATGGTTTAAAAAAATAATAAAAATATTAAAATACAATAGACTTCTTTCTCTCTTCTACACTCATATGAGTGCCTATTTATGCACTGCTCTTCAAAAAACAAACAACCAAAAAAACAGTCCATCGGATTTCATTTATGGATAATGTCCCATCCTTCAACAGAAACTGTCAATCAGATTGGCCATGCTTGTGGCATCACAGGCTATTTTTGTTCGATAACAAGGTGAACATTACAAACTATTCATGAAGCTCAACCCCTAACTTGGGCGCTGTGTGTGTAAAAGTTCATATGAAAAGCAGTTGCTATGATGCTTCTCTGTCTCATCTCTTTTTGGTAGAGTGGGTGGGAGCCATTGTCCATAATGGCCTGCAGCTTAGACAACATCCTCCTCTCCAACAGAGAGTCCAACTCAACTCCTACAATATCACTGGCCTTGTGGATAAGTTTGTTGAGTCTGTTGGCATCTGCCGCCTCCTCAGGTCCAACACCAGTTCTTTTGTCTTTATGTTGAGCAGCAGATGGCTCAGCTTGCTCCATGTAACAGTCCTTCATCGACTTGTCCTTACTGATACATTCAACTTTGAGTCAGCAGAAAACTTCTGAAGATGGCAAGCCTCTTTGAAGTAGTTGAAGTCTGTGGTGAAGAGGATGAATAAAAAGCCACAATAATAGTGTTATGAGAGAACTCCCACTGTAAATAATATGGCCAGAGTCCAACAGCAAACAGCTCAATTTAGAAATGTTTCTTGGTGGTAATATGACCAGGGTGACACCAGCATTTATTAATTAGCAAAGCAAGCCCCCTCCTCTGCATTTACTGGTCTCTGTGCAGTTCCGGTCAGTTTGAATAGTCTGAAAGCCATAGATGGATATGTAGTCATCTGGAATATCCTGGTGTTGCCATGTCTCTGAGCCACACAACTGATGCTCCCTCTGACTCCTGGCTAATGCTGTTACTTCGTCCATCTTATTAACTAGCGATCTCACATTGCCCATAATGAGAGATGGGCGGTGTAGCTTATATGCCCTCTTCTCCATAAACCTCCTACATCTCACCCTTGCTTTTCCTGTGTCATGTTTTTTTCCTTCTCTTCATCCCATGTGCATCACCTGTGACCTTAAATAAATGTGATAATTTTATATGTTAATATTGATAAAATACATAAAAACTGTACATCAAATGCATAAACACTGATGTAAGCAGCCGCAGACACTGTTATTAAGGGTTCAAAGTCTTTGCAAATAACTTCAAAAGAAAATGTGTTAAAATCCTTTTAAAATCTTTCATTAACAAAAAACAAAAACATTAAAATTGTCAAACTGACAACCCATACAGAGAATAAAATCAAGGGACATAAACATAGTAACTTTTATCTAAATTACACCCATTATTCTCACCAACAGCCATCTGATTCTTCTCTCCCACCCCCCACCACCTTTCACATCTAATTGTCATCTGGACCTTGTCTGATTTTTGGTTTTCATTTCACCAGAAACACCAAAGAGTGATTTGCACATTGAGGACTATGTGTCAATGATTGAGCTTGTTAGTAAGTAAAGCAAAGTTATTTGTGCTTAATTATAGTGACTGGATTGTGTATTGACTGTTTTCTCCATGCCAGCATGTGGGTAACTGTGCTTTGTTACGAAACTGATGTTTAGAGTTATGCAAAATGTGTTTAGGAATTCTGTGTTTACTGGGAAATGACTGTCTAAAGTTTTGCCTGAACAGGGTCATAATATTTAGAATGTCAGTGTTTGCATGCAGAAATGTACGAACTGCATTCTCCATCTCTACATCGACACAGAGTACCAACAACACAGCTGTGTCTAATAAAGTGACCACTTAGTATGTGTATTCTGTGTGTGTGATTATATATATATATATATATATATATATATATATATATATATATATATATATNATATATATATATATATATATATATATATATATATATATATATATATATATATATGTGTGTGTGTGTGTGTGTGTGTGTGTGTGTGTGTGTGTACAGGGGTTGGACAATGAAACTGAAACAATTTATTTATGAAATAATTTATTATTATGGTCTACTAGGGACTCCTTTTGCGGCCAATACAGCATCAATTCGTCTTGGGAATGACATTTTTTGGATACAATCCGGGTTAGCACCCGAACATCCCTTTCAGACAGCTTCCTCTTGCATCCACAGTTAATCCTGTTGGATGTGGTTGGTCCTTGTTGGTGGTCTGCTGACATTACCCTGGATACCGTGGCTCTTGATACATCACAAAGACTTGCTGTCTTGGTCACAGATGCGCCAGCAAGACGTGCACCAACAATTGGTCTTCTTTTGAACTCTGGTATGTCACCCATAATGTTGTGTGCATTGCAATATTTTGAGCACAACTTGAACACTCTGCTCTTACTGGTGCAATGTGCAATTAATGAAGATTGGCCACCAGGCTGCTCCAATGTAGCCATGAAACCTCCCACTCTAAAATGACAGGTTTTTCAGTTTCATTGTCCAACCCCTGTATGTATATATATATATATATATATATATATATATATATATATACATTGTCTCTAGTGTAATTATGTGTACAGCTGTAAATTTACATGTATAGTTTTTGTTTATATTTAATGTTTCATATCTAATAGCTTGAATGTTGAGAATTAGCAAAGTAAGAATTTCATTGTGCAGTGTAACTCCCTGTTTACTGTGCATATGGCAATAAAACTCTTGAATCTCTTGAATCTCTTGAATCTCTTAATTTCCAGGTTGCAGATGTTCATCAAACAAATGCAGTCCCATAACAGCAAGTATCTGTAGCTATGTTACAGATGTTTTTGGAGGACTTGTGAGATAATCGAAAACTGCACAAGCTAGAAAAATGCAAAATTCAACTGAGCATCAATAATGGCCTGTTCCATCACTCTAGTCTTACTTAAATGGCTTATAAGAATGGGGGAATGGGTCAGGTGAGGTTGAGGTGTTTATGTCATGTGACAGAAGCCTTGTAATATGCATCCAATTTCATCAGGATGATCATTTTTCACTATATTTTTTAAGTGCTCACCTTCCAATGTTCTAGTCCTACTAGTGGACTGTAACAGTTAATTACATGGTTGCTTTGTATTCATCAAAATACATAAAAAGGTCTGATAAACAAGTACAAACCAAATAAAAAAAAAACTAAAAAACTGGTCCCATTCAGGTTTAAAGTAACCTATATGCTTTTTAGCGAACCAGCCCATGTTTCCACCAGTTGTAGTGGAACCAAGGATACATCACAGAATACATAATCAACAGAGTGTCAGTAAATGGGAGGAGAAAACAGCAGAGCCGGGGGCATTTGTTTTTCTCCAAAAAGCAAACACGGATCTGCTTTAGGCAATAAGAAGACGTAGAAGACTACATCATATGAGACAAATGGTATCCAGTTGTTCCATGCTCATGCACAACTAGACTTTTGAACATAGTAATTGACCCCCAGTGGGCAAGCAGCTATTGCGCTAGTCATTAGTAATTGCTCTCCATGCACCCCACAGAGATAACACTGTTCCAGATGATATTGTGTCCACTCACATTGATTAAACAATTCAGAAGTATTTTAATGAACATCATGATCTAATGAAATGCCCTCCATGGGTAACCTGATATAAACATCCCAAAATGTTTATACAGCATGCATAGTGTATTTCACTGAAACCTCCCCAGAGCACAATACTCGCACCCCCATGTTTCACTGTGGGGACAGTGTTCTTTGGGTATAAGCATCTCCCTTTGCTCTCTGGCCAAAGAGCTTTAGTTTTGTCTCATTTGACCAAAGGACATTCCAAATAGCATACTTCACTCTGGCT
Source organism: Acestrorhynchus altus (assembly GCA_034509495.1). Classification (NCBI taxonomy): domain Eukaryota; kingdom Metazoa; phylum Chordata; class Actinopteri; order Characiformes; family Acestrorhynchidae; genus Acestrorhynchus; species Acestrorhynchus altus. The sequence continues at coordinate 27,652,337 of CM067501.1, read as the reverse complement.
TGAAGAAGTCTTTTTTGCAGAAGTGGAGTTTTTGATCTGCAACCTTGCAATTCATTCCTGTGCAGGGCTCTAATGTTGTCTTTTTTGAGACAACTATTTCTGACGTTGTTAAGTCATTCAATAGTGTCTTGTCAGTTGTTCTGGAGTCTTTAGACTCACCTCTCACTAGTTTCCAGGGTCTTTGAATTTCTTGAAAGATCTCCAGTTCTTGACACTTGGAAAGGCTGTGATAACTTTATATATCCTTCTCCTGATTTATAAGCATCAATGATGCTTTCTCATCTCACAGCTAAAACCCTCAGTTGTGACTTGATTTATTAAATTTTCATCATTATAAAGTTAAAGCACACAATTGCACAGCACTAAAAATTCAGTTTATAAGGGGGGGTAATAATATTGACCGCAAGGATTTTTGTTTTGTTTAAAATAGTTCTGTTATAGTATGCAAATAAAAAATATTTAATCTTATTAAATAATCTTTTTTAAGAAAACTAGTATGCTATAGTAAATGCTATATTGAAAGAAAAATAAAAATAAAACAAATTCACAGGGGGGGTAATAATTTTGTCATCAGGTGTACAAGGTTTTTGGTTATCTATACAAGATTGTGCATAACTATTAATTGTGGTTTCAATAGTGAATAATAAAAAACTGAGTTAATATCTGAACAGACACTCCTCACATTGTTGTTGTTGTTGTTGTTGTTGTTGTTGTTGGTGAACATGATGTTTCACTTAAAACAAACACACAAAACAAATCTTTATTTAACTAGCAGGTTGCTTGAGATTAAAACCTTTTTTAAGGGAGATCTGGCCAAGACAGCACACCATTTTCAGTTACAGGAATGTATAGGAAAAATAAAATCAATCATATCAAATAAATAGACATTTCAATTAAACATATTGAAAACACAGTCAATTATGAATACAAACACAACGTCCAACTGAGGAGTAACAGTTGCAAGTTTCCATTATGTAATTATTCAGTAAAGCTTTAAACTTGCTCAATGAGACAATTTCAGTAAGCTGCGTTCAGGATTACTTCCAGCAGCAGTTTTTGGAAGGAGGGAATACAGAGAAATGTTAAACCTAATTCATATTGTACTGGAGTAGTACAGTGCCTGTGCTATGTGATGTCTTTTGGCCTGCATGTTAAGAATTAGTGTATGTGTAGGCTTTTACAGCACATATTACTTCTCAGATTGGATATGTTGTTGTACTCCTAAAACTACTAGTGCCCACACTAAGTTTGGCAGGATACTGTGCTGTTCACTCTCTGACTGACATCCACTTGGAAATACTGCAAACCAGCATGTTTGGCCATTTTCAAAATGCTTGACAGGGCCTGAGCAATAACTTGAACATGGGAACAGATATTAAAGGGCATTAAAGCCTTGTTCAATGTTTGGTTAATGCAAACATTCTGTCCTAGGTCACCTTCTACTCTCTCTTTATAAATTATTAGAAACAAAGGAGAGGCAGGCTTGTGAGATACTTTTATGTTGAACATTACCTGTATCATATCCTGTACCATCTGTCCAGTGTTGTGGGTGTGTTTGTTGAGTTCCCTGTAATATCTGATCCCCCTGGCCACTATAACACAGCACAGTCTGACCCTGGGCATGATTTTGCGTCATGCTCTGAGTTTGTCGTCAGACTGGAATAGTGGCCTCTTGTCTGCTCTGACCATACTGTGTGACCTTTGAAGGATGGGCGCACGCCCTCCCCTCATCTGCAGACCCTGACACTGTAGTGAAACGTGTGTGCATGTGTGTGTGTGTGTGTGTGTGTGTATGTGTGTGTGTGTGTGTGTGTGTGTGCATGAGTATGCTACTGACGTAAATCTTCCCTCCTTTTCTAAGGGTTGTGGTGGGTGTGGAGGACAGGACGCTTCGCAGTAGGGTGAATATTTGCTGATTTCCTGACCACTGGCTCATGGAGGGATTTCCTTAACACTTCAGTGAGGGATAGAGGATGTGGGGAGGAACTGACCTTTCACACTCACAGTCATATGAGAGCAGTTTATTTATTTAATTATTTTTGTAAAAATTTTAAAAATTATTAAAAATTATTTTTTGTAAAAAGTTTATGGAGAGTGGATAAGGGCATAATGCACACACCCATGTGTGAATAGGAATAGATACTATGATTTAGGAACAGAGTAAAGACTACCTAAATGTCTTTTGTGTCCATAAACAGGCTCAGTCTGCAATGCTTACTGCCATAAATTCAAACTGTGCACACACAATTCACTTATTAAGAATTGGCCTTCCACAAATTGGCCACTTTATGAGATACACCAAATGTTTGTGGACACAAATTTTTCTAATGAATGCATTCAACCACTTCAAGTTGTACCCAGTGTTGACACAGATGTGCAAAAGCACACACACAGCTTATCTAGTACCTGTTGAGAAATACTGCCAGTAAAACATTTTAGAGACATTTTAGGACAGACAAATGTGAATTGTGAACAATATCTTGCCTAATGCCATGTCATGTGTTGGCTATAGAGGGATACAAAGAGCACAGAATTGAGTTGAAATGGATAGTGAGCTTCGGTTTATTAAAAAAAAAAACAAAAAAAAAAACAACAACTAAATGTTCGAAATGTTTCTTCCTCAGTCCAGGCTTATGACTTCACCATACTGCTTGTGTATATTCTATACTTTACAAACTACATTATACAAAAAGAGACAACCTAAATAAATGATCTAATTTAGTAACAAGCAATTAAACAGGGCTCATGCAACTCAAATAAATGCTTTGAATAAACCATCAATGGAGAAACCTTTTACAGTGCAACACTTGTAATGATGTTTTTAGTGTTTTTGTATTTGCACAAACTGCTTAGTGCACTATTGTGTCATTTGGCACATGAGAAATACACTTTTACAGAGTTTTGTCAATTCATGTAAATGCACTATTTTCTCAAAAATGTTTCTGATTTAGGTTTTCTGGTATCCACAAACTGTCAAGCAACTAATG